>VWZZ01005932.1:735339-867223 GCA_013399095.1 Psophia crepitans
ATTCTATTCTATTCTATTCTATTCCTCAAAGAAACCGAATCAGTGACTAAGTGAACTACACAGCTCAGAATTATTGATTTCTAGAATTGATGTCTGAATCATGAAAATACACTTCAATGGAAATTTCTGTACTCTGCTCCAACTTCACAAAGCTTTTGAACTTCCAAGCATCTTAATTTCTACACGACGATGCTACTTTAACAGAATTTTAATTATACCGTTTTAAATTACTTCATCTAATCAATGACCTACTCATACCGTTTGTGAGGAATTTCTTATGACAAACTGAAAACAAGTAAGAATCCAGGATGCGTGTTTAAGATTCTTAATTAGTCCATTTTATCATAAGACATTGAGACTATAAAACTTTCTTATTCTATACCTCAAGATCAGTCATTTCTGAAAAAGCTACACTTAATAAAATACACAACTGCAAGTGTGCAGTATGCTCTATGTATGGGAAAATAAGCATCATCAAATTTTGCCTTGTCAGCCAACTGCTAAGCATTCCTGGCTAGAAAGAAATATATGCAATATTTGCTTATCACACTTACCTACTGTAGCTTTTTCCCAGATGTTTCTCTGATACAAGTATTACTGGTCACAAGACAGACCAGCAATATGGATCACTGCTCAGCTGGAGCATGGAACTTGCTAACTTTCCTTTCATCAACTCTCTTTCACTAACATACTTTCAAAATATGCATACTTCTAAGAATGCAAACCACAAAATACTGTAACATCACTATAGTTGCCCAGGAATGACTTGGTATTATAAACTCAACAGAATTGTCAGAATTTCATTTTTCTTGTCAGTTCCTAGGATGTTTGTGCACCAGTTGCACATAACCATAAGAGGCTTTTGGCTTCTATGCACTGTTTTCATGATGGCTGCCTGCTTTCCTGAACAATTTAAAATGTCATCAGCCATTAAAATACAACCAGATTAATCAAGGTGTCCTGGACAATTATCATGTGAAGCTTGCACATATGTTAGCATAAGCTTTCTTTCTACAAAACACATGCAATTCCCCCAAGTCAGATAAGACAGGATATGCTCTAGGGCACAGCGATGCTTGAATCAATGTAAATCCTTCCTACTTTTTGTTGTCACAATACAAACAGAAGCTCTTCTGCTGAACTCTACAAAAGAGTCACCAGCAGCAGCAGATTTCAGTACACATTCATTTTGAGTCCTCAAAAATCAAATGAAATAAGTAGGGCTTGCCCATCCAGAAATGTATTTAGCTATTAAAATTAATTTGTGTTTTTCATAGAAAAAAAAAAACAAAAAACCAAAAACCTATAGAAACGTACAAATTCTCTTTTTGGATTTAAAACAAATCCTGAACGTATCTATGCAATCTAGCATCAAAGTTAAAAGGCTTCTAGATACATGTAAAGAAGGTCTACTCCGAAACAGGCTTGTAGATTATGTGAAGTCAATTGCACAGAGCTGGAACTTGCATGAGAAGCAGAACAAAAGATCACCAAGCACAAGATGGAAAACAGAATGAGAGGTAAAAAGGAAAAAAAAAAAACCAACCCACCCCACGTTTGCACAGACTGGGCTGCATAACAAGCTCAGCTGGTGTGAATTAGTACAAAAGCTCCTCCAGCATCAGTGACGCCGTGCCAACTTACACCAGATGAGATCTAAGCTGTCATTTAGCCAAATGGCAAAAGAAAAAAAAAAAATTGGCCCAGTTCTTATTTATCCCAGTTTCCACGCATGTGCACACAAAAATATATCATCGGCTCACCGCTGTTATTCCTGGTTTTCAACAGCATAAGTAGGAGAAGAATGAGAAGTTTTGTGTTTCCACAGGTTTGCTCCTAAAACATCTATTAACTGCACACCTGTTTGAGCTATCCAACACCATCCTGTGAGAACATTTCAGATCAGATTAAATTCAACTTATTTCAGATTTCATTAGGAAAAAAACCCAGAAAGTCAGGCCAGACAAAGCAGGAGGATTCCTGCCAAGCTGTAGTTTTTATTAGAAGCCATATGACTGGCTTTGGAAAACTTCACCCTTAAAGAAGTATAAAAAATTCTAGGGTTGTAAGCACATAGAACAAACCAAGAAGAGAAGAAACACAACAGTGCCAACCCCTTCCCCAGCACAGGGAGCTGGAAGAAAGTTTGGACCAGCATCTGTGCTTTGTCACTCTCCAACTTCTCAACAGGCAGAAGGTCCAGCCATTACACAGTTCTGCACGGCTGGTATTAACCTAGTCACAGCACAGACGGGAAGCTGAATTCAGTAAAATTGCTAGTCACATTGTTCATTCCTTGGTTTAGCTTTAGTCAATATTTACAATACATTTAGGCAATCCTTTCAGATGAACAAAATAGCTCTCTTCCTCTCCTTGTTTTGCTGCCAGAGAAACTGAAAGAATGTCTGCGAGGCACACAAAGGCTAAAGGTACACAGGCCATTTCTTGAATGAGCTAATTCAGCTGCCAATTCTGGTCTGGACAGGTCAATAGGAAGCTCCAGGAAGAACAATTTATCCCACTTGTTTCTTGCTGAGGTAAACCAGCCAGCTAGTCTTTTTGAAGAAAGCATATCTTGATGATATACCCATCTGCCAAGATCGCAGAACACACCTGCCTCTTCCAGTGACCCCCAAACTGGTGTGCTATTCCCCAGTCTTCTGCTCCTGCCACTAATCTCCAGATAAACTCATCAGCTTTATTAGTCCAGCTTGAAGTGGCAAATCTGCCAGCTATTATCACAGAATCACAATTGTGTGCTGATCCTCACAAATTTTTGACCTGAAAATTCACACAGTCACACAGATGTGCTATGATAGAAAAACTGCAATGTCTGCCTCTATCAACTTTTCCTCTCTTTGAATGCACATAATGAGAAAGGAAGGTGAATTTGCACAATGGCATTACAAGCAACGCACACAAATAATTGTGAAGATGTACTGCTCTCTGCCCTTAAACTGCTCTGTATTCTATGACCACAAAGACTGCCAGAAAAACCCAAAGGCTACCAGAGCAAAATTTGGACAAAAAGCTTCCAAGACACTTACATGCAAATATCTCCCACTCCTCCCAGCTACCACTGAAAAGAGAAGGTACAAATTCTGTGTTTCATGTGCCTTGTACAGTTACTCTGCTTGCCCCTATGTGCCAAAAAGGAACACAGTACTAGATGATTAGAGGAAAAAGAATATTACGTTGCGGGAAGAGTATGCTGATGGTATCAAGTTTGACACTGACTGAGCCAAGAAACATATCCTTAGATCCTCCATATAGCTACAGAGCTCTTCTATGTATTTGCCATGGTTGATACATTTGCTTTAACACATCTACAAATTTGATCTAAAAGATTAATAAAAAGTAAGACAAGTGAAAATGATCAATAAGGATTTAAAAGTATCCCAAAAGCTTACAGTGGTCTCTTAAGGTAGCATAAGCATAGGTTTCACTGGTGGAATAAAGGCGCAAGGCTATCACTCAGGTTGTTAAATGGTGCCTGTCAAAAAAAAAGCCAGGTATGATTATTTCAACAACAGCAGCCAAATCCATCTGGTGCTCAGTGACCATCCAGAAAGCACTTACAAGCTTCAAAGGACTGAGTTAGTATGGCACATCCTCAAGATATATACACAAAATCATTACTAATAAATTTTTATTCTGTAAGTTTTCTTTGGCCTTCTCCCTTAGAGCTCAACTGAGTGCCGACAATGGACTCTTGATGAATGCAGAGCACTATGGTGCTAGGGGCGAACTTCTGAAGCCAGAAGTAAACAGTCTGGACCCACAGCCATCCTGGTTCTAATTTTGTGAGACTTGATTTTACTGTTCAGTGAAGGGTCTTCCAGCAGCCGTGCTTTGGGAGAGCACCGACGCAACAAAAGGCGGGTGCATATCCCAGAAACTCTGGTTTCATATGCCTGAGGGTTTCAAAATTCAGCAAATGTTTACTTCTGGGCATCAGCTCGGCTACAGTCCTGCAATTAGAAGTGCCCAGAAACTGAGCATTGCTGAAACTAATGATGCCCTGAGAAGGGGAACTGCAGAGACCTTGCAGGAGTAGGACCATAATGATTTAATTATCACACACAATAGCAAAACCAATGCCAGTGGAATACACAAATATCACAGCACCAAAGGAAAGAATTCACTGAAGAACCTCTTCGTAACAGAAAATCAGAAAATGGTTGAGGTGGGAAGGGACCTTCTGAAATCATGTAGTCCAATCCCCCTGGCTCAAGCAGAGCCAGCTGGTACCTGTTGCCCAGGACCAGGTCCAACTGGGTTTTGAGTATCTCCACAGATGGAGCAACAAAGGACACTAATTTCCAGCTGAACTGACTAGGACACCTCCTTTTTTTCCTTTCTTCTTCTTCTTCTTCTTCTTCTTTCAAACCTTGAAAAAAAGTTCATTTTATATGCTTGTTGAAACCCATAAGCCTCACAGAGCAATTGCCTTCTGAAAATGAGCTGGGAAAATACATCCACACAAGCCACTACTCTGGATTGTAACAAAAACAGTGGACTAGCAATCTGAAAATAACGAATGGCCATGTAGAAAGCAAGAAAGTTGACTTCCACAAGTAAGGCACAAACACTGCTGAAGAAAGCCTCAAATCCTTTCCAAGGATCTTGTCTGGGATTCCAGATAGACAAGACAAAGTGTTGAGCCCTCTCCATGGATCCTGTCTGACACCTTAAGATTTTTATCTGTAAGAAAAGATCCTTCAAGCAATAAAAACGCCTCTAACACCTTCCAATAGGAGGGCAATACAAAACTTCTTATCCTTATGAAAGACCCTAATTACAGTCAAAAGCAAGTTACTCTACACAACTCCCAGCTGCTCTTCCATATCAGCACAAAAGAAAAGAAAAGAATATTTTTAATCTATCCTTCTTGGCAGAAAACATACAAGCTAATGTTTCAAAAGAATAAACAACATCTGTTTTGGATGGGGTAGAAGAAAAAATCGTAAGCCAAACTGCAGATAACCTAAGTGCACAGATTTATAAGAGACCATGATAAATGTGTGTTGATATTTGCTTAATACATCTGGAATGTATTTCCTCATTTATGCAATAGGATGGTGGGGTTTTTTCCCCACAAAGAAAGATCCTCCACTGGAACTCATAAAGACAGTAATATTTTAGAAAGTTAGTATTACACTAAGAATAGTAGAGATTGTCTTGCATTTTCCTGTTCACAGCTTTATAATTAACAAAGTAAAAATGTAGGCTGTTATGTTTGATGAAAGTTTCCCTAGAGAGATCAAATAATCTAAAGCAGCAGCAGCAGCTTTCTATAATTCTGAATATAATTAGAGGAGTGAATTTCTTTTTATGGTGTAAACAGTCATAGTTAAGTAGATAGGTCTTAGTGGTTGCCACTTGCGTTCCTACGGGCACGTCCAAGAAAGTTAAGCTGGTCTCTGCCACATCTTAGGACACTTACTAAAGTATTACTGTTAATTCATGTCATATTGACAAATGCATGTTTACAGGCAGGGGCACTTTATCACTGGCATTACAATGCTGAATCTGGAATCAGTATTGCAAATTTAAGGACAGGTCATCAGAATAATAAGGAGTGAACAAACCCTTCCATAGAAACACAGTTTTTCCAAAATTTGGCCGTTCTTACTGTAAAACCAAAAATAAATAAAATCCCTGCTATGCTTAGCGGAGCTGACTGTGTGATCACATGTACACAACAATGCACAATTCTATATTTACACCGAGAGAGAGAGAGAGAGAGATGTGTATACACTGCACAAAGACACACAAACTTTCCGAGGTAGTATTTTCAGAGTTAAAAAGAAAAAGCTTTTTCAGCCCAAATGGCTGATAAGAACTAGGCACACTGAAGAAACACATAACTTCCACTTGAGGGCAAGGCTTAGTAGAGATACCCTAGAAAAATAACAGTAGAGTACAATAGCTGGAAGGAGCAGCCTGAAGTATAATGCCAAGAGAGGAGAGACAGCGCTCTCCTCCTCTCTTTTCCTGGTGGCCTAAAAGAACGCTAAACCAGACCATGTCACGGGCTTTCGAAGTACCAATCGTGGCTGCTACAAAGCAGGAAAGTAGTGCCAGCATTTCTCCCTCAGTGCTGCAGGGGCATATGCTCCTACAACACACAGGACGAACATCAAAGACGTCCAACATCTGCTATGGTTGTAGACACCGCAGAAACTCCTCTCAGCCTGTAGCTCCTCAACAAGACCAAATTTTCTGTCTTAGCCACACACAGCTGAAAAGCTCTTTTTTTTCACCGCTACAACTCCCTCCTGCAGAGAAAAGTCTTCCCGCACAAATAATTTCTATTCTCTGAACACCCTCTCACCTTGAAATTTCTTTGCCTGCCCTTCTGCTGACTCCTGCACTTTCTCACTCAGGATCGACCTTGTCTGAAATCAAATCACTGTCTGGAGAGAGGTGGTGGCTGTTAGCAGCACATGTTGGAAGCACGAGGATTGCATAGCTGTACATCAACATCTCTCATTTTGTTTGGTTCCTCTACTCTTTGGCAACCAGTTACAATGACAACATTGGGGATGGATAGTTAACTTCTTTTTGATGATGTAATGTGACAGCTATTGAGACCACCAGGATTTTCAAATATATACAAACCTTTCTTCACTCACTCCATTATACATTATCTCAACAAACATGCATACAGCTTAGCAGTACACTCTTTAAAATGTATTACAACATCTAGATACATGAGCAGATTTAAAAAAAAAGATAAAAGATGAAACAGCTCCGGTTCACATTGTTTTCAAAGGAAGTTTTGGTACCAGGTCCCTTGAAAGAAGTATCTTTTTGTTACAGGCACCAGCAGTAGGAATCAGAGTGAAAAGGATGGCACTATGAACTCTAGTTCTTTTAAGTACCAACACCTATGAAATCAAGAGCACGTAAGAACGAGATGGTATTGCACGGTTCCAGTTACGTGTGTCCAATAACAGCTAGCATGGTTGCATTGCCATTACCACTAAGACAGTTCACTACTGAAGATAATCACCACACAACAGACACAAAATGTAAGTTATTCTATGAATTTCTTCTGTTGGAAATGAAGGAAACATGTATGGTTCTGTTCATTTTTCCTTCTGTAATTCTTGTTTGGGAAGCAGCTGCAAAACCAGAACTGCCTCAATGCTCCCTTATGATTTAATCAGCTTTCAGAAAAAATTGACGACATGCCTAAATATAAACATGTCTGTTATATTCAGGCATGAAATAGTTCAGACCAGAAGAGAGGTGGGGGGAAAACCCTGGAAAATAGTAAAGATACTGAGCAGAAAAAAATAGAGAAGATGGTAAATCAAGGCAGTCAGATTCTACCTTGTACTTACTCTTGGGACCGAATGTCATGGGTAAGGAGAAGAAAGAGCTGCACTCTCATAAGCATCACCTTACTCTCTCTCTCTTTTGCTGTAACATAAACCCTCTGTTGTCCCCGGGGTTCATTCAGGACAGTGGCCACAGAGGAGGGTGCAGCTATCATGCAGAGAAGTATTGTGTTTGCAAACAGTCTTTTGTGGATCCCAAAGATCGCTCGTTCAAGGGTGTTTGCTCCCCAAGTACTCCAGAAGAAATACACTGAAGTTTCAGATACTGTTTTGTTTTGCTTAAGAATATACTTAGAGGAGAAAAAACCCAAAACAACTAAGGTAAGTGATCATCAGGTTTGCCCTTCTTTTATTTAACACAACATATCTGTGAGCAAAACCTTTGGTTATGGTACAATGCTCTTGCACCATGTGTGAATGTGTCCCTGCATGCAGTTATGCTTCTGAAATAGCTCGAATAAGTAACACAAGAGGAGAACAGAGTATTCAGTAAACACCTAAGGAGACCATCACATTAAATTCTGATTCATCTGGGAAGGAACTGTGCTACAGTGAAAATCACAGTTATGCATTTTGCCTTAATTAAATACACTCTGAATAGTATAACAGAAAGTGTCTGTGCTCTTTGCTTGGCAGTGGCTGTGCACATAATACAGGGCTTAGAACTAATGTGCTCTACCTGCCAAGTATGAAGCTCAGTACACGTTGGCCTTTTTGTTAACCCACTATTTACAACTGTGCTGGGTTTGAAGCATTTACCATATAATAAATGCAGCAGTTGAAAAGTATCTGGAATCAGTGGCCATTCATACATTCAGTCATCCGACAATTTGAGCATGTTCAGTAGAATACATGAATGCGCACACGTATTTAGTAAGAACAAGTGCCACAAGTTTTATATATTAAGAATTGCTAAGAGGAAGATTGAAATCTTTCTGAAACCTTCAGGGTTATTTTTTTTCCCCCATGAGACTATAATGTAGCTAATTTATCATACACATTTCTGCCAATATTTATGTGAAAAACTGACAAATGCCATTTTGGTAGGATTCAAGAAATGATTCTGCTATTCCAGCATGCTATAAACTGTCAGACAATACCGATTCTGTCAATCAACAGTGTCAAATTTTGAAAGCGTCTCTTTGTTCTGACTGGGTAGTACTACTGCATTTTACAGAAAAATGCTAGCTGGGTCACATTTCAAAGATGACCAGCTCTTAAGATAATCTGAAACTTCAAGCAGCAGAGAACAGAGACCATTAAAGAGTGTAGCCTGCAAAATAAAATCCTTTGTTGAGAATTCAAAGCCTTTTTTCAGTAGGAAAAAATACAAAAGCATACATTCTTTAAATATACATTTAGCCTCTTGGCCTTACTCCACAAAGCTGCTCTGCAGCACCCAGAGCACAGCCAATAATTTGTTACAGCCTGACTTTCCTGATACCATTGTGCTTTTGAACTTCTAAAAGGGTTTTAAATTCCCAAATATTCTAGTCCCACTTCAAGCAGTCTGTTCCATTTTTGGAACATAATTACTAAAAATAGCCTTAATTAGCATTATATAACAACAGGGGAAAAAAACAATCAGAAATTCAAAAGAAACAGCTCTGTAAATTTTGGGCATTGACTGAGAAAAAGTACAGCTGATCCATCATTGATGTCTGAAGCAAACTGCCTGAGGAGAAATATCCATTTCAGAATCAATCAGAAACTGTTTCTGTAATTAGGCATAATGATAAACATGTAACTAACAACATGCTGAATACAGAGGTATGGCCAGCTATGGAACAGAAAGAGAATTAAAAAAAATAAAATTAACCAACTAGCATCAAGATATAACACGTCTTTCTCCCTTTTCCGCCAAATATCCATGCTATGTTCCTTCTCTGAAATTAGAAGGAATTTTCTTAATTAACATTACCTAAATGCTTAATTCCCAGCCCTGACAAAGTGCTTTCTAAATTACTTGTCAACTGGATAGAAATGTTGAGACCTATCATACTTGAAGGTGTGTATCTGCTTGCACTCCCTCCCTCTGCCAGCTATGGCAGGTTTGCCTCGGTATTCCTCGGTATCTAATGGAGAAACATCTTCCCAGTGCCAGGAACTGTCACTAAGGAGCAAAAGAACTGCTAGCCCTCAGAATTTACTCTATTTGTTGTAAATGATGACTGCCATTTTTATTTATATAGATACATAAAATGAAATAAAACTGTGCTGAAGTGATAGGTTACTTTGAACAACTATCCTTATCTGGTTCTCTACTAAAATCTAAATCCTTAGTAGTTGCTCTAAGTTAATTGCCACACTGTGGGCTAGCACTCCACTAAGCTCCTTTCAAGGGTGGTAGAAAAATGGATCATCCTTCCTTTTTTCCCTGATACTATCAACTTTTTTCCTGCCAGTATCACCCGCCTTCATCTCCAGAAATACATCTTGCAAAATTGAGGATGGTGGTTAAACACTTTCCAGTCGATGCACTTCTGAGCCTGAAAGTAAGACTGAATGCAATTTGACTGATTAAAATCAAAACTCTGGGAGTGCTGAAAAAGTTGGAGTTCAAATAAGTCCTAAGAAACACCTCTGAGTAGAGAAATCACACACGCAGTACCTGGGGGACCCTTCCTATTTGAGATATTCTTGAGTGAAACGTATAAAACAGATATCCTCTATTCCTCAATGCTGTCTCCTTCACAGAATGGCTGCAGTGGGAAAAGACCTCTGGAGATTACCTAGTTCAACCCTTCCTGCTCAAACCAGGGTCAATCAGAGCAGGTTATTCAGGACCATGTCATACAGTTGTGGTTTTAATATCTCCAAGGATAGAGACACCATAATCTCGCCAGGCAAGCTGTTCTAGTATTCAACCACCCTCAACAGTAAAAGAGTATTTTCTTATGTTTAAATGGAATTTCCTGTATTTCAGTTTGTGCCCACTGTGTCTCCTCCTGTCACTGGGCACCACTGAGAGGAGTTTGGCTCCATCTTCTTTAATCCTTCTCCATCAGTTATTTACATACACTGAGAAGATCCCTGTGAGCATTGCCTCTTCTCAAGGTTTTCCCCCCCATATGACAGATGCTCCAAGTCTTTAATCACTTCTGTGGTCCTTCACTGGACTCACAGTCCCAGGGTATGTCCATCTCTCTCTTGTACTAGGGAGCCCAGGACTGGGCACAAATTTCCAGATGTGTCTCACCAGTGCTCAGCAGAGGACAAGAATCATCTCCCTTGCCCTACTGGCAACACGCTTTCTAATGCAGCCCAGGAAGCTGTTGGACTTCTTTGCAGCAAGGGCACATTGCTGGCTCACAGACAGCACTGTGTCCATCGAACTTTTTTGATAGTAAACAGATGCTGTATTGATGCAAATCACCTCTTTCACTGTCCCTTCTGCAACTGATCGCAGCCTTTCTCTCCAAGATCTTGTGTGCATTTCAAACAAAATGAAGTGCTGAATTTCTCCAAGCACATTTTGCTGTACGTGGAGTCGGATGGCACTCTATTCCTTCCTAAATTAACCCAACCTGAAAAATCCCTGATCTTTGGTCTGCGATATCTAACCTCACCAGCTGGGACCCCTCTTGGCATAGTCCTTATTGTATAATGAGGCTGAGCTAGCAGTCATGCAAAACCAAAAGACACTCTAGACTGATCTATGATAGTTCTTCAGTCAAAGCGTGTTTCACATTTTTCCTAAACTTTACACCTGTCAGGAATGTAGCATAAGACTCACTTTGCCAAGACTACTTGTTTTTCCATAATACACTATATAGTCAACACAGAAAATGCAAGACAAAACACAAAGAAGAAAGTCAAAATTTGACACTGCCTGTGACAAGCACGGAACGTTGAAAATCAAAAGCTGTCTTATTCCAGTGCGAAGCTTGAGAAGGACGTCCTGATTATTGCCTACTGGTGGAGTTTTTTCTCCCCAAATGTGGCATCACATATTAACATCCTAAATTGTCCCCAGCAGTCTGGCAGAACACATGCCTACCAGTTCATGAAATTACCAGAACTTGGGCTGGATAAAGATGCCGCCGCAAAAGCATGGTAGCCCACTGTGAAGAATAAGCTGGTTGGATGTGCTACTTGGTCAACTCATGCAGAAATCAGGAGAGAGAAAAAAAACAAGGATTAATAAAGAGAATAATCTATGCTCTCTTGATAAACATAGAAACACTGGAATATGAAGAAGAATTGCAAATAAGTGAAAGAACAAAACAGACTCAATTCCGTCTGACAACTCAACTTCACTTTTTGGTTTCAGAACAAGATTTCTCCTGTATACCTAAAGCTGAGGGTTTATCCTGGAAAGCGTTCTCACTGACGGAACACTGCTTCAGAAAACCATGCCTTGTTCTGGTTATAGCTGATGATTTATGCCTTTATTGAAGAAACTATAGAAAGCAAATAGAAGATCAAAGGAAATCTTTGACGTCTTTATGGTTGTCTTTGGACTTTCAGAACACGCCTCCCTTAATTCCCTACTAACTTTGGAAACCTCTTACTGCAATGATTTTGCCGATGGCAGCATATGTGAAACTATATTAAGCCTGAAAATACATCTCTCTGATGAATGAAAGGAGACCCTGAAGTGCTAATTCCTTCAGCACTCTCTTCTTCTCATTTACCGATCTTCAAGAGGCTGACTTAATAGTAGCTAGGACACACTGAGTTGTATCACTCTGCAATTCACATTCAGGAGAAAGCTGTGGGATAACAGCTTACTTTACACGTTCTGATTGTTCTACTGCTACAAACTTTTTAAAAATTAAGTATGGTCATTAGAACTCAGTTTCTCTTTTCATCATTTCCTGAATTTAGTTACAAAGTATAAATACTGTATGCGGGCTCTCTTCAGTCTGGGGGTTCCTTTGCACCTCCAGTCCTTTTCCAGTACCAAGGTAACTTCTTTGCTTGTGGCACCGCTTTATAAAGCACACCATCTGGAAAACTGACTTTGTATCATTACTACACTCAGGAGTTCTTGGACACAAAAACCCAAGACTTGTTCATCGAACTAAAAAAATGGGACCGAAGAGCACAGTGTCAGTCCCAAACTCAGTTTCACTCACCACTGAAACGAAGCCCAATTGAGCACAGCAAGCTCAGACAGACAGCAGCTAGTGTGCATTCTTTATTTGAGAGATAAGATGACTGTTCCAACCTCCTCTGCTCAACAGCACATAAATCTAGGTCAATAAGGAGGTAAGAAGACCCCTTTCTGTAGCAGCTTGTAGTTTTGATTCTCTTCAGTAAAAAAAATTAAAAAAAGACAACCTCAGAACAGGCAGATCCACACCAGGAAACCTCAGTCCCTTCATTTCTGGGGGGAGAGAACAAGAATGGGAAGAAAGAACATCAAAATAATTCTCTGAAAAGACACTATTCATCATTTGAAATGAAACAGCCTCTCTCTTCTCCAGTGAATTTGTCACAGCTTACCTGCTCAAACTGTCCACCTAGAGCTGGCAACCTTTTTATTACTGGGAAGCTAAAAGGAGCCTGCTTGTTAAGTTCTCCCCACAACATATTCCTTGTCCTTTTTTACTGTAACCATAGCCCAGAATGACAACTTTGGATGCAGGACACACGTTAAAACACATCTCGCAGCATGTACACACATTTTCATGTCCATGGCTCAGGTTTTACTCCTTTGTAGCTTTTATTCTGGGGATTGAGCTTTGCTTCTAAGAAGCAGAGGATCTAGGACGTAGAGATCCTAGATCTAGAAACATTTCAGCAGAGTAAGGACTAAGTTGTTTCAAATCTCTAATCCAGAAAAAAAGAAAATGGCTTTCCATATTGCCAGAAATGGAAAGACTTAGCTTCACCAAGTCTTACCATATTTAGCAGACTTGTTTGCTCTTTTCCCCCAGATTCTGTCAGGAGAATCTACAGCTTTCAGAGACTTAAAAAGTAATGTTTAACTCTTGTGGTAGTGTAAAAATATGGCTTCGAAGCAGAAGCAAAGAAAACCAAACCCACGCCCCACATTTTTAAACATCTTTTTTCAAATGCTTGGCATCATCTGTGATGTCTTCAACTACAACGAGCATGGCTTCCAGTGAGAGTGAAATCACAGCGAGGAGCTGGAAGCAGCTGTGTGACCCAGACATTAAGCTTCAATTGACAACTTTCCTCCAAATACTTGAAATTCACAATAAAACTTTTCGGTACCAATTTGCAGTAGGGAGCAAATTCAGAAACACTTCACATAGATTAAAAATGAACAACGTGGAAGCTATATGAAATTTAATATTAACTACACAGTCAACTTTTAGGTTTTGAAATAAGAAACTAGCAGAGAGTTCTCTGCACTGCAGTGAGGTTTTGGAAACATTAGAGCTCTAAATTGCACACTTGGCAAACGGAGAGGGGAGCAAAGAACTACACAGAAACACACAGAGCTGTGGAGATACTCCAGATCACACCATAGACGTCACTTCAACGAAGCAGCTGAAATAAGAGCCCCTTGCCTCTTCCAAAGGCCTGTCACCGAATATTTTCCCAAGGAAAGAGATTTTAAGCACACATAGGTGACGGTTCAAAGTAGTTCCTTGAGGCAGCTCTCATGAAAATGCCAAACGGCTCTCAAGTGAGCCCAGATATTACGTTCACTGCTGGTCCAGTACTCAGACCATATAAAATAAATATTGCATATGCTTTGCAAAAAGCTGTTCAAGAAAACCCAGATATTGCAGGCAATTCTGATTGTCTTTATTACTGCAATGACCTGGCTGAAGGAGATGTCCCATATGGGACTGCATCTTCCTGAGCACTCCATAAACAAACACTAAGTGCTCCAAGGGGTTTACAGCCTAAATAGATGAAAGAACCATCCTTAATCTCAGTTTTCAGATGAAGAATTGAGTCATAAAGGGATATAAGAAATGCTCCACAAAGACAGTCAAGGCCCTTTCTATGTGTCCGTGTGCTACTGGCCAGTCCACAAAGGACCATTTATCTGTTGGTAGTCTGGCATCCTCAGCTTATAAAAAGTGCCAAGGAACCAAATTTCCCTCCCTTTACAGGAGCAAAATGGCTCCCACAGCTCCAGGGAACCAACTGCGTGAGGCACAGAGCATCACAACACTCAACTATCTCAGGACAACTTGCCCTAAATGACCTAGACATAGTCACACAAGAAAGCAACAGCAGATCCAAAACTTCCTGACTCTCTACTCACAGCACTGCTATGGTCTTTGTGCTATTTCATGGGTATTTCATTGGTAACGTTTCTCACTCTTGCTGTCTATGTTAAAAATATCTAGTAAGCTGAGAGGGGACACCGGATATTGATGCCATCATTGAGATGAGCTACAAAACAAAGTACCCTTTGTGTCCTTTTAAAATGGTGACTTTCAAAAAAGGTCAGGATAGTATAGAGAAAATTTCACTTCTGCAGCATTACATTCTGCTTTACTCTTTTGTCATTCTGCATTTGTCCCACACCATAGGCATGCTCTGTTAAATAGTTTCAACACTGCCAAAACATAGCCACAGTCAGGAATCTAAGAAAAAAAACATACAAACCCCTTGTACTTCGAGAGCACTTTAAGATTTGAAAGGATTACACAAACAACTTCTTTGCTTATTTCCATAGTTTTGTTGATTTCTCCGACTGGAAAGGTAGAAAAAAAAAATAAAATAAATATTTCAAACCAAGTCATATCAAAAAGTTAAGCATTCAGTGCTTTACATTTTAGCTTGTTGCTTTGGAGCTGTTTCTGCCAAGGGTTAAAATCCATAAACTTCAGGAGAATTACTGCTGATTTCCACACATACAAATTGAATAGGTACAATCAAGATTGTATTTGATCCCTCTGTTACTAAACATGACTATCATCTTCATCAAGAACACAAGAATTTCTGGATGCCATTCTGACAGTAGTTTTAACTGCTTACAATCCCAGGAAAAAAAATAAATCAGAAAACCAGCAAATTTTCTTTTTGAAAGCCAAGCTGCAGTAATTAGGCATATTATTTCTAAATTAGAGTCAACTTCAGCAGGGTATGACAAAACAGAAGGAAGAAACGCAATTTGATTACAAATGCAGCAATATGAAAAGATGGACTCTTTACAAGGGTATGTAGTGATTGGAGAAGGGGTAATGGCCTTCAGCTGTAGCAGCAGAGATTTAGATTAGATACGTGGAAAAAAATTCTTTACTGTGAGGGTGGTGAGGCACTGGAACAGGTTGCCCAGAGAAGCTGTGGAGGCCCCCTCCCTGGCAGTGTTCAAGGCCAGGCTAGATGGGGCTTTGGACAACCCGATCTAGTGTAGGGTGTCCCTGCCCATGGCAGGGGCGTTGGAACTAGATGGTCTTTGAGGTCCTTTCCAACCCTAACCACTCTGTGTTTCTATGAAATAAGTTATTGGGTGGACAGATCTCTAAATACAGCATTAAAATGTTTATTAATTCTCTATTTTTGGGAAATATACAGTGTAGTGACAAAAAAAAAGTTTTCTGATTATTTTTTTTTTAAGAACATATAATTCCTCAGATCCAAAACTTAGACAGATTGGTACATTAGGCTGAGCATTTAAGAGATATTAAGGGAATTTAAAGAATTGTCAATGATGTTAGTGACATTCATTTTCAATGTTAATAACCTATTTACTATGATAGCAGCTTAATAAGATTTTAACTGGCAGAAATGAAATTACACTGCAATATGGCATTATTATTAACATTATGAAGAAAAAAACCCCACAGTTCCTTGCCTTCATCATTCAGATATTTTTATTCTATATCTCAGAGAGATAATTAGGAGATATTTTCTCTCCTCTTTCCACCTATGCAGGAAAATTCCAATCCCATTTGTTGGGATCTAAAAATCTACGCAGGCGTTGCAACAAGTGCAATCTGTCTGTCACCTTTGGAAACCCAGGTTCCAGAGTAGCCTCTTCTGTCCATCTGTCACTCTGCATAAAACCTCAAATATTAGATATCACTGTTATGGTTTACTGACCATAAAGGAAGCTCAGGCTATATAAAATAACAAGTCTAACCCTCACTCTCCACTGGAATTAGAGACTTCAATTCCTGCCAGGTAAAAAGTCCACCTATCGTTGAAATCCTGATCTATGTAATGTGGCTGGATCCAGTTTCATTTTTCCTGTGTGACTCACTCTTATTGTCTTATAAATCTTGTTGTAAAACATGAAACCACAAGTAGCATCTCTGTAACACAGTACAATCGTCTACTTTGCCATTGCAGACAGAATGCTCCATTTTACTGTAGGCAACCTATCATCTCCACTGTCTAAAACATCTCTGCCATGAAGAGAAACCACTATATAAATCTCTTCCTTTCTTTATGTGATCAAAAATAACATTTTCGCCTACTTATTTCATAAGTGCAACTCAGCACATATACCACATAGTGAATGCTTGAAGCACTGTATGCCAAACACTTCCTTAAACTAAAAAAGAAACACGTTTCCTTGTCCTGTAAGTGCAATCAGTTCGTATCACAAAGATTTTCGGCAACTACTTCAGAAGAGAATTAACGTGGGTTTATTCAAATTGAAATTTCAATGGCTGTATCTTAAAATGAAATAAAGTCAATCCAGACAAATTTAAAACATTTGTGCATTAAACATCTGTATATCCTACTCACCTATGCATTGCACTATTTTAATGCCAGCTTAGAGTATTTCTATTTTTTCTCCTTTCAAGTTTTAGAGCATGTTACAATAGTAAGTAAGGACATGATGAAAGCTTCCTACTTGGTGAAGCTTAATGTGGAATGTTTTCTAACTGTCCTGCATCAGAGACTGTTTCTGAACATGTTTTAAGTGTATCAACACTACTAATAGAAAGTACTCAGCTGACTAACTCCCTTCACCGAGACCACCCCCGTATTGCAGAAAGCCCATAGATCTGAGACAGGCACGACGAGAGCTCCCGTCATCACTCTGTTCTTGAGGTGGTGCTTCTATAAGAAAGGGCTTTATTTATTTTTGGCCTCCCTGAGGAAAAGACCAGGGGTATTGATCACTGCCAATTGTTCCCAGGGGCTAGCAGTATACCCAGACTGGAAATACAAATCCATTTTGAATGGGTCACTGGGCAGCAACCGGACAGTGATTTTTGGTCTCTACCAGCCTGGGCCAGATGCAAACTGGTGACCTGAGGGTGAAAGGCTCTGAACCCAATTACTAATCCCTCAAGCCACTGACTCCCCTAGCTCCTTATTTGTCATAACCCTGATATTCATCAGAAAATTGAGAGGCATCAATACAACAAACAGAAAAGGTGTTGATATTTCCAATTCCATTTCTAATTACAGAAAGTCTCTGGCAAGGTTTCAAGTCCTTTCTGTGCCATAACATACTGTTACTTCTCTGGTGCTTGAATTCACACTGAGGAAAGAAAACAAATCCAATCAAGTCTGTGACTTTTGATTACACAGAAAATGAAAAAAGACAAATGCCACAGCACAGACGATTGGATGCTATAGCTTTGTACCTTGCACGGGCACATTGCACTGGATCCAAAGTAGTAATGGAAAGTCTCTGGGACATCAGAACACGCTTGACAGTCCTTCACTCCTACTGCCTATGCTACTCCTTGTCCAACCAGATGTCAGGTTTTCTCAGTTTCCTGATGGAAGGTGGTCTATGGTATATTTGAGAGCAATCTGCATTATTCTGCCAAATGACAGCTCTATAAAACTCTGCAAGCTACCATGGAGGATATCAAAATAGGCATTCAGCTGAGCTGCAATTTAAATCCTTCCTAACCGCAATACAATTATTCCATGATCTGTGAAGAGATATGCTATATACCTAAAACAAGACAGTTAAACTACCACAAAACTATTACTAGAGATGTAGGAACAAGTAAGGACGGGCTTAGGAAAATGAGCCATTACATTTTTAGAACTAAATCTACAGCAAGACTTTGCTCAGGAATTGAAAGAAATTCTCAGTTGTCTTATGGTGAGCCAGCAACAGTTTTAGGCCTTTTAACCCAGGAGATCCTGATCTCCTGGGGCTCCACAGGTTTTGACAGGACGCCTGGGCCTCCTTGGGGAGGCACCCACCAACCCCCTCTCAGTATCATTTCCCTCCTGTTCACAAAAAGTAGAAACCAAAGCTATGTTCTTGAGAAGACACGAGCAGTGCCTGCACATTGCCCACACCCCAAAGGAGGTAAGCGATGCATTAGTTCTCTTGCTTCCCCACTCACGCAGCGAACATATACAGCTCTCGGTAGGCAGAAGAGAAGGGTCCCACTGCGCTTCTCAGACTCACCTCAGAGCAAACAAGCTGAGCAAGGCATCAAAATGACCTGCCCAGGGAGAGCATCAGGAGTTCAGATTATGTTTTGGGGGGGAGGTGGGTCTGAAGCTTCTCCTTTCCAGCACTGAAAACCTTCCCCCAGTACCATGGGAAAGCAATTTAGTTCAGAGCAGCAATAAAAGATAAAGAAAAAACACGCAGCAGAAAATGAAAGGCTATGAAAGTAGTGGCACAGACAGGGAACGAGGGAAGTATCATAGCACCTGAGACGAAATGAACTACCAAAAATGTGAAAGGGCAGACATAAAAAGGTACCATAAGAGAAGCTAGCACAGCAGGAGGCAACGATGCAAATGAACGGATGGGGGCAATCAATGGATGTCTAATTGGGTTGACAACCTCCTATTACAGAGATAGGATATGTTATATAAGGCCCTAAACACAGTGTTTAAAACTTTCAGACAGAGAGAGACCTAGTAGAGAGACATGCCACAGTTTCAGGCACTCTGGGTAAAAAAAAAAATTCACCACTAAACAAATTATATAAGCACAAGGTTGCAAAAAAGAACAAAGTATTAACATAAATTGGTTTAGCTGTACAAGATTTATCAAGTTAGAATAAAGTATGTTTTCAGGCTACATTCATTCGGGCTTCAATTATATTGAGAAAGGCACTGAAATAATCAAATTACGAAGCCCCAAAAGCATTTAATAATCACAAAAATGAAGCAGATGCACTAATAAAATTAACACTAATAAACTAGGTCAACACTAAGAAAAGAAAAGTGCGATGGAGGAGGAAGAGAGCTCCACCCAGAGATGCTCCTCCAGGGTGCCGGCTCTGGCGCTGCACTGCCCGCACAGCGCTGTGCCGTAATGACTACAGATGATGCGGCTCTTTGACCTCTTTAACACAGACATCGCTCACACTGTCTCAGCAGAATCTCTGCTTGCCGCAGCTAGCATCCAAATGGATCCTTAATACAGAAACCTGTGAGGAAACGCTCCCTCTACCAGTAGTTTATCAACCCTCAGATGAGGAAAGAGGGCCTTTAAGCCTCCCAGGTTTATCTGCAGTGCAGCAGGAGCCTGGAGAGGAGAGCAGAGGACAGTCAGCTCTCGAGGCACCCCACGATCTGTGGCCCAGGAAGGTAATTTCAGCACTAGGTCTCAGCTTTCCTTGCTCTGAGTATAAACATCACCTGCTCACCTTGCCTAAAAGGATTAGCGAGAGAAGGAACTGGACTCCAGCTGTGCTGCCCGCACTCTGCCGCCCCTTCCCAAAGCTGGGCAACCTTTTGTGCTGATGCCGCATTTTGTGCTGACTCCGCACGAATCAAAGGAACTAAAGGTAGCCCTCAAATCCGCAAGACTTTGGCTCCCGGTGTTTCGACGCGTGAAGCGCTAAGTACAATGAACACCGAGGAGTGATGAGGAGTGCTAGCCAAACCTGCAAAACGTGGTGGAGAGCCGGAACTGCTCTGCTCCGTCTCAGAATCTGACCCACTCCTGTTATAAAACAGATGCATAAATGATTACAGTGATTATGCAGGGGAGCGAGATTATGCAAGTGCTAAGCACTGCTGTTGCAGTACGGATACACAAACAAGTATAAAGGGGCCCAGGGATGTGGCATTTCTCTTTGGCTTTCTTAGGAAGGCAAAGAAAGAATGAGAAAGAGGGGGCTGGATAATCGCAGTCAGAGGGAATTATTTAAGCAGGAAAGACAGACATCCTGTCTTTCTGCCAGGCGCTCCCTTGCTCACACAGGGAAAGCTCCAGCCCAGCGGCAAAACCGCAGAGGCCGAAGCGCAAAGGCAAAGAACGAAACCGTTCATTAAAACTCAGGATTGGAAAGAGCTGACAAGCATTATAGTGCCGCAGAAGATCATTCTTCTCAACTTTCTGGCACAGAAAAATCAAGAACAACTGCCATCAGAAAAAAAAAAAAATCAAGGACGAAGGAACAAAGTCACAGGCCAGTTCTGAAGAGTAGGGAGTGGGAGCAGAGATGCAAAAAAGCTGTACATTTAAGGGTGGTGAATTTGGAAGCTTTTTAAAAATAAAGTCCAACTTTTACTACAGATGCTAACATTAAACCAGCTAATTTTAAATCCCCCTCCTCAAACAAAGGTTAACACAAGATTGGAAAGACTGTAAGACACTTTTGGATGCAAAAGCAGAGTATTTAGTGATGTGCACAGAGGATGAGGCACTAGCAGAAGCTCTGAGAAGTAATTCTAGAAACCAGGCTGGCTGCAGGCAGGTCTGTCATTTCATACTGCTGCGTGCCAGTACAGAGAGAAAGGTCAGGACAATCATACAATAACCTAAAAAAAAAAAAAAGTCAGGATGGTTTAATTGCAATTAGTTGTAAGATCATTTATCAGGAAGCTCATGAATGCAAACCTTCAGCCTCAGGAATGAGAGCAAGCTCAGCAGTAGCCCTCTATCAAGTACACGTGGGCTATTCTTGCTCCATCCTCCACACACTGTGCCCAGACCCTCCTCAGCTACCCCTCAGCACCCAGGGAGCACGAAAGAAGCCAGCAGGCACTGCAGCACCAGCCTTCATCTCCTTGCTTCCTTGCTCCTGGGCAGGAAGTTACACT
Organism: Psophia crepitans; assembly: GCA_013399095.1. Lineage (NCBI taxonomy): Eukaryota > Metazoa > Chordata > Aves > Gruiformes > Psophiidae > Psophia > Psophia crepitans. Next base: position 756,561 of record VWZZ01005932.1, read on the forward strand.
GGAGAGACCAGGTGGCCCAAGCTACCTCCTCCTTCTGGACTTGGGCATCCCCGCCGCTCCACAGCTGAGGCAGAAGAGGAGGTTGCTGCCCCTCAGTCAGCCATCTCAGCCTTCCTCCTGCACCTGCCTCAAGCGCAGGATACCTCCTGCTCTTCCCTCAGGCTCTGCCAGCACAAGTCTGTGGGTGACTGGCCCTTAACCAAGCTCCACCAGCTCTTTCCAGTCGACAAAATTTACATCTACTGCCTCATGCACCCCAGCCAGGCCTAGGACTGGCGTGAAGGAAACTACAGGAAGGAACCATACGAAATTCATTAAGAGCAAGTGTTGGGTCCTGCACCTAGGGAAGAACAACCAGTTGAGAGAGCTGGGTCTGTTCAGCCTGGAGAAGACTAAGAGGGGATCTGATAAATGCTTATAAATATCAAAAGGGTAGGTGCCTAGAGAATGGGGCCAGACTCTTCTCAGTGGTGCCCAGTGACAGGACAAGGGGCAACAGGCATGAACTAGAACACAGGAAGTTCTATCTGAACATGATGAAAAACTTCTTTACTCTGAGGGGGATGGAGCATTGGGACAGGCTGCTCAGAGAGGCTGTGGAGTCTCCTGCTCTGGAGATATTCAAAACTCTCCTGGATGCAATCCTGTGCAACCTGCTCTAGGTGATCCTGCTCTAGCAGGAGGGGTTGGACTACATGATCCCCAGAGGTCCCTTCCAACCCCTATCAATCTGTGAAAAGCCTACAAGGACAGAAAACAAATTTGCTGGGGTCAGGGACCATTTTAGCCAGCACAACTCAGCCTCATAGAAAGATGGATCATCACCAGAGCCTTCAGCTGAGACGTCTCTGAAACTCTCCGAGCAGGAATGACCTTGGTCCTGTGCCAAGGTGGCACGTGGGGACCGGCTCTCACATGGGTCTTTCAGCAATAGAAACAGATCCCTCTCCCTTCTCTCTTTTCATTAAGCATTTTAGGAGAAAGAAATCACACTAATCAAAGATTACACAGTATTTATTGAAATTACAGTACGTTGCCTCAAAGGGATATGAACCTATTCAGGCAACATAACAAAAGATCAGGAAGATATCTTTTAATCCTCACCCAATATTTTCAGCACTGTAGCTCTTTAAAGCATATCTTACAGACTGCACCGTCTTGGTCCAATATGCTATTGTTATAAATCCACATTGTCAGCTCATTTTTTTCCCCAGTTTGATGAACTGTTTTACATCACGCTTAAAATAGAACATGTTTAATATTATGCTGTGTGCAAAGTCAAATTAAGACACTTGCACGCAACTTTGGTAAGTTAAAGAAAATAGCTTTTCTGTTCTATGAGAATTGCCCAAATCCCCCAATGCTTCCTAACTTCATTCCCTCCCATCTCATGCAGCCTGAGCCTTCAGCCTAACCGACTATTGCTGTGACAGAAACTCCTCTCTGTAGACATCTTCTCTATTAAAGAAAAAGCTCATGGATAAATTAAGAATCAACGGCAATACATTTAACACAAACTCCTATAGTACTGCTTTACTCAACCTTTTGAAGATTTCCTTCCCATTCCTCAAGTTGTCCAGCCAACTAGAAGGTTTGAAAAATTAATGTGACCTAAGACTTTGCCTAACTGATGTTGAATGCCAGAAGCAAAGCCTTAGGTGAAATACAGATATATGTAAAAGACTAGTTTGGACAGGTTTTGTTATGGCCAGTTTGGTATATCTCAATTTACTGCTTCTATCTTTCTTGCTTTTTTCCTCATAATGAAGGCTTACATTCCTCGGCTCCAAAAACTACCAAAGATGCACTCTCCACTTGTATAAACACACCTGTAAGGCACTAAGGGCTAGTTTTCTGTATTGTTTTTTTAGAGGATGGCATCCTGTTAGTATACAGTTCATATATCTATTTTTATACCGCAAGGTTTTCAGAGAATTTGGTTGTCATTTGAGACTGTGTCGTAAGTGCCTAGCAAGGAGTGGGTGCCACCATAAATTTACTAATGTGTCATTATGCATCACTGTCATTATTTATTGTCCTTGCTTCTATGAGTTCAAATAACATCTTGTGTGTAGGACAATGCATTTAGTTCAATTAAACATCACTAAATCTTTTTTTATTAAGTTTTCAGCTGCCAGCAGTATCAATGGATTTCAGAACATCCGCTCCTCTTAAAAGGACATCTCAAGGATGAACCTAAGAAGGATACACCAATTTTCCTCCGTGTGAAAACTCTGGAGATAAACTTCACGCATTCCTTGGCCAGGGAAGAACAAACATCTCCCTCTGTTAAATTCAACTTCTACAAATTAGTAGACATGGTGGTGTTGAGTTGATGGTTGGACTTGATGATTCTAAAGGTCTTTTCCAACCTTAAAGATTCTATCACTCTACGAAATATTTTTAGTCCATGGAGGAGCAAACACATTGACAAGACAGTATCCTTGGCAGACCATCCAGCTGAATGGGTGATCAAAAAAAACCCCAAAACCTAACCTAACAAAATACAGAGATCATTTAACCCAAAGGGAGGAAGAATTATGGTGGTTTAAGTGAGAGTGCATATGTCAGGGATTGGCTAATCTCTGAATATTTTTCACTAATACTATCATATCAATACAAAAAGTGCTGGTTTTCGTGCTCCTCAAGAGCCAAACAGCCTCCAACTCCTATCAGTTTGAGATTTTTAAAACCTGGGATTTTAAATTACATAGGTCATCAGTGAAAACAAAAGCCTCAAATGGACTTTTCAAAACTGAGGTAAAAAGCAAAAATAAACATCATTTTTCAATGTGCAGCGAGCAGGGTAAGACCATGCAGGCAATTCCTGTACATACAATCCTATGGCACAGTCAACGGGAAAGCCAGTCAGAATAGGGGACAGCACTGCTGTATTTTGTAAGTAAGGACAGTTTAGTCAAATCAACAAAAACCTGCTAGATGCAAAAACTGAACCTCATACTTGATATATCAATTAACTGATCTGCAAATAACAGTTCTTACTCTCCACTTCTTTAATTACAGCTACTATTTTCCATCTTTAAAGATACTAAGTGCATCTCTCTCGATTCATTCACATCTTACAAAGGGTTCAGCTGCAGAGCTGCATCTTCTCCAATACCTGCGCCTCATCTCTTTTGTCTATCGACTTCAGACCCCAGGCAGATGGATGTGAATCTTCCCAAAGTCATTAACACACAATACACCTGAAGTCTCAAAGCATCCCCTCCCTTTCTCATTCAAATTTGACAGAGTTCTCCTTTTTGCTGCCCAGCTCTTCTGTTTGCTTTTTCTACACTGAAGCTTCGGATGCTTTGGTATAATGTTACAGTACTCTGGGTCAGATCACAGTATTTTACAGCAACGCCTTGACACTGTCCCAGTAAGAGCCAAGAACGCACAGGAGCAGAAAAGAAGCCTTGGTCTCATATACCCTCATGTAAGGGTAATAAAATCATTCAGGAGGGACAGAACGTCAAGAGGTCATCTAGTCCAACCATATGAGTACTTACATACTACTGCTTCTGTTCGGCTGCTCCTCCAAACAGTAGTATAAAATCTCTTCTTAAAAAAAAAAAACATTTCATGTCAAAAAGGGTCAAAATGGATAAAACATTTCTGGAACAATTTATCACGAATATTTTCCCAGAAATCAACCAGGTTCTATTTACAGGTTTCAATTTTGAACAAAAATAACTTTTTCAGCTCAAAACAACAACATTTTAATGACAAAATCCCTTAGCAGTCCTAAACCTTGTCCTGTCAACTCATGTTTTCACCTAGAGGAAGCAGAGCATGCTTCGATGCATAACTGTTTCTGCTGGCATTTAGTAGCAGCAAAGCCCTTTGGGGGCCACTTATTCTCCTGTACTTGGGCCTTCCAGCATCAGTACTTCTGCCAGTCCAAAAACCAAAGCGGAGTCTGGCTGCTGAGCAATCAAGAGCACGTGCACGCAGGCACAGACTAATCGATACAGCTCTGACCGTAATTCCTTTATGAACAAAAATAAAATACTAATTTACTCAAAAACTCAGGCCACAGAATATTCTCCCTCATGATCTGACCTTTTTTCTCTTATGCCTGCCTGGCCTCCTTCGGCTGAACAAATATTTGTAGCTGATAGCTCAATGAATTATCACAGGGCAAGTGATGTTGTAACAGCTACCTGAATATGATGTTAAAAAGGATGAGAGACATAACAGACAGACCTGTAATCTTCAAAGCAGTTTTACATGGGAGCAAACTAAAGCATCCAGGCCACTCATGCCTTGTCAGCTAATAATGTAATCACTTCTTGTTCTAATACTGTGCTGTAGTACAAGCCAGTCATTTATTCCGCGAGTCTTCTAGCAAAACTGCATAAACAACAATAACCCTCCTCCAAACATGACATTTTTATTTCATGCTGTACGTGAATTAATTGAAATTCAAATTCAAATGCTTTCTGCATGCACAGTTGGAAGCTTGTCCTGTCTCTTAGCAAAGTGTGCATTCTAGCAACCAAATGCTACCATGCTAAGTTGTCAGATAAGCTAGGGAAGAAATTCCAAATAAATTATTTTCAAGGCACTGTCTATTTTAAGCAAGCAAGAAGTATTTATGCATTGAGTCCTTAGCTACAGACAAGCCTTCTTAGGAAGAAAGAACTCACTTCAACATATAGCTTTGTTGATTTCTAGATATGAAAAAAAAAAAAAAGAAAAAAAAATGCATAATGGAAAGAATGTTTTCCACCTGAAGCTGCTATAAGGCCATATAATACATGGGCTGTACTGCGACATTGCCATTAAACTGAGCCAAAAGTTTATTTCAATATGTTCTACCCGCCTCTGCCCTAAATGCCAACAAAGCTGGAGGGGAAGCCAAAGTTGCTGGTGTGGGAGGTAAATCTGCTTCACCAGCCGGGGCGAAAAGCTGAGCTGGGGCTGGTGGAGGAGGTCCTTGTGCCTGCTGGGGGAACATAAAGGGCAGCGATAGATGGGGAAAGCACAAGTACAGGCTAGATTTGTCTTTTCTATATTGCAAGCACAAACCAGGGGTGGAGGAAACAATCATGATCAGAAGAAAGGGCTGCAAACCTACTCCCCCTTCATGTGATGAGAACATATACTGCGCTTAATGGTACCAACGGGGATGAGATACTTATCCTCCTTTTATCTGCCCCTGCACCCCCATAAATCTGTCCATTAGCATCAAGGAACCTAGTTTTAGAACAACTGCATGCTAACCAGTTACAATCAACCTGCAGCAAGCAGACAGGCCTGAAAAAAGGAAATAAACTACTTCTTATTTAAAGGGAGAGTGAAATCTTTTACCTTGGCAATACTTGGCAAAATGTTAACTGTCAGACAGCAGAAATGCCAACCATTGTCCTCCTTACTATTGTGAATCAATTTATTTGAGAGGACATTTCCCAAGAATATGGAGTCAAATTAAATAGCAATTTAATCTGCTGTTTATGCTGCAATTGGTTTTGTCTTTAGCCTGCAAGGCCTGGAGTAAATGGCTGAGAAAGCATGGCTGGACAAAGAACCTAGAGTTTGCACAAAGTGGGTACTCTGAGAACACCAAACCACAGGACCATAATGATGAAATGGAAGCTCTCAGAGGAAAGAGAAAATTTTTTTTAAATCTTAATCTTCCTGTAGGAATGAATCAATTAACAGTCAACTGAAAGTTACCCATACTCAATAAAACTCACAAAAAAATTTAACTGATTACCTTCTCCATTTCCAACAAACTGAATTTAAACAACTTCCTTGCAGAAGTATTTTTACAACACTACCATTATTACCATACAGGACTTGTGTTCCCTGCAAAATATTTGTGAAATATCATTTCCACTTATACCCTGAGAGATACAAACAGCACCAGTACTGTGGCATGCTCCATATTCCACCGCACCACGAAAATGTTCAGTTAACTAGGGATAGCATCGGACAGGGTGTGTTTGTATGTGCTTAGACATTGCAAAATGACGAGAGGAGAGAAAATAAAAAGGCAGGCATTCAGCTTGTGCAACGTGTCGGCTAGGTTCGTGACAATCTGCACCAGCTGAAGATCTCTCCCCACACACTTATACATCCTTTAAACATTTGCCTTGCACAAGGCAGGGTAACTGAGGAGTTGAATGGCATCTGCATCTGCCTGTCAGACATGACGGGTTGTGACATTTCAGTCAGGAAAGTTTTCACAGGCTGCAGATGAAGTATTAGATCTCTGAGTAACACAACCTTGAGGGAAAAAATCTACAAGGGACAGCAAAAAAACCCCAAACCTCAGATGCTTCTCATAGAGCAGCTTTACAGAGAGATTAAAGAAAAGCTGCCAGCTAATTCCTAAGGTAAGTGATGGAAATAACGTTTCAGCAGAGACGGAACTAAGGGGCAGAACACACGTTATACGCTTGGGGATGCAGCATACACGTAATGCAATATGTATTGCATGTTACCATGTAATATAGAAACATCACGTACCTTCACCCATGGCTCTGCCATCCATCTCTCCTATGTTTCGTTCTGTCCATTGGTCTTACCCAAACACCTGCACACTCTTCAAGCCTACACAACGTCTGTACAGAGAGACATAACTCTCCATTTATCATGCAAAGCAAAACCAGAGAGCATTGAAATGACTTCCCTTATGCTCCCAGAGACAAATACGTGCCCTACAACTGATTCTGTACACAGAACATGACTAGTTTCTATCCCATCACCTACAAAGGATGATCATTCAAGGTGTCAAAATCAGGTAGGGGCCTTCTTGCAGACTATCAGTCTGATAGCAAAATGATTTTTCTCTTTCTTAGGCTAAAAATAACAAAAACATTTAAAACATAACATGATTTTTAGCAGATGAAAACTGTCTCAGCTTTGGTCCCTTCTGGGATATTTTTTTCCTTTGTAGAGAAGAAAGTGAGCTAGTAATTACAACATGCAGCTCTAAGACCAATTAACAATCTGCAACATGCCCCACTTCTTTTATCCTTCACTGGTAACGCTGCAGGCAGCATTAACTGTCTAATAAATAGGTGAGCACTGCTTAACACTTTGCAAGGTTTCAGCATTTCTCTTCACCCCTGGCATCAATTCTCCCTTTCCCTTGGCTATTAGCAGATCAGCCTGGCAGTATGCAGATGCTATTCTGTGGTGTGCTCCAAGACACACGCTGCCGTTAGGCTCCCCTGGGCTGAGAGAGGCAGGGGGCGTATTCACAGCCTGAAAGGAAAGCTTCACTAATGACCTCGCAAAGGTCTCCAAGAGATATTTTTTTTTTTTTTCTAGCTAATCAGCTGGACAAAGAATTTACTTCTGCTTGGGAACCATGGGTGTTTATAAGCCAGCTATGAGTGGTAAAGGGCAAATGTTAAAAGTATTTTTAATATACTCCTATGTCCAGAGAGATAAATAGTTCTGTGCACAGTACAACATGCTATCAAGTAATACTGAGGTGCACGCACACCGTGTATCAGGCTGTTCAGGGACCGAGCACACAAGCATTGGTCCTATACAAATGCCTGAACTGGATTAGCAACCGTAATTTGTTGTGCCTCAAATATACACGCCCGGCACCTTTTTCAATGCTGTAGTACTTGGGTTCTTTTAAAACCAAGGTGGAGAATAATTACAGAGGTGTGTATCTAGTACAGAAGCATGGAAGTGAATTACCTAGTGCTCACTGGTACTACATGCTACCAGGAAAAGCTGTGAAGGCAGATCTGTGCCTTCTAAGATTCCTGCTGGGCCATATATGAACAAGAACAACATAAATATTTTCTTTGCCTCTAATAAACAATTCATACCAACACAAAATTGACTGGCTCACCATCAGTGTGACAGACAGCACAAAAAGAGGATGTCTGTCAAATAGCGTATCACCTAAAAACCTGCATCCTGTTTATCAATGTCTTCAGAAAGTTGTAGCATATACGAATTAAGAATCAAAACGTATACTGACTTTTACATTATATGCTCCTAAAAAATTTACTAACGCCAGTTTGTCTGTAATAAAACCATATATGAATCAGCAAGGCTTTTCAGTCAAATGCATTAGTTATTCATGCACATTAACACAAGTAAAAACAAAGAGACCATTTTCAGTAAATCATTTCTCTTTCCTCTCCACTTCTTTAATCATCTGATTCTACATATGCATTTTAAGTAAGGCTAGTACTAACACCCACAGTCTTTATTTGGATTTTATCTGTAGAAAACGTTTCTGGTACTTCAAAAAAGTTGGAAGAGTTTGTGTATGCGTGTACTTAAATATATAAACATATGTAGACATACAAAAATAAACACACATTTACATACTTTTTATATAGTCTGCTTTTTTACAACTGTTTCAGAAGAATAAAAATCAATAACTTTGCTCTCAGTTTTCCTGGGTAGCATCATTATTGAGAGAAAGATCAGGTTTTGGCTGTTTTATCTAGAATCTACTCTCTTTCTCTGTTGGCTGAAGAAAAGATAACATTATGAAAGTCATTAGCTGAGAACCTGGTCTTTTAGCTCCTTGCTGGCTGAAAGTATCATGAGTGAGCCACGAAACCATGGAGTAAAATATGATATTCGGCCTTTTCATTCACCCCATCTCCACCACTGTGGATGACAGAAAGGGTGGTCAGGCATTGGAACAGGCTCCCCAGAGAGATGGTAGAGTCACTGTCCCTGGAGGTGTTCAAAAAGTGTGTAGACATGGCACTTTTGGACATGGTTTGGTAGACATGACGGTGTTGGGTTGACCATTGAACTTGATGATCCTGGAAGTCTTTTCCAAACTTAAAGACTCTGTGATTCTATATTCTACACTTGTGAATACAGTGATGTCCATAGATCATGAAATCTGTTCAAGTGACAGCCTAAACTCTTACAAATAGAACTTAGATAAAATAAAGACTGTATGAAATTGTTTTGCACTGCCCCAAGAAATAACAATATCATCCTTCAGTCTTTGTTTCACTTGTCAAAAAAGAATGCTTTAATTACCACCAACTTGTTACCTGAAAGACAAAAAAGCAACCTTCTCCAAATAGAGAGACCTCCTATGTCTCCCACTTCTTCTCCAGCTCAAATTCTCCTCAAATTAATAACAATACTCCAGCAACACAAAATCCAGAAAGATAGAAGTGACTGGCAGAGGCACTGCCAAATGCTGATGTGCCTTTCTAGCTTCCAAACTGGAGTTGACTTGCAGCTACTAGTGACTGCACAGCCAAAGCTAACACACCACTGTCAAATACAGGCAGCCATGTCTGGGTCAATATATACCATCCTCCTCATTACTCTTCACAGGATGGCCAAGCTAGAGGCACATTAATAATGCAGAAGTGCCTTTAGAATTGTTATGTATATAGTGCATAAAAGAGCTATTAACACTGCACCAGCTTGGTATTGCCTCCACACACTCAACCCAGCGCTTGTCACTTTACTTTCATTTGACCCTCTGAGAATAATATTGACACTCAGGTGGGGACCCAGGTAGCATTTTTTTTGCCAAAACACAAAGAGAAAAAATGAAAAAAGGAAAATTTTGGTTCAGTTGGGGGGGGAGGAGAAGAGGGAGGAAAAGCAGAATGTGAATGCTCTATCAACAGCTTTAATCCCAAAGTTTTGGGGCTGTCTTAACTTGTGTGCCGCTTAGAAGGATGCTTGGATTAATATGTTCTCTCTGACTGTGAAGTACCTTAAGTAAACCTATTCTCACAGCCACACTGACATATTTTTGGCCCTTGGGGTGTAGTATTATTCACATACAGTTCCATGTATACAAAGGGAAATGAAAAATACATATTGAGGTGGGGGGAATAAAAAAAAAGGAGGTCTCTCTGCAGACCATGGCTTGAATGTGGTCTAAAGACGAAGCCTCCCCATTGGAAAGATCAGAAGAATCGCCTCGGTGGTTCAGGTTTGGGGTACCAGAGAGTTCACCACATCACCCTCAAGTTCTGTGTACTCAAAACACTTACTGTCCTGCTGGTATACCTCTTACCTCGTCTGTTTCAAGCTTATCTCTTCCATCAGTGAGCAAACATGTTTTTGATTCGAAAAAAAGAAAAGGCGACCAACATATGCACACACGTCACCCCGCTCCTTGTCCCCAACACCCACAAAATCCTTAATAATGCTCTCGTTCACAGGTTTGACATGGGTTGCAAGCAGTCACATGCGAAGAGTCCACTTGTAACTTTAAGTGTGCAATAGCACTTACTGACATTGTAACTGCACAATGAAGCTCAATTCTTGTTAGCTAAACTTCAGCAAAGTCACTCTCACTCTATTTATAATCCAGGCAGAGCAAATCAAGCTGATGAATCTTAATTAATTGAAATAAACTTTGATTGGTGTAAAATGTAATGCGCATTTGGCCAATGGACCACCCAGTGTAAAAAGCCCCAAGCAATAATGTTTTAATGCATCATACCCCTGTGATTTGAAGTCTCAGAGGAAATGGAACAAAGTTTGCTTAAAAAAATGCATCTCAAACCACCTCACTTTCTTCCTACTACTGTGCTCAACTATTGGTGCTATGTTAATAGACTCTCCATAAATGGTCTCCTAATCACTTGATAAATTGCTTAATAAAGAAGTAACTTTCATAGTTGTCAATTAGTTACGTAATCAGCAAGTATTTGCTATCTATCAAACAGCAGCAGCAAACTCAACTGCGAAACACCAGACTGTATCAGGGGAACAGGGGAGCAGGAAGAAGATAAGAGAAGAAATTAAATTCATATTGTTAGCATTTCATGTCACCTGTACAGACAGTATTTTGATATTGATGTAAAGTCAATTTTATCCCTGCTGCCCAGCAGAGCCAGCAATCCTCTGCTACCAGCTTATAATACACTCAACTCCTCTTCTGAGCTGCCGTAAGATGCAAGAGGATCAGAACCTAAAACTGATCTCACCACATAACAAAAGAAATAAAAAAACCCCTACAAACCAACAACAACAAAAAATCCAAACAAACCCCGTGTACTATTGCTTTGGAGATTTTGAGAATCAAACTATTGCCACATCAGCCCTAAATATCCACTGCTTACTGCACATCTATCAGGACCCAGCAGCAGCATTTGGGGAGACATGGATTTAAACCCACCCCATTCAAAATATTTTTGGTTGTTATTTCCCTAGAGATTTTCAGTGAAGGGAGGGGGAAAAAGAAAAAAAAAAAAAAGAAAAGAAGAGTAACTCCAACCAAATCCAGATGAATCACAGGTGTAGAAACACATGAAGTGGGAGAAACAACTGAAAGACATAATGAAAGCAGCAGCTATGACTGACATTCAGCTTTATTTGGGCTATGATACCCAACACCACTGCTGAATGTGAAACTGAGATCCTGATTAGAACGAACCTACTGCAAGTTTTCTGGCATGCTAGGGGTACCCGGGCCAGTTTCTTTTGACCTTCACTTAGGACTTACCATAGGCACATGGGATATCCAGTCTACCTGCGTTGCAGTGTGCCACCTTGGCACACAAATAGACACAAGCAGCAAAATTCATGTCCTCCAGCTTCACACACCTACCCCTGAACCACTTTTTGAAAGCTACATTGTCAACAGAAAGACAAGGTTCCTTTGGGCTCTGAATTACGCATCAAGGTCATTGATATCTTTATTATCCACTGACTTCATGGGACTTCCTCATTTCTTTGTGGTTAAGCTCACAGGTCAGAGCAGGAGTACAGATTGTGCTCTCTGGCAACAAGAGGACATGAACCATCATTCTAAAAGAAAATGGTTCAGCTATACTTCGTTTGGTGTTTTCAATATCTTCTTTGGAGATTACAAAATAAAAAATAAAAGAAAGAGAGGATGGGAAGAGAAGACAGAAGAGAGGGGGCTGCAAGTAGCAGCAGGTGAAATGGAGCTGTGGCTACTCCAGTCCTTTAAAACTGCACTTGCCACTTTGTGAACAAGAGACTTGTCAGAGAACAGGGACAGCAACAGCCTACTAAGCAAACTCCATCTTCTGCACTAGAAAGGGCGTACAGTTGGCTAATTTGGAGCAGACTGTCTACCGATAGACACTCCCTGTCAAGACTTTGGCAGTGCTTGGCAAACATTAGTTCTACTTTTCCTTTAAAGAGCTTAATCTTTTAAAAGTTTTATGCCAGATGATCTATACCTGCTCTCTCCGGTTCCTGCAGCAGACCTTCTTACATTTCCAGTCTGAATCTTCTTAGTAACACAGCATCAAAACATTGCAAAAGGGTTGCTTTTGGTCCCTCAAAATAAAATCATGTCAAGAATCACTAATAAAGACACACCAAATTTTACCTAATGGCAACATAAACGCACGACCAAAGCATTACTTGTGCGTACGCATGTCTGTCTGGTTGGACAGACAGGCAGCACTAGATCTACCCAGTGAGAATACTGGGTGAACAAATATTTATTGAGAGTTACTCAGCTGTGATACAGAAGGGGATTCATAGCATGGTGCATCTGGACTCTGCTCGTTTTTTATGAGATAATTGCGCCACGGACTACCTCAAACATGGCATGACTGAAGGATTTGCCTTTTAAATTTAAAAACATGGAACGGACAGGAATTAAATCCGTCATGCCTCCGTGTAGCACACAAAGGAAGAAGAATATAAATAAACAGGCAACCAGAATGGTGCAATAAGAGTGGGATTAATCCAAGTGTGATTAATTCAGTGTCAGATTAAAATTGATAGTGCCAGCTGTATCGGGTCCATTCTGCCGCATTATTCTCGCCTGTCATTTTTTTTTGTCCATCTTCTTCCCATCTCCTTGGTGGATAAACCTGCAGGAGAGTTAATTGTCACATACATGGATTTAATCATATTGTCCACAGTGTTTGGGGGCCTTGCCTTCAGCGATCCATGACTAATTGTTGTGGTAATTTTTCAATCATTAACAGCATCACATATGCTGCAAACAAATCCCATGGCACCCACTAAAGCCCCAGCGGCAAGTGGTGCACACTCTTTCATGAAAGCCTCGTGCCCCGTCCCCCTCCCCTCTTCCCCATGACACAGCCATCAATATGCTGTCCCTGGCCTTTGGGAAGTGAGGAGAGAGGCAGAGCTGGCCGTGCGCTGGCAGCTCAGCCGCTTGATATTCCTGCCTTTGAGGAAAGAGCATTGCGAAAGGGGCGGGGGGCAAGGAAATAAAAACTCCATCTGGGAAGGCTGTCGGGGGGTCCTGTCCTTCAGGCAGGTTGTTCTCCATCGAGCCTCTGCGGAGCTGGCGTGCTTCTCGGAGCGCCCCTCTCTCCGGGATGCGGCTGTATCAGCCATCTCCATGGCAACGGCCGGTCCTCATCTGCCGCAGCGGGCTGCGGCCCCGCTCCCGCCCGTGTCAGGCAGGCCAGGGATGCGCTGGTGGGAGGAGACCTGCCCGAGGGAATCCTCCAGCCCATTGAGGCATTGCTCTAATCACCTCGTCAACACCAGCGAACCAGGCCATATAAACCCATTCGCTTTTTTTCTCCGACTCCAATAATTACACGCATTTAACAAGAAATAAAAAGGCGAGCCAAAAGCTTCCCTCTTGCTTCAAAGCCAAATAAAACCCACAAACAAACAAACTGCTGCACCAGCAGCCCTGCAGCAGCAGAAAGGACTGGTGCCACAGGGGTTTGGAGGGAGCCGTGAGGGTTACACAGAAGTGCCACTGCCCATCCAAGCTAAATGAACTAACTGACCCCCTCCAGCTCAGCTGGCGAAGAGCTTGCCCGGGGAATGAGGAGGCCGGCGTTCCCAGTCACCTTTCTGACTTCTTGTTCCCAGATTGATTTATTCACCGGCACGCAAGCCAGCCTGCGCTTACTGAAGTGTACAACACCCTCCAACGGGACACGCCTGGGTGCCTGGAAAAACAGCGTTCAGTTTGCAGCTTTGAATGGACGGATTGGATAATGTCATGTTCTCACCCTCCCTCGCCACCCTGTTTCCCAACGTGTTCGCATATTATGCTGGTTTATGTGCCTGCTTATAGATGATGCATATCAGCACCCTCAAAGAAGGCTCGAATGGAGGAAAGAAAACCAGATGTGATTCTGCAGCACCCCTGCTTTCAAGAGACCACTTTAGAACAAGGGGGCATTTCAGCAATCATCCAGGTGGCTTTAGAAAACACTGATACAACATTTCATTATTGAAAGCCATGGCAGCAGCAGTAGTGAGTATCAAAATGTAAATGCAGGCAAAGAAGAAAAGAAGAGGAATAAGAACGAAGAGCAAAACAAGGCAGGATTAAATGAAAGCAGGAACTTCCCTGCTCCCTTGGAGAGTGGGGAAAGAGAATCCCCAGCTACACAGAGGAGTAAACAACAGCATCTTACACTTAGCTCCTGATTCAAACCATAAGGAAGCAGAGGGAGGGAAAAATATCCCGTCCTTCCCGCATCTTTTTGACAGTCACGGCACTGGCACTCTTATGCAACCGTTACGTAAGTTGCAGCGGGACCAGCGCCTTCACCTCCCCCAGCAAGCAGGGCCCCCCCAGCCTCCCCAGCCACTGCGCAGGGAGGTCGTGCTCTCCTCTGCTCGCCCCTGAATTGCAGATGAGTTGTGATACGCGTGTACATCACAATCCTTTGCACTTTTATTACTTTTGACAGCTTGCTCCCACCATCCGTGAGTTGCTTTCTGTGAGGGTGGGGGAACCCTTAGTGGCATGCAGTTGAAATAATCTTTCTTGCTTTCCCCCCCAACCCTTTATCCCAGAGAACGCTGTCCTCTCAAGGCCGAAAGAAAGGGTGACAGCACACAAATAGTTTCTTAATTAATTTCTGCACGTAGCTATATTGCTCTTGTTACCACGCTGCATTGAGTCGGTGTCACTGACAGAAGAGCCACATGAAGTTTATGGAACCGCCTAAAGCCTACCATAGATGACAAAAGATCCCAGCAATGGCAGATGGCATGTGAATCACTGTAAAGGCAATTAGCAGCTAGCTGCCGGATTTTGACGTGCTGGGGAGGACAGAGGGGGTTTTCTCTGCTCCGAGCAGTTCTCACCAGAGGGGCTGGAAATAGGCATTAGTCTCACTTTGCCCCCACAGAGTCTCTGCAACCAGCGTTGCTGGCTTTCAGGCTGCTGTATCGCTAGGTACCTATAAACACTCGGTGCAGAAAGATTTGCAGCAGCAATAAAAACACTGTCTTTTTACCTTGGTGGGCACAAGTCACAGCTGCTGCAAACAGAGAGTGCTTTAAGCAGATTTAAAAAAAAAAACACCACCACCAAAAGAGACACCTATGCAGCAAAGCACTGCAGCCACCAAGCCAAGTGCCGTGACAACATTACAGAGTGCCGTAAGCAGTGATTGAAAACGCAAAAACATCGAATGCTTCTAAGCAACAATGACAAATGGATTCTGGAACTGTTCAAGTTGGATACCTCTCAAAATGAGGTTTTATGGTAGACAACGGTCCTAAATTTTGATCAGAGAGCTAAAGCAGAACTCTTTGGCATGAGCCTTGTCAGCATATATCTTTATCTTCAAGTCAGTAAAAAGAATAATATAAAAATGTACTAGTAAAATAATGCCCAGCAAAGGTCTCATTTGCATGGCTGCGGTACAGACCTTGGATAACACCGAAGCAGGGACATTATTCTGGGCAGCCTGATTGACAGCACTGTGACCAGTAACACTCAGAAGGCTACTACCTTAGTTAGGAAGCCCAAGGTAACAACTTACATCAGTTTTTCCTACACTTGCTAGTTTGTTTGTCAGGTCACAGTACCAGTTTTTGTGAGCTCTGCAGTGAGGATTCTTTGGTACCTTTTATTTGCAGCTTTGAATGGACGGATTGGATAATGTCATGTTCTCACCCTCCCTCGCCACCCTGTTTCCCAACGTGTTCGCATATTTGCTCAATTTTGCTCAAGTCTATGCTCAAGAACAGCAATCCCTTTTGGGGGGCTCCTTGCACCGATGCAATTAATAGCATTAACTATAAAACCCCACAGCCTCACAGCACAGGCGCTCTGCCTCTGGAAGCCTTTTCGCTGGAGGATAGCTCTATCGGCTATCACCAACACCCGGACTGAACAAGGCAGTTCACTGCCACTTAAGAGGGGCAGTGTACCAGTTTGTATGTTTCCATCCCAAACTAAGCTTGCTGGTAGGTATTCAGCAGAGGCTGGATGATGCTACCTTTTCAAAGAGACATGATGCTGTCAGTAACCCTCTCATTGACATTGTGCTTCCATATCAGACAGCTCTTCCTTCCCATGGCCTGCTCAGCTCTGCATTTCCATGAGCCAGCGGCTGTGCCGCTCCCAGAAGTCGGTACCCCCAACATTAACGCCAGCCTTACTGCACACCATTCGGTATCTGCTGACAAGCCACTGCTGGCATCCATGCCATGGGTTGCTTACTCCCCACTCAAATCAAACTCTAGTTCTACCACCTACTGCATTACTGACTCCCAGGCTACTTTGCACTCGCTGAGTGACTTCCATCGGTAGGTATGACAGCATTTTGCAACTACTAATCAAGCCTGAAACAACAGGGAAATGTCAATAGGTTATTACCTCTATTTTGTTCACAAGTAAATTGAAGATGACTGTGAAAACAACAACAGAGATGTTACGTTCAAGCAAATCCTATCGAACACTTTTAATAAAGACATTAGTCCTTCCATGCAGTCAACTGTGCCACATTTGTGCAGAAAGCCAACAAGTGAAATAAAACAATTTTTACAAGTAAGCATACCTGCATTTTAATCTTATTTAATGCAGAAAAAGTGCTACATGCTGTAGGCACATGATTACTAATCATCAGGACAGAGACAAATGACGTTATATGTAATTGCATACCATTCTACAGATAGAAACAAGACTACAAATGTATTTAGAAAAAAAAAAAACCACAAATGTTTGAGAACTGATTAAAAAAAAGCTAGTGATTTTATCATACATAGGAATCTTCTACAATAGCATCAGCCCTAAGGATCTGACTGCTTTGGTACTTTGCCAGCTATAGAAACCCGAAGCTGTAGTTATGCAATAACATGGCTACAGGTCGTGTTCCAGTAGCTGTAACTCAGGTAGTCAGTGATCACCTTACAGAATCATAGAATCTTTAAGGTTGGAAAAGACCTCTAGGATCATCAAGTCCAACCATCAACCCAACACCACCATGTCTACTAAACCACATCCTGAAGTGCCACATCTACATGCTTGTTGAACACCTCCAGGGACGGTGACTCCACCATCTCTCCGGGCAGCCTCTTCCAATGCCTGACCATCCTTTCAGTGAAGAAATTTTTCCTAATATCCAACCTCAACCTCCCCTGGCGCAATTTGAGGCCATTTCCTCTTGTCCTATCACTTGTTGCTTGGGAGATGAGACCAAACACATAAAGACTGATAATCCACGTACATTTTAATCTTGCCTACTTTGACAGCATCTACATTAGCTATAATGTAGCGTGTGGAACTTGAGTACCATTGAATTCTGGCGAAACTCTTAACATGGAATTTTGGAAGGTTTTTCAAAACCTTTTCTAATGCACCAGCCCAAGTGCACCAAGCCAATCACATGTTAGAGGAAAGGAACACAACTCTTGCAAAAATAAAATTTGTTGCTATTAAAAAAAAAGCCTTGTGAATCTCAAGGAGCTGTCACGTAACATTGGAACACACTTTACTCGATGTCTGTTTTGCTTCCTCCAGCTCAGAGCTTCTCAGGTAAGAAGAAAAACAAAAAAAAGTCCAGCACTAGTCATCTTTCTGAGCCAGAGATCAAGATTAAAATGTTCAGAAAAGGATGTTGTAATGAAAAAGCACATAAAAAGAAACACAGGAAGCAAAGAGTTACCTTCCAAGAGGAAGGCGACTCGGTAGCAGTAATGCTGCTCTTACTGAGGACAACCAAAGAAGGCCAATCTCTCTCCAAGTGCATGACCAGGTGAGATGAAACAAGTCACTACATGAGCGTGTCACAGTTTCTCCTTCTGTAAAATGTGTCTAGTAACGCAGTTTTTATAAAAATTATTAAGGCATGCCGCTGAAAAGCACTATAGGGCAGGCATCATTTTTATTATCATCCAACAGAGAGCATCTAAGCAGAAGATGCTTAGAAACACAACATTGTCTGTGTTTCTTTCATCACGGACAGCCAGAGGCAGTGTTCCTCCCAATTATGGTTTCTCCACATGCCTTAAAAAGCAAACGAAGAAACAACAGAACCAACGACCACCAAAAAAGAACAATGGGTCAAATAGAGGTTTCAGATGGATGAACTTCAGCAGCTGAAGAGAACACAGTGCTAGCATATCTATATATTAATATTTTCTCAAAGCTATGACACCTACAACAAATGATCCAAGTCTGGGTTGGTGCCACATCTTAAGGGCATTTGCATGATGGCCAGCAGTGAGTGAGGAGTTTTTCAGTAAGGACTCACTGAAGCAAGCTTGAAATCTAGTAAGGCTAAGTAACAATGGAAGAGGAAATGTGTGGTCTTGGGAAAACATAACCTTTTTTAAGCCATCAGACTTTACAGCTTCCCTTGAGGTTTTTCAGTTGACACGTCCTTTAAAGAACAAAACCAAAATCCTCTCTAATTTCATTTAGGAAAAACAAACAACAAGAAAGTGTGATTTCTCAGACCTTTTCTCTGTTGCAGTGACAGCTGCTACTGTGTTTTAAACTTCAGCTTTCAAGAAACACCTAGTCCATCCTTTTCATTTTCACCAGTGCTCAAGTCCTCATACTTATTCCTAATACAGCATTTTACGCCAATCCACCCTTAGCCTCACCATGACTCCTCATCATGCTTTTCTGCTCTCCCAGAGGAAGACATCAGTTTCCACTTCACAAACCTCTGCACAAATGGTGAGGAAGTCCATACGTTGGATTATCCAAACTAAAACTGTCATTCTACGAGAACAGGCTGGGAGTTGAGCAAGAAAATCAAAGTCAATATACCAAGTCCCAGGCCCTCAACAGATGCCTTCAGTCACCTGTCAAAAACCTTCACTCAAGGTGTCCTGAACCAGGAGTAAAGCAATGCCTGGGATAAATCCTAGCCCTCCAAATTCAGTATCTTGCACAAGATTTCCACAGGTGGTGAAGAACAGAGCTGATAAGCTCATGCAGACATCTCCCCTGCTGGCACACTTCCTTGACACAGTTTCCTCCAGTGTGGTTTGAAAATCATCTTCGGGTTGTCCTTCAGCTGCCAGCGTACTCACTGCAATTACTCCCTTCTGCTAGGAAGCCTTTTGGGTGTCTCCAGGGAGCCTGGGAAGGCCCTGCCAGCTTCAAACTGCACAAACGTGCGGAACACATAAAAGAAATTACAGATTTAGTGCCCCTTAGTTCACCTTCCTTAAACTCCACCTGTGAATTGTACAGTCACAGAGCTTCTCCCTAACTTAAGGTGTACACATTTTTCTTCAAGCCCCATGAGAAGAGAGATAATGAAAGGGAGATGGGAGTAAAGCTGCAAAAAGGTCACTGTAGGAGAAACTCTAGCTTTTCAAATTTGAGCCTTTCAAGGAAAGAGCTGCTGATTTTCTCTTCCTGCAGAGTATCACAAGGCAGCAAGAAGGTCAGTGCAGGGGAACACTGGCTTTTTCAAAGTTGAGCCTTTCAAGGAAAGAATTAATGATTTCCTCTTATGGTCAAGTATCACACCTGCAGGTGTGGCAGAAAGCACAGAAGCCAAGAGGCTGCCTGTTGAAAATAAGTGAAGTAAAGGATCCACCTTTTTTGGATGATACTGTGTTTCCACCTCTAAAAATTATTATGATAATTTAGTCTATGAAAACCATGCCACCCTGATCTCACGGTCTGGGCACGCCTGTTGCAAGTGCCTGCTGTTCCTTCCCTTGCCCTGAAAACTTTTAAACCCAATGGCCAATTCAATGAACATCAGAAGGGGGTAGTCTGATCTAATTATTGACCTTTGAAGAAGAGACAAGAACATCAGACCATTCTCTGTCCAACAAAGAGCCCTCAGAGGTCTACAGGAAATGACTGGTTGCATTACTCCTGCAGCCGCTCCTAAACTGCTTAGGATGACCCACGTTTCCATTGTCTCATATTCTAATTGCACTCCTCCTTGTTTTTAAATACCGTTTTCTTAAAAGTATCCAGCAGAAAACTCCAGGGCAACACCAGTGTTTATGAATTCTCTGTAATGTAACAATAACATTAAAAAAAAAATCAGTTACAAGTCATGTGAATGTAAAAGTTATGCTCGTTGATCATCTTTCACACTCCCCTATTCTCCCTCCCCTGTTTTTAAGACTTAGTGCTCCTGTGACAGACACAAAGATGAAAAACACAGAACTACTGATGGGGTACCACAAAAATGACTTTATTTGCTTTTCACTGAATTACAGTCCTATAATATCGAGTGCTTATTTCTTTCCATCCCAGGATGTACAGGTTTGCTTCT
This sequence comes from Psophia crepitans, assembly GCA_013399095.1. Taxonomy (NCBI): domain Eukaryota; kingdom Metazoa; phylum Chordata; class Aves; order Gruiformes; family Psophiidae; genus Psophia; species Psophia crepitans. The sequence continues at coordinate 776,960 of VWZZ01005932.1, forward strand.
GCTGAGATTATTTTGCATTGATTAACAGTAGAGAAGCAGAAACAGCACAAATTATACTTTGAGCTAGAAGCAACTCTATTCAGCATCACATGCTGCCAGAACAGAGCAGCAGCTTGTTCCTTGTCCCGCTAGGACAGCAGTTCATAGGGTCACATTTAAAAAAAACCCAGATACTCACCAGTGCATCACACTCATCACCCGGGTGCTATTATAAAAACAAAAAACCACGTACATGGCACAGAACAACCTAGAAAATCTACAGAGGATGCTACAACAATTGTCTACCGTTTGCTTACAGCTCCTCTAATCAGCCATATGCAGAACACGGCAAATGCTTATGCAAGGTCAGCTCTACTTCACTACCGATGTGTGAAAGCTGATAGCAACAAAGGAAAACATCTTCCGTTTAAAACTACTGTACAATTAAGTGCAATTTCAGATGGCTTAAGTGAACTTCAGCTTCCTGTTCTGGAGTGACTCTAGTAAATTGTCGCTTTTTGTTCCTATTGCTCACGTGCCTATGGTATGCAAGAGCTGCAATTCAGTTCAGGTATTAAGTCTCCTCTGAAGATGGCCAGAACCTCAGATGGCGAGGAACCATACAAATCTATAACCACAAGAGGGCAGACACAGGACCATCTGCCCTCGGGAGCAGAGCGCCCTGGAGAAAACAGCCTCTCCTTTATAAGATGAACTGCCAGGTCTTATTAAATAAAAATAGCATCAGCGAGTGACAATACAGGTAGAGTACAGTTTTCCTTTCTAAGATCACCAGCTTTTATTCCATATGAATAGAAAGTAATTTAGCACATGTAAAAGTGAGTAATGCTGCCAGTCTTGATGGTGATACAATGGGTGCAGTGGCATCTCAGCAATTATAGCTTCTGCTGTGAGCCATGCAGTAGTATTGTATTAAGAACATATTTCAATGAGATTAAAAAAAAAGGAGCCCAAGACAGGAGTCTACCTTTGTCACTTTTGAAACATGCTAAGCAAGTCTAAACTAATATGAGAAAAGGATTCCCCTCACTGTACCACTTCTTTCAGAATAATTCATTAGCTAAATATTTTTCAACCCACACAGTCAAAGATTAAGTCCTAACTGGAGCCTCCTGCCTTACTTAAATGGATCCTACTAACTTTTCTTCTATTATAATCCCCACTGCTATTTTGTGTCAATCACTGTTGTAAAAGAAAACTCAATAAATCCGCTTTAAAAAAAAAAAAAAACAACAACAAAAAACCAGAACACAATAAAAGCTCTGAATTACAATGTCAGTGACAATCTCTGTCATTAGCATAAAGACGACTGGTACTTTTGAATACTCAACCCAAACTTCAGGGCTGGAAGAAACACTCTTGTATTAATTTTTCCTGTCTTCTCACAATTTTAAGATAAGAGACAGAAGTTATTGCTCATTGCAGGGTGAGGAGCTGAAGAGCTCTACAACTGCAGCCACCAGCTTACGGGCTTTTTGTTGGGATCTTTTTTCCTCCTTTTTTCTTGATCGAGGCAACATTTTGATGCCAAGATTTTCAAATATTCAGCTCAAGTTTTTAAATAATCCAAATGCCCTCAAAAGCAAGAACACAAACAAGCCGTTCCCCCCTCTCCACTTGGCCAAAGAGAAAATAGGCACAAGATGACTTCCACGGTTACCTCTTAAATTCCATTTGTTGTTACATACAAAAATTTCCTGGGACTCTGCCAGAATATTTCAGATCAAACTTATTACTGATGCTCACTGCATAGTCATCAGACTACATAATTTATGGCATCCGTTCTGTTCAGGAAAAAGGAGACACTGCTTTAATATCTATTAGTAATCCGCCACTGTTATTTACATGGGGGAAAAGTGTTACAGGTTGGCATTTTTCCCCGGTTCATTTCAGGTGCAGCAGTAGATCCCGCTCAAAACTTGCTGGTGCGCTCCCTGGAACCAGCTGTCTCCTCTCTGTAGCTGGGCTGCAGATGCCTTCCAGCAGCATGGAGGTACCAAACCTCTTCTAGACTCTTTCCTTCCTTCTGGAAACACGATTACCTTCCAGAGCATAATCACCTCCTCCTGAAGACCTTATAATTTATGTGTTTCACATTCTATCTCCTCTACTGCTTGTAGACACTGCATTTTTTCAAATACCAAACAGGAAAGCAAATCTGGGTATCTGAAGACGAAACCCACGCAAAATTGAAGCTAAGTTATTCTTTGTAAAACAAGCCAAAGCGGCACCACTGGAACTGAATTACATAATTTTACAAAGCTAGAGTTTATAACAACATGAAAGGTTATCCTGCTGGCAGGCAGCAATGACAGGGTAGCGGTGGCCAAACTCCAGCTCTTAAGCTGTTCTGTGTTTGCTTACAGGCAATTCAAACAAAGGTCCCCAGCCAAGGCTCATCCGCGTGGTCAGCGGTGGATCAGTATGCACTGGCTCACAGACAGCCAGGCAATCCCATCTTCTCAGCCTGCGGCTGAAATGAGCCAGCACAGGCTGGTGCCACTGGCTCAGCCTGGATCGCCGCCACAACCGGGCTGTCATCGCTGGAAAGCTGCTGCTCCCCCCTCAACTATGCAAAACGCTCGGGCTTCCCTTCCCCGCTCATTGCCCTCTAAAGACACATCTCATGACTCAACTGGAGAGTCTAATTAATGGTGTGGAGTTGGGAAGGCTGACCATGTAGACGCTACCACTGGTTTGTTATTTTCTTCATGCAAGAGCAGGGAGGCGGGAGAGGTGAGTGTTCAGCCTACAGCAGTCACCTGCATTCACCTCGCCAACTAGAAACCTGAAAGACAAGAACTGGTGCATGATAGACACATCGTAACCATAACCTTCCCCTCCAGAAATAAAGTCTGTATTTGTGATCTAGTGAAGAGAAATACTTCCCAAAACGCTTGATCTAATCTCAGCTGAGCTGCAACTGTGTCAGCTGAGCTTTGTGTAGTAGAGTCGGGAACAGTTACATGCCTATAAAATCTCTTCTCCACCCTCAGCTGGGTAGTCCTGATAAATGTCCTGGGAGCAGCAAAAAATGAATATTGCAACGCAACAAAAAAAACCCGCAGGGTATCCCAGCCTGATGAGGAATTATATTAGGCTCCTTAGACCAACTCCTGACTGATTAAAAACATTCAGCATTCATCACATAACAGCGTAGTAATTCAATAGTATTATTTAGCCGTATTTTCATTTGCATAAATAAAGCCAAGGGAAACACCTTCTCTGTGCTATGAATTGTTGCTCTTCAAGGTTTTTGAGAGTAGCACTTTTTTTTACTTGGGAGCTGCTTAATAAAACTACATCCATCATTATTTAGCTTTCTCTTGTGTGTGGTGCTTTAGTCCTCCTGCCGCATCCAAAGGAGACAAATCATAGTGAATGATTAAACCTTTAATTTACTTTTGATTAAAAAAAACTAAAGAGGAGGAGAGGCAACACATACACATGGGCAAACTACTTCAAAAGCAATAGAAACTTTGGAAGATACAACTGTGCATTCTCTCACCTCTTTTTTTTTTTAAAGATTCAAATAGACTAAGATCAGCCTCACATATGCTAGGGAGAAGCTTTCATTCACTAGAAACACATTCCATGCACCAGTCAGTCAAATGACCACTCTTCCTGGTTTCAAGGTTAGATCAAGTTAGCCCCTTTTCACAGACATTTTTGTGCAGGAGAAAACGAATCATGAAGACAAAGTAGTTTCCTAAATTGTGAAGATAAGGAACATAAATTTCAAATAAAAATGTAGTCTTGCACCATGAAAGGGAAATTATCCTCTAAATCTACTGACACTACTCTAACACTCAGCCGACAAAATCATAGGGAGCCACAAACTCAAATGGCCATCCAAGTTCTAAAATAACTACTCACCTCAAGATTCAATCCTATACTTATTCTCCCAAAAAATACCCCTGTAAATAACTAACACATTTCCCAGTAATAGGTGTAAGACAATTGTCATGAAATGGAATACTGTATTTGTCCATTCTACACAAACACATACAGATTGGGAGTAAGCTTCTATTAATTCTGTTGAAGAACACCTAACACTCTTAACATACATAATGAATCTGTCAAAGGTAATAAAAATCAGATAAGGCAACATTTCAAAAATTTTATGGGTTCCTTCTGGATGAAAAACTTGATGAAAAATCAGTTTTAAAAATAGAGCTGTAAATTGAGTAGGAGACAACAAGTAAAGTGTCTTGACAAGGAAAAAGGAAGGGTGGAGGAAACATATAACTTTGTAACACACCACACTCATCAGACCTGGTGGTGTAGCCACAGGTAACAAAACAAGAGAAAGAAAAAACAAATAAAACAACGCACTTTTTGATTGACTGGAGCATCACCTCTGTGCAACTCCCTTCTGTATTTTGGTTTACTTATCAAGGCAAGACCAAGACTTACTTCCAGTCAGTTCAAAAATCAAATCCAAAAAGCAATCTTCATAGAAGGGCAGGAAATAAACTCTCTCTGATTTCTTCTTTAGGTGGGATGAAAGGAGATAGAAGAAATAGCTTTTCTGTATAAGAGTCATCCTAATTTAAACATACATGCTCTTAAGAAACTTGAACCTGCAAAGTCCTGGCAGTCCAGATCTGATCCTGCAAAAACTTGAAAGCACAAGCCACTGCCCAGCTCACGTGCAGCTATGCAGCAGGGCTGTGTCTGTTCCCTTTGCTGGGCTGGGGTGCCTAGCAGGCCACTCTGGTTTGCAACGGCAAAGGAGGCTGGCACCAACTGTTAGTCTGAAGATGCTGAGAAAGCAGCTGATATTTCTGCTGTCACTGGCTATGGGCAGTTCCTTTTCAGCCAAGAGATGTGGCAGTTAGCTAAGGACAGCTAATTGCCCCCCACCCATCCCTCAGTTTCCATGTCTGGGCCTTTATATGACCTATTCAAAGGTTAAAAGTCAAGCACATGCTTAACCGTTTCGCTGGTAGCCACTCAGGTAACTACAATCGCAGCTCTTCTTGCACAGACAGGCTGGGTCACCACAGATCAGGTCCTCTGCCCTATTACTTTTTCCCTTTTAAACTGGTCTTAGGCACATACGTCTCTGGATGTGCCATGTACATACATTTGTGGGTATCTATACGAAATGCTGCAGAATGCAGATAAAAATTCAATCACATCTTTCTCTAAAAGCCCACAACTCCACACCAGCTCCATGTTTGGCTGGCCAAGGCAACATTTCAGTGGGTGACAGCTCAACAGAGTGTCTCCCAAATTGGCCAGCTGTGACAGTCAGGTTTTCTGTTTACACTGGGGGCGCGTGGAGAAAAACCACACATGGAAAAATCAAAATAGGCCAAATTTGCCTCAGTCTGTATTTGTTTGGTTACTGATTTGTCTTATTTGTCTCGCCCTCTGTTTATTTTTAAACATACACACACACATATGTATGTATATGTAGGCATGTGCAAATGTAAATCATTAGGTTGAATTGAGACAAAGGTGACCCAGAAACTGAGATATAAAGCTTGGATTCAACTCCAGCTTCTCCCACAGGCAACTTCCGAGACCCTCGGGAAGTCACTCAAACTCAGATGCTTCCTAATTTCCCATTAATTTAATTTAAGCTGAGACAGTGTCTCTTTGTGGGATATTCACTTCAGGTACCTGCCTAAATTAGGCGACCAGGCTCCCCCTGCAGCCAGTCATAGGAAGCAGCTGCCCAGCTGGCTGATCCAGAAAACAAGCTCCATACATTCAAAACACACTGGAAGAACTTCTTTCTCCATGGAGTGCACAAGCACTATAGGAAAGCTAACTTTAAATACAGCGACGAAAGCCTCTGCCTGCTGCATGCCTGGGTGTCAGCCTCTGTGCACTTCGGTCCAGCCCACGACAGAGGAATGACGACACCTCTCTACCTCATAACAGTCTCAGGAGAATAAGCACGGGAAAGGCTCGGAGACGTCAAGGTACTGTGGTGATGTGGTCGGACAGGACACAGTGATCTAACAAGAACAGATTTTAGCCCCTGAAAAGTTTGTGGTAGGGAGCTGTGAAGCTTACACAGCAGATTTGAATCGCTTTGGATGTACTGTGTGGGAAGATCCAGCACATACAAACAGTTTTACCTCATGTTCTTGGAAGGCACCAGGTGGTCAAGACATTAATACCTCCGTAACTTCAATTTCACCTTGAAGAGTTGCAGGAATGTATTTTAAATGCATTATATTTACCCTTATACACTATATCCATACAGACACATACAGCGTTAACTATTTCAAGGCCCCCACAGAGAGCTGTTGGCATAGACAGAACACGGATCTGCATACTATTTAAGCCACACGCACCATCTGCTCCAACATTTTAATGTAATTTACCAGGCAAGAGCTGAGCAGGAAAAAAACCTGCTAAATGAAATATATTAAATTTCCCCTTCTTCAAAACACCCCCTGCTGCTTGATATATGAACCTAGCTCACCCATAACAAAAATCTGATTTAAAAACATATTCATAAATAAATAAAAAACCCAACAAACCAACAAAGAAGTCCTGTGTCTGCAAGGTAACATTGACATAATTTTTCTGTTAACTATTAATCTGCTGCCCATTGAGAACTGTCCAAACTGATAATCCTTTTGCCAAAAACGAACCAAAAAGGAGTGGACACATTGAGAACTTAAAATTGTTACTTCCCCTCAGACAGCAATTTTAATGATCTTCAATAAACTAGTAAAAAACAAACAAACAAAAAAAACACCCCCCAAAAAAACCCCAAACAGAGTTACACACTGCAGTGTTGAAGCCAAACAAGCTCTACATGTTAAGGCTTGTATTTGGCTGAAGGTGGCAGCCCTGGGCCAAATACTATTTAAATTTTGGAAATAAGTCCTGCAACTCACTGTAAAAGGGCTTTCAAATGGGAAAGCCTTACACTTCAAGAATCAGGTTTCATCAACGAGCACACTCATGAGAAATAAGCTTCCACCTTTTAAAACAAAAGCAATGATATGCAGAAGTTACAACAAACTCCTTTTGTCATGTTCAACAGTATTCATGAAGATGTTTAGACAAGGCTAGCAATTTTTTCTTCATTAGAAGTAAATACAAAATTATACAAAATATAACTGTATACAAACTGTAGACAAAAAGTTCCTTCCATAGCCTTAGAATCATAGAATAATTTGGGTTGGAAGGGACCTTTAAAGATCATCTAGTTCAACCCGCTGCAATGAGCAGGGACATCTTCAATTAGATCAGGTTGCTCAGAGCCGTATCGAACCTAACTTTCTATATTTCCAGGGTCTACAGCCTCCCTGGGTAACTTGTTCCAGTGTTTCAATCCTCATCACGAAAAAAATTCTTCCTTATATCTAGTCTAATTTACCCTCTTTTAGCTTAAAGCTATTACCCCTTGTCCTATCACAACAGGCCCTACTAAAAAGTCTGCCCCCACCTTTCTTATAAGCCCCCTTTAAGTATTGAAAGGCTGCAATAAGGTCTCCCTGAAGCCTTCTCTTCTCCAGAACAACCCCAAACCAGGGTTCAGCCTTACTGAAAGCCCAGTGCCTGCTCATTCCCTTGCTAATGCCATGGCAATCTACTATTGGTGCTAGAAAACTGACGTTTCCTCTTCCAAATCCCTACACCATTCCCGACTACATTCAAGCTGACAAGCAAAAATAAAATAATAATAATAATAATAAAAGAAAATAATAAAATAAATTTCTTAAGACTGTACATATCAATGTTGCTTTCTGATGTGAAAGGCAGAAAAATCTATATACAGCAGGAAAGTCTTACCAACTCCTCTTACTGGTAGCCTAAATACAGCTGCCTTCACAATTCAAAATCTTAGGAAACGAGATCTCAACCTGAGCTCCCACCCAGAGCTGAATGGGTGGCTGTGTGCCAGGAGGTTTCAAAGCACCAGCCAGCGATCAAAAGCAATCATCTCCGGCAGTCATCATACCAAAACCTCTTTTCATTTTTCAAGGCTTATTTAAGGTCAACACAACAAAACGAATATTAAGAAAAGGAAAAGAGAAGGCAAAGTCTTTATGCCAGCGTACAAAATCACCGTATGCCCATGATTTGAACATTACACACTGACCTCCTACGCCAGAAATGCAGAGAAGACACAGGGAGGAGTGCCCATGACTATAAGAACGCATGGATCAGTTCCCACGCGGGGAGCGACTGTCTGACACTTTGGCCTGGAAAGAAATCAGTGACCAGAGTTACAGCTGAGCCCTCAACAAATCCTGACTGGCTTAAACAAGGAAAAAGAAAGATCTACTCACTGTCTCTTCCTGCATGAGAGGAGCTCTGTAACTCTAACTTGCTGGTCAAAACAAAAAGGAATTGACTCTCATACAAGTTAAGTTATGCGATTTCTTGCTACAAGACACTGCGTATAGTGAAGGTCTACTGGGACTCAAAAAAATTCAACAAATGAACGGAAGAAAATTCCACAATGACTACTGAAATAAACATACCATTTTCAGGTCAGGAAACAGACGGCTGCAGGAGCATATCAGGGAAGGATCATCATAATCTTGCCTGTTCTACTCATCTTCAGGCACCTGCTTGGGATGCCATCATGATACAGGGGTGTCCCTGACTTTGATTTGGTGTGCCACCCTTAAGTTATTTTTGAACTCCTGATGCATGCAAGAAAGTATGAGAAGTCTTACCGAAAAGTTACAGAATTCTCTTTTATAGGTTTTTTGTTTTGTTTGTGGATTTGTGGTTGTTTTTTTTTGGGGGGTGTATGTTTGGGGTTTGTTTTGTTTTCAAATGATTGGGGTTTTGGGGTAAACTTTAGTCCAATTTCCTTTCTTCCATCCCCAGCTAACATTCTGACAGGTTGAGCACAGAGAACATTGCCACTGATTTCAGTCAGCAAAGGATCACACCCTAACTGCTTCCAATTTCACAGGTACTAAGCAACACTATGTGATCACAGCCTCCAAGTAAGCAACGTCCTGTATTCAAAGGTTTGAATCATGCAACTCCATGCAGACCTGGGCACTTTGGCACCTACCAACAAAAGCCAGCTTTGCAAATCTTGGATAACAAACTCTTAAAGCACAGAAATAAATACCTTACATGCTGTTAATTGATAGTAGTTCCACTGAACGATAAAATCTCTTTGTATCCTTATTATGGATCTAAAACTGAGAGTACTTGTCACTATAATGTAAAGTATCTATATTTTTCCCCAGTGTTAACCAGAATAACTTTTCTTCATATCAAAAATCATGCATAATACTCCTATTAAAGTTATGTATTCAGGTACAGTTTAAGACCAAAAACAAGCACACAAACATGGAAAGTTGAACAGTACAATGAGTTTGATTTTATACTTTACTGAACATTGATTACAATAGTGATCTTCTATGTTAACAGACCAAATTGCTCTAGCTTTGCACCATCAGCCTTAGAGGAACATGTAACATTCCTTATAATTCAGTGCACATTTGCAATACTGCATATTTTTTCAGCAATTACATAGCCTATCTTTTAAAAATAGCAACTATGACTGTTAGAAAATAGTAAATAAAACCACATTCTCAATTTTGTTAGGAGACATTCCTGAATGCGAAGAACTCTAAAAAATACACAAAAGCTGGACTGGCTTTAATGGAAATGGTACAGCCTTTATCAAATTTTATTTGCTTATCTATACACCACAACAGCAGAAACCTTGCTTGCTGTAAACACAGAAAGCCTGAATGGTTCAGAAGACTGGATCGTCCCTGCTATCCAGTGAACAATTAAGAATGAGGCTGTCTGTCCCTCCCTGGGAAAATCCTGATCTGGTTTAAGATTTTAAGAATGTGAAATTTCAAGGATGAGATAAAGCACTGTGGAAGTCCATGCACGATGAAGCAATGAGTTGCAACAAAAAGCGCTGTTTTGTTCTGCTGCGTCTCATATCTGGGTTCGTTCTCACATCTGTGCTGTGGAGGTCTATGCCAGAAACTAGAAATCTAGTTTGTTATGAAGCATGCAGGGGAGGGGGGGGAAAAAAAAAAAAAAAAAAAAAAGAACACCGAAGAGACTATTCAATTCCTTCAAAGGAAAAAAGAGCAGAGAAAGCAGCTGATGAAGAGTAATATCAATTCATTTGATAATATCTGACAATTTTTCCCTATAACCAATGCATTTCTATTTACATGTATTAAATATCTGTATCATGTTCTATTTAAGTGGCTGAAATGAAAGAAAGGCTCCTTCCAAAACATAAAGAGACATCAGAAAAATTCAATAGGATATCATCTTTTAGAAAATAACTACAAATTTAATGCTGATTGCATGGAGCATTAAAGCTACAATAGAATTCTCCATTCAAGACTAAAAAAAAAAATAATCTTAATATGGTCTGTCAATACCATCAAAATTTGCTGCATGAGGAGGTTAACCTCCAAGGAGCTACTGTGAGGTTATTTTAGGTAGGGAGTCATTAGAAGACTTGAAATTTCTGCCAACAGCTACTTAGGGCTAATGTCCTGACCCCTTTGCAGAATGGACCTTGTGCTTTTTCATCCCTCTGCAAAGCTTCTTCAGTTCTGCATTTTTGTTGTGCTTCACATATATATTCATATATGAATATGTACTTCTTTCAACACAACAAAATGAAAATAAAAATTAAAATAATCTGTGCTGAAGCATCCTAACTGCTTACGTTATCAGCACTTAGGGACGTGGTTTACTGGTGGACTTGGCAGTGCTAGGTTAACAGTTGAACTTGATGATCTTTAAAGGTCTTTTCCAACCTAAACAATTCTATGATTCTATTCTATAGATAACCAGGCACATCCAGCTTCTGCGTTCAGTGGCTGTTTCCAATTGCCTCACAAACTGGTCTTTCATATTGAACCAATAACACACAAAACAAGAGGACTTGTAGATTTTGAAGGTAGAAGCACTCTTCCTTTCCCTTAGGAAAATACTGTCTTACAGAAGGAAAAGCAATTCTTGCCAGCAAACATTACATTTCAGAAATACATATTTTAATAGTCAATATCAAGCAAAAAAATACCCATAAGACAAAAATCCTAAATTGCAAGATGCTAGAAATGTTATAGACTATATATATAAAAAAATATACAGTTTCTGCAAATGCAGTAATTTCTTCCCCAGTTTTTAATCAGCAAGCTGTGCAGTACACCATGAAAACATCTTTCTGCATTTGCCTGGTGAACTGGCAGACCAAGAGCGAAATATTTCTTCAGCACCAGCTTAGCCAGCCAAAAAACAAGTAACATTTCTCTTTTTCACTGAGCCCTACTAAGTTGTTTTCTGGTAGAGCTCTTGAAGAGATTAAGACAGGAAGTCTGCAGTGCCTATTCTAGACATCTCACAAAGGACAGAGACATGACATTCAGGTTTAGGCACCAGTGTTTACTCCTTCATCAGAGGGTGATGTGAGTCAGTCCCTTGAGGTTAGATGCTTTCATGTTGGACAATGGAATACTTACCTGTTAAAGAATTTTGTTAGCAGAGAACAAATGGCGAGGATAAAAAACCACCAACCAAAACACCCTGAAAACCATAACCTACTGTTTTTCTGAGCATCTCACCTCAGTTTCTTTTGCCTGGAAATCTCCATTCACTGAAAATACCACTGCCTCCTACAAAAACGAACAGGCAGTATTCGGAACAAAAGGCACAAGGACAGAACTATTGGGAAGTAGCAGGCCTTCTTCCCGAGTTCGATGAAAATCCTGTTCCTTGCTCATCTGCACTGGTTTCAAATGGAAGGCTTTAAAAATGAAACTTTGGTGTTTCAAAGAAATTTAGAGGGGCACAGGACCAAAGTAGTATCTATTGATTGTGGATACTGGAGACATTAAGAAAATTCTGAAGGTAAAAAAAAAAAGGAACTATTAAAAAAATACTGGTGTTCAGATACAGGATGGCTTTGGAAGGCACTTGAGTTCTGGTAGCAAAAAAAGATGAAGGAGCTAGGAAAGAAAATGTTCACCTTCATACTTCTCCACAGAGAATCTCCTTTTCAGACTTGTGGATTTTCAATTTTTGGGCAAAAGCAGCTTGCTGCCATAACACACTCAAAAGAAAAATATATCTATGGGTTAATAGATACTTGGCTTCACCATAAATAGACACCAGTTGGCATGCTGGGAACCTACTGGGGTTTCAAATCCTTGCAAAAGAGGATTAAAGAAGAGAATACTTATAGCAGCAGTAGGCAGGGAAGACTGGTGTTTGACTCCTTATCTGACTGAAAATGTGAACTACATTGTCCTCATCATTACTTTAAACCAACTAAGCCAACACAGTTGTTAGCCACACTTTTTCTTCACTTGTGGTGAACAGATTCTAATGCTTAAATATAATCACATTGAGATACACTGGACTCAGCTTTTGTAGACAAGTGTTTTTGCAGAACTACTGGAGGGAGCAGAAAAAGAAAACTGTGGTGACACAAAGTGCAATTCTCTCTCTAAATGAAGTGAAAAAATGATTAGCACTTCCACAACTGAGTGTGCACCCTCTACAAATATCTTGCTAATAAAGTGAAAGAATATTGTTTGTTTGTTTTAATAATACAAGTAATTCAAAAGCTAGACTTGAGTTACTCAACTCATGAGTTCTTGCAAGGTTAGAATTACAATGAATAGTTAGGAGACTTTTGGTGCAAAAGGGATGTAATTTTGAACACCATAATTTAGAAATGTGAAAAAGAATTGAGGCAGAGTAAATTGAAAACTTTGACCACTGCAGAAACCATCGGCATTTCATGCACATTCATTCACACACCTGAATATTGTAATTGTTTTCAGGCCACAGTTTAGCTCTTCTCACACACATTAAAGGAACCTAAACATAAGAATTGAGCAACATAAAAGCTTTTCAAGAAGAAACCCTGGCCATTGGTGTGTTACATCTGATGAAAATATTACACAGCAGTCTTTCACTTCCGAGGCTGATCAGAAGGTGTATTGTATTTACCGTACCATGAACATAACCTGAGAACGAATGTTAGCACAAACCATTAACTCAAGGGGAGAAACTCTGGAAGAGGATTTATCTTTTTGAAAGTAAAATGATCTCATTAAAACACATGCAAAATTTGAGGACAACAAGTAGTGCCAAGTAACTGGGGCCAAAACTGAGCCATTCACAGTTATGATACTTGGACTTCAACAGGAAGAAATTCAAGCATGTGCAAATACAACAACAGCTTAAGAAACCAGCTACAAAAAAAAAAGAAACAAAAAACCAAAAATTGACTGAGGATAACTTTACTATCTGAAAACGCACTTGTGAGAATTAAGCAGATCATATTCCAGAAGGCTCCCATACCTAATAAATAGTACTGGAAGATAATGAACGACAGAGGTCTGAGCACATGCAGTCTGCCCTGTGCTTACAAAGAATTGCCTGTCCTCAGCGAATGAAAAATAAGCATGTAAAGTTCTCTATATAACAATAATCAGAAAAATCACACCAATTTCTGCTCTTTCTTTTGTACTTGTATGTAAGTTTTAGAAAGTACAATTGTCAGGTGACTTTGCTCTGTAATACTTTCAATTAAAATAAATGATGTTGCTCTTAATGCAGTTTACAACCTCGTAAATAACCAACGTGAGCAGAAAAGAAACAAAACAAAACCCAAAAGCAACCTATCATTTACCCAGCAATCAAATAGCAATATGAAAGATATCACATTCCTCTTTCTATACTTTAGCGATACAGAAGCACTCTGGTGTTCCAAATGTTAGGGGATGCTATTTGCTTACGATACTTTTAAATCACAACTATGAATGCACTTCACTTCTCTTGCAAGAGAAAAAAAACCCTGCATACCCCAAATTGTCAGCTTCTCTCTTAAAGCTTACATCTGTCTGTCTCCTTACTGCACGAAATAAAAGGCAAGCCTTCCACTTGCAAGCTCCAGATCACTCGCTCAATTGCTACACTCAAATCACAGCATGCAAGGGCTGCATTCCACCTAAGGATTATTTGTGGCGGCTGCCACGACCAGAGGTCTGCGCTCACCAGGGGAGAAAGGGGCATTTCAGACCGTGAAGCTGATTGAGCTGGAAGTGTTTGCTAATAGAGATGTCAGCAGAGTGAAGGAGTTTCAGTACCTGAGTTAACCAGCTGTTGCTCCATGACCCCACAGCCCAGGATCTCTAGCCATTCTCCTTGGAAGTTGATCTCCATCTCAAAGGAAGGGTGAGTAAACGGGAAGTAGCAGTCTACCCATCTGACTTGCAGTCCTGTGGCAGTGTTTAAAAAAAATTAAATAAATATGGTGTATGCTTAAAAGGCCATCCCTCCAACCATCTGTAAAACTTGCCCTTCAACTAATGACATCGATTACAGCAATCCAGAGAAAATAAATAGCAAACAAACTAATTTACAACACTTGTGCAAGGCGATAAATCTTAAAACTTGTGGAAAAAAATGACCATGTCTTTTCTAATATGAAAAATGCTTTGTGCAATTCAAGCACCCTTTGAAACTAAATCAATCATTTGTCAAACTCTAGCAACCACCTGGCATGAAACAAAAATGAGCCAAGATCATAGGAAAGTCAGTAATTTTGTTATTCTTTGCACCAGAAAATGACTAACTGCTCCTCACAGGAAAAGCTAAGTCTTTAATTTTTACTTAGTATTTTATGGATCAGCTGGGCAAGTAATTTTTTTCATCAGAACTTATTTAAAATACAAAGCTATTCTTTTTGTGTATGTTTAAATATGAAGGTTAAAAATATGTATTAATACACACAAATATAAATGTTTACACACAGAGTTGTGCATTATTAAAGTACACTATATACCAACACACAGAGAATATTCTGGACCCAGAAGACAAGAGTTTAACTTTGTGCGGAGAGGAAGTGTAAGAGAGGTGCCGGCAGGTAACTCTCCCTCATCCCCAGCTCAGCACCTCCCCTCCGCAGAGCACGGAAACCCGCAGCATCTAAGAGCAGCGGAGCCAGAAGATGGCAAGGTCTACAGTGCTGCCAAAAGGGGAAGTGTTGTCAAGGCCCTTGTTCTATTTGATGAGTTTTAGGTCTTGTAATCATTTACACCAGCTTTCATTCATTAAAGAATTTTTTCTAGCCATTAGGTGTCAGGAAGAAAAAGTGTCAGAAATATGAACTGTAAAAAACTCGAAAGAGAATTGAACTGCAAATGTTGTGGGCTAATGCCTGAACCCCAAGCCCATCTTTCCCTTCAGTTAAGCCAAATGCTAATGAGCGTTAGGATCATTAACAACCAGGCAGGTACAGTTTTGGAACTACAGGGCACTGCAAAGGTTGTTTGGGTGACAGTAACTGTTAACAGCCTAGGTTTGATTTTCACACTTTTTTCGTTTTGTTTCATAAAACGAACTTCATGTTTCAAGTTGCATGATTTATACTGAGAGTTTTTCAAATGAAAACGTTCTGTGTAGCTTCAAGGACTGATTTTCTGTGATTACTTCTGAAACATTAGATGTGGCTACAGAAACCGAAACAGTAAGTTACAGCAAAAGCATACATACATATGTAAGCTGAAATGCCTCACTAACATCTCTGTTGATAACAGAGTAGGTCATTGTAACCTTTGCAACACGCAGACATAGCTGAAGGCACTTTTGAGAAGAAGGAGTTAACATGTAGGATGCATATTCTGAGCTGTGTTTTCATTGCCTGAGAATAAGATAACTGGGGGTTTGAGAGCAGAAGGACCATCCTTGAAACTTTCCAATGTATTTAATTAGAATGAGGTATGCTTAGATAAGATGTAGCAAAGGAATCTTGAATAGAGGAACACTTGTTAACAGAGATATACATCCTTGAGAGTCAAAAGTCAGCAGAAACTCCTCTAATTGGTATCCTTAACGTGAACTGTCCCATTATAATATGAAAACCACACCTCCAGTGCTAAAAACTCCCCCTCGCCAGATATAGACCCCTACTCACTGAACATGCGTAGTGAATTTAGGAGACACTGTGTTTTTAAATGGAAGCGAGCAAAGAGTTGACCAATTGTAGTTTAGAAAGTATGAATACGTACAGGTTATTCTGATAAATGTATGAATATGCATAAGTTGGGCTAATAAATGTAAACTAACTCTAACTCTGGGCATGCACGACAGGAGGAGTGATCCCCCGTGCATCCAGCGCTGCAATAAAGAATGCCGCTTTCTAAAACTCCAAAATGAGTCTTAGAGAGTTCTTCTGCCGGATTTTACGGTAACACATAGACAAAGTATAAAATAACTAATAATTATGAGGAACTTTTCTTGATGCTATGAACTTTCAAAGGGAAAGGTAGGTTTCAAAACACACACATTGGTACTTCTAGATTTTTGGTTTCTTCTAGTTTTTCTTTTATCTCTTAAAAACCAACTTCAGGAAGGTATATGAATGATAAAAGAAAATATAATTTAACATATGGAATTCAGAAAACGAAGTATTAGCAATTATACCATTCACAACGGTGCTGTGACTTACAGCAATCACTTTATTGGTTTTTTTGTCTGCATAACAACAAAAAAAAATGTAGATGAAGAGAGTCACGTATATACAACTATGGTGTGCAGAAAACTTTTTTTAATTTCCCAAGTTTGGTATAAATGCATTTTTAGTCCTAGCTTCCACATTCACTGAAAAATCTATGAACATATAAAATATCTTCATTTAGTTAGCAAAATCTGCTACTGCAGCAAGAATGACATTGAATATTTAATTAGTTTTGTGTTCAGTAACAACATTCGGACAATGGTTTCTTTTTAATCCTCTGATTACTTCAAAATGAAGCTCTGGGAAAAAAATAATTTCTCCTTCTTTTGTTCTTAATTAAAATAAATTTTAAAAGGTAAAAAATTTAAAGCTCTTTTTTTATTCCGAATTTCAATGCATATTAACAATTAAGAAGGATATGTTCTCAATGCAAATAACCCAACAAAAATCTGAATAAAACAAAAGAAATTCACCTTCATTCTATTCTATAAATTAGTAGTTCATCCCATATACCATAATAATTTTATTAATGCAATAGCCAGGACAATTGGGAATACCTCTGTAGTTTACATTCAAGTGTTCTTTCAGACATTTGGCTCTGGAAGACTTTACTGAAAAGCAGAGGGTGCTCAGCCTTCTAGAAAGATTAAGCCTTCTAAGTGTGTTTCTGCGGACTGTCACAGAATAAAGGGGTACATTTATTATTTAGATATAAAAATATTGTCCTGATGCTCAATATATTCCCAAGGAATAAAGGGCATTGCTCACACTCAGCAAATTAAACCACTAAAGACTGAAAAGGATTACAAAGATTAGGCTTTCTACAATACAATATAATTTACCTGATTAGACCTAATTTATTTCTTTACATACAGCCTATGAAATGCTGGCAAAAATGATCTTTTCTAGAAATTTTAGGAGACCAGGAAATGCTTACCTGTCTTAAAACACAAAGACACTTAAAAGAGCACAATGTTGAATCTAACTGAAGACTGATCACTGGATACAAACTCCGTAATTTCCCTAGTTCAGAGAGGTGATTTATATTAGCAGAGGACACCTGCTCGTTTCACAGCCCCACAGGGCTCACAGGAGTCCTTCCAGTGGGTACACGTCCATTAGTAACCCACACGTCGCATCTCCAACGAGCAGGGAAAAAGTGAATAATTATTGTTATTTCTGAGTACTGAATCCAGGTAAGGAAACGGTCATAGCCTGCCTCCAAAGTAACGGTGTTATCAGATATTAAGCTAAACAAGTATCTGTCAGTGCAAGCCTAATTGAGTCTCATAATGAAAAGGCTTGACCAAAGGCACTAAAAAAGAAAGAAAAGGAAAAAAACCCCACACATTAAAGCAGTCTATTGCTACGCTACAGCACAGAGGCAACAAAGCCAGAGACCCAGATGGTCTTCACTGACCAGAAATTCTCTTTGTTGCTGTGAGGATTATTTTTAGAGAAGGAGTCTATGAGAGGAAAAAAAGAAGGGATCAGGCCATGGCCACTTGAGGGGTGTGTCAATTCTTAAGTACTCTGCACCTCATTGCTTCAGCTAATTAATCTCACTTGCAGCAGACAGGAGCTGGCTGCACATAAACCTACATTAGCTCACGTTATTATTAGCCAAATCATTATGTCCTCAATACATTATTAGTTTTAACTCCTTACACACATAGATCTCCATGCACTTGGAGATATCAGAACATGAGAGTTAAGAAGAAGAAAGAGCAGGACAACATGTTTAATTTAAAAGACATCCCGTGGCTGTTCAGTGAGAACCAGCAGACGAAGAACCATCAGTCAAAGCACGTGACTCACCCTTCCATCTTCTCTCACCAGTGCCTGGGAGCTGGATAGATAAATATGGGATGGCAGTGAATTTTGGGCTGTTTAATGTAAAGCAGCAAATCCCAGAACCAGCACACAGTCATTCTTTTCTATTTGCTATAGTAAGATTACTTCTGAATCTTCAAGGTCCAGAAAGCTTTTGGCAAACTACAGAACGGGTGAGAGAAAGAACTGGAGTTGGGAGAGAACTGGTCGACTGTATGAGGAAAGCTAAGACAGCTAACCTCGGAAAGCCTCGTTACAAGGCAGCTAAAATGAGACAAACAGATTTCTTACACTGATAGATCTGCAGGTAGAGACGGAGGTGTAAATTAAATTAGTAGATTTTAAGTGTGCAGTGCATCTGGAGGCAACAGAAGAAAACTAAAAATGCGGTGTCCAGGCATCGTATTTGAAATAGCTTCCTGACAGCAAAAATCTCACGAAACAAGCAGAAAGTCCATCACTTGTAGAATACAAACTGAGACACGGCATACCAGTTGAAAATGTCATGAAAAGAACTATCTTACATTGTCAAGTATTTAAGACAACTGATTGCATGCTCCAGATCTTCCCCCCATCCACCCACCCACAATATCCATCATTCCTTTGCCAGATGGCAAAGCCAGGAAAAAATGAAAAGATAAGCCTCGGGAATAAATGTAGATGCAGATTTTTACAAAATCTTTGACCCTCCTCATGATAACCTAGTGATCTTTAAGCTACTTTCGCTATATTGCTTATTGGCATGTACAGTCAACACTAAAGCATATAGGTAGTGTGGGATGAGTCAGGTAAAGCAAAACTTTCTCATTAAATATTATGAAAACTAACTTAGAACAATACAACAACAAAGACAGGTCAGTGCTCTGGCCTTTCTGCAGAGATCCTCAATCTATTACCAACCTGAGCTGGTAAATTCCCAGAGAAGCACAGCTGTCCAAGTCCAGGACTTCACACCTAAGCTAGTTTATGCAAAATGAACTTGCAAGGTAGACTTAATCTGCAATCCAAACAATCTACTTGTGAATAATGGTTGGTTGTATGATGTCATCATTTCAGTCGCTTACTGCAGCTACGATCATGCTGCCTTGCTAGAAAAGATGTGCAGCTTCACTGCAATATTGTGCTGACAGCACAGGCTGTAATACAACTGATGTGAAGTACAAGAGGAATGAAATTTTTGCTTTTAACAGAAGATGGGGCCTTACAGAACATTCACAAGGAGAAAAAAAATACAGAATTTCTCTGAGAAAAATAAATACAGCAAAATACATTTACATTTTAGGTTAAAATCTAAGGGAGTTGAGACAGAAAAGTAATCAAAAATATTGTGTAAAATGGAGAGTAAAATTAAAATTTATAAGAGCTGTGAAAAGACAAATTTAATTATGTGTGCCCCCAGTCACTTGCATTGCACCCATCTCATATGCCTAGTGCCTAGCATGAAGCTTGCTGCTTTGACAGCTTACAAGAAGATCTAGAAGGTAAAGGAATCTCACATTTCCATGAATTAAAAAAAAAAAAAGTTTAAATCACTATCTATATCTTTTCTTTGTATTTCAGGAAAAAATATTAGGAACATAGAAATAGAAAATCCCTACAGTAAGAAAGCAGCACCTACTTTCAGTCTGTAGGTGTACAATCATTTAAGAATTTTTTTTAATGTCTTTTTAGCTACTGTGTGGACTGTAGTAATAGCCAACATACTGAAGCTTAAAGTGCAGCATCTGTCAACAGTTAGAGAAGGATGTCACTGCAGTCTCAGACAGCACTAATAACTCCTAGAAATCGCTCACTTTAAATAACATCCTCAGCATCTGAAGGTTGATCAAAAAATATAATTCTTAATATTACTCACTTTGATCCTAATTTTGAATGTTTCAAAAGGCTGCTGTTAAGTAAAATACAACCACAATAAAAGCTGAACTCAGGAACTTAAAAAAAATTGTCCAGGTGGGATAGAACAAAAACTGGTAAAAGTTTTGCTTGCTGTAAATTCAACTTGAGAATTTCCGACAAATATGCAAGCAGTCATATATAGGACTTGCTACCGTTATCAATCCACTCTTGGAACTACCGCTCTAAATTCCGCGGGCATCTTAAAAGAGCTTTGAAAGTAGCCAGCATACCCTGTGCATTCTGATACCATCCAGTATCTCCTCAACAGAAAAATGAATCAAGCCAGAAGAGAAGTCTCCTTGCCAGGAACCAGCATCAATGTAGCAATTTTAACTCACGCCATTTATAAGTTCAACTCCTGAAACCGAAAGCAGGTATTTCTGAGGAGAGGATATTTCATTCGTATACACAGACATTCATTACCCTTCCTCATTTCACTCTAAGTACCAAAGAATTCTTTTTCATCTTGGTGCAAACTGAGGAAACACCAACTCAGCTGCAAGGTTTAATTTATTTGCAGAATGAAAACACTGATGGCACTTTGAGCGTGTGTATAGCAAAGCAGCACACGCATATATGTACCCCTTTCCCCTGTCAAGCTCCACACTGCTGGTGCGAGATGTGGTGATTGCCCCACAGGCTCCCCAGCGGCACCCGGCTCTGATGCAGCCCCAGGTGCGATGCCGCAGCCACGCTCTGTCTCTCCGAGGACACAGGATGCCCGTAAGTATGAAAGAAAGGGGGTGCTTTGTGCTGGACTTGGAGCCGTCTCTCCTCGTAGGACCCACACCGACAGGTATACCACATCCTCTCCAACACATGGCCTCTGCCAGACCAGTGCCTGGCACACACCCCTGCCTGCACTCCTGCCCACTATGCTACCCTGACACACCGCGTACCAAAACCCCTTCACGAAACTGATGATTCACCACAGTGTCCTGCGCGCCAGCATTTAGGAAAATCAAGAGAAAAGAGTGTAGTCTCTTGAGCTGTGCTCAATAATTTTATAAGGTGAGGAGATAATAGTATTAAAGAATAATAACATATAAAATATAGATTACAGCTGAAAGGTCAATCAATAGCCAGTTACTCTGACACAAAAAGACACTGGGATGGAACTCTGACCCAATTTAAGACAAAAAAGTAATAGTAAAGAATATGAATGAAGACTCCTAAAATGACTGTAACTTTCATTAGAAAAAACCCACATGGCTGTTTCAATATACCAGCTGTCACCGTCACTCCTAAGCCTCCTGTGTTTATTATGCAGCAAAGTGTTTCTCAAAGTCTGGATGCCTACGGGCATCAGCAGTCCAGGAATAAAGGTGCAAGAACCTACCGTCACCGAAGATGTGAGTCATGAGCTTGGTGAGCACTTGCTTCAGGTTGAACTCCACCAGCCTCACTGCCTCCATGGTGTGACACTCCTGCTTGTGTGCAGTGCGATGACCTTGCTCAAACAACTGTAAGTCTTCACCATCTTCAATGTTGGAAAACAACTAGAACAAAAGCACAAAGACACCAGTGTTTCGCATCAGTGCCTGTCTAAATGAAAATAGAGAATGAAGTTCTATCAGTTTAAGGGGGAGTCTTACCCCCTTAAGTCTGCATCATGAAAAACAAATGTAAAGACTGTGACTTTATACAAATTCTGTTCCCTAAACACAAAGATAAATCATCACAAGAACAGAAATATTCAAACAATATGATTTGTTTTATTTTTGTACCATGTCTTCAAATAATACGATTAGCTATAGGAAAATATTAATTTATAAAGGAAACATCTCTTCTGATCCTGTTACCTTGAAAATTGTTATGCAAAAATAGACTGTACAGTATATGTAAATTATATCCCCAAAACTACAATACACAATGACATTTATCACAAGTTCAACTTTTTTTAGTAATTGAATGATGTAAAAATAGCACCAAAAATCCCAATGCTTTTAAAAAGCTGTAATCAAATAGACTTTAAAAAAAAACACGAAAAAAATCCACCAAACAACAACAGAAACCACCCCACCCCGGCAAGTTAATGAGACCTTAAGCTGCCTATATTTGATTCATCTTGGTTACAGTTTATTCGTCTAATGACTACAATTTTCCTGCGTTTTTCCACACACAGCACCTTTCTGTGTACAGGAATTTTGCCTGTGGGGCATTTAAGGATCCATGGTCTTGGTCTTGGCTTCCCAGATAAATCACAAAGCACAGAGGCAGGCTGTATTTGGGACATGACAGACTTCACGCAGAGGCCACCCTCCACCACATCTACTGCAAGTTGAAGATTTGTGTTTTCCTGCACATCCCCATACGCTGCTGCCCAGGTGATCCCAGACAGATACATACCAGCTGTCCTCCAGAGACACCAACAAAACACTCTCACCAAGCCACATCTTAGGAGGGTCCATCTTGGGGAAACAAGCAGACATTTTTACACTGTAAGAGGATTTTTGTTGGAAACCCTTACAGCTGTACACAAAACAACTCTGTTAAGTCTGGAGGGCAGAGAGCTACTTGTGAAACTGTTTCTAGTGCCCTTTCCTACCCTTGGCTCCTCCACCCTCCCATAGTCAACCAAGCACACACAGAGGGAAAACACACGCATTGAGATTTTCTTCACATTAAGCCTCCCAGCATAACTAGCTCCTATTCAGGAGATGCCACAAATAGTGTGTAACCTTAATGACTCATGATGCCCACAGAAGTTGTTTTAATTGCAGCTGGATGCCTTCAGTGCACTAAATACTTTTTAAAAGTTCAGGTGAACCTCTGGTAGCCTACAAATGCTGGGCACAATTAATTAAGACTAGCTTCTAGCATGTTTCATACAGACACAACGTATGCAGAAGGAGTCTGAGTTTAGATAGCATGCAAACTGGCAGCAAAATTGATTGAGGGAATAAAAAAGTCCCATCAGTAGCATTCAACTTTGTATTGTAAGTCAGGAGGAGACTTGGCAGGCAGATTGAGAAAACGTCTCCTCAATGCACTACAGAAAACCACAAGATAAATAAGGAAAAAGAGAAATGCTGGATAAAAAATTATCCATCAGTCTAACAAAAACGCCTTTACTAATCAAAAGGCAGCAGCTTGACAAAACTAGGTATTAGACTTTTAAATAACAGATTCTCTATTCAAGCGTTCATCTGAAAGATTAAACCCCGTTCTTCCTACTGTCCTTATTTCTGCACTGGCTGGAAGAAGCAGATGATACCCACCCTGTAACTAATTCACTGTCAGCAGGGCAGAGCAGCCATCCAACATGTGGTTTTGAAAGCCAGAGGGTATTCACAGAGGCCAGCATTAGCCTAGGGAGGTCAATCGTCTTAGGCTCACTGGGTGGCCAATGGACAGATCCAGGCTCCCTCACACAGGAACCTGGAGTGGCTCAATAGGTTCCTGCCCTGAGCTACCCTCTACAGGTAGCTATTTTTTCTTTCTATTGACTGAAGAGACTACCCTCAGTAGTCCAAACTCAGCTCAGTAATCTATTATCAGCATACGGCAGCACCAAGAGACATGCACGCTGGCACGTGGGGTGGGGTTGAGACCCTTTTGGTCCCCGAAGGACAGGTAGCAGCAAGGAAACAGCCCTCCTTACAGACAGGCACACAGAGGCACTTTGATATTCTCCAGAGAGGCTCCATCAGCTCCTGTCAACTCCAGCACAGTTGTGGATGGGGTTACACAGAGGAAGAACAAAGATGCCTTACAGTTGTATTAATATTTATTCCCTTCTTTCCATTCACTGGCATTGCTACGTCAATATCAGCAGCTCTAAACTGATATACCAATTTCACTATTACAATGATTGAACTGTGCTAAGTACACGCCCTGGATTAGAAACATTTCAACATTTCTATACACTTAAAGCTGGGAAAGTCAATGCTTGAATAAAATGAAGAATGACCTACCGTTGCTCCTTTTTGATGTCAATTCTTCTCAAGCATATATCTGAGCAAATGGGGAAAAAAAAATCTAACAGTCTTGCATAAAACACTGACACATTCAAGATGCCACAATTTGATGTACATTTATTCCTGCGGTGCAGGCTAAAATAAAATGCACTATGTTATTGTACTGGATGTGATCAGTCATTACTACAACCAGAAAAGAAGTTTCCTGTAGCCATAAACCAAGCACCAATGTGTCTGTAACGTAAGGACAAGTGATGGCATGCAAAACATTGAATATTGTGTCATCATGCAGAAGTTCAAACAAATTAATAATTACCAGGATTTACCAGCATATCTGACTGATGATGCATTACGAAGGAGAAGGCAGAAAGGAATCGAAGTGATCTTACCGTTTGGCATGAAATTTATGCACAATTTAGCTCATAAGAATAAAGTAAAATTTCATAGCATGTAGTGGCCAGAAGATACTGGGTTTCAATTGGGCAAACACAAGCGGAGCTACACTCCTTTAAAAGCACTTCATGTTATTTCTCAGCCTGGCACAGAGGGTAGAAATCTCATGTGTGATTTCAACATATACCTCAACGTTTCTTCAGTCAGTTGTCAAACCTTTTTTTAATCTCGCATCACTTCATTATCTCTACGCTTAGGATTCAGTCCAAGAGTGTCTCTTTACAGGACAGAATCCATAGCAGGTTTCAGATCAGAGAGATTTGCAACTACATCCTGTCTTTCCACAACACAGTTGTGTATTCCTCCTGCCAGTCCTGCATACACCGGCAATTAAGATAATGAATACATAATGCTCGTGTGCTTATACTCGCAGACAAACCGGCACTTAAGACTAACTCTACATGAGGATCTGCACGTGGCAACACTCAGCCTTGCCACACCGAGTACATTTTGACTCTCTGGCCCTGATGAATATCCCTACAAATAAACAAACAGTTGCACTCTAAATCTACTTACAAATAGCAAACCATTTCCACAACATTTTAGAAGTGCTGTAACACTCGACTGACAGATCAGGAATGATGAAAATAATGCCACTTGAAGATGGCTCATCGAAAAGAAAACCTAATGCCAGTCCCCACTAGCCTCCAAGAAAATGAAACTTGTAAACCTGCACCCCCACCCAAGCAGTTTCAGGTGCCAAAGAGCTATACAGCCCATTCTCTGCATGACAGAATGCTCTTTATTGCATATTGATAAGCATTTGTTTTGGTAGAAATAGCAAAAATCACTTCAAGCAACATGGCTTGCAGAGTGGTCACCTTATTTTCTGGATCCTTCAGTCTTCAGTCCTCCAATTACAGCAAGAAAGGTTATTTCTCTTTCTGGCATTAAACCTAATCAATGTGTTTCTGAAAAACACACTGAAATCATCACCACCTTTAAGGGAAAACCATACAGACGTTTTGGAACAGCAAAGAAAAAAGCAACGCTGCTACTCGGGTATCAGTTACAATGAGACAGGTGACAGGACTCAGACTTCCGAGTTTGTTATTTTTAAGCACCCTAGAGTTCCCAATACACTTGTAGACATTTTGTGCCTTTTTAGGCACATAGATTTAACTGCTTCATTCTGAAAAGCATTGTTCGATTATTCTTTTTTATCTGGATGAGACAAAGTGCAACAAAGTTTGAAAAAGTATTTTATATAAAGTCTTCGTAACAAAAGATCCACTAGCTGCTTCCAAACTTTCTAGACCATGGACCACTACAAAAATCTCACAGACCTTCCGATGCCCTTTGCTGTCAAATTCTCAACTAAAAATAACAAAAAAAATACAAGGGTCCTCAGAGCATTGAATCTCTACTTGTTATGGCATGATTTATACACCGCAATTTGGAAAATCTCAAATAATACAACATCACAACTTGTGCAGACATCCGCAAGAGTGAAGTCAGTTCCACCTGGACTAGCCAGACCTTTTACTCACAACACTGAGTCAAATTGCAGTTTCAGGAATAAATTCACATCAGAATACTCTAGCAAAGTAACACTGCTGCTTTTTTTTCTTAACACAGTGGCGGATCTCGTTCAGATGTCCCTGCTCCTGTTTGCTGCTTGCTGAGAGGACCACCATCTCTCAGGCTCCTTGGAACTGATGGATTGCTCACAACCAACATCTCCAACACCATCCCAGAGGCAGCAGCACCTGAAACTTGACGAGATGCACATTGCTTATTGAGCCAGGTGTCTCACCCAGCGCATGCAGCCCACACTGCTCCCCCACACATGCTTAAGATGTGGGTACAGCAAATGCTGGGACACAGTGGTATCATCAAGAGATAACACAAGCATGGATCCGCATCAGGAGATACATGGTAGATATCCACGCTAAGTAAAAAGAAATAAATACTTGTTTCATCATTTGATACCTACACAGAAGAAAGCTGCATGGATCTCTGAAATCCCAAATTCCCTCTGACCCATACATGCTGTGAAATAACAGAAGATAAATGCCCTTGGTCAGAGGGACTGATACCAGTCCATGACTTTCCACATCCATCCCATCTAACTAGAGAGTCACTGACTCCTCCTCACACAAGCCTTCATCCTTGCTGGTTGAGATGTTGAAAAGAATCACCCAAATCAGAAGAAACACACAGAAAAGGGCATTTCCAGAGACTAATTTCAAGGTCGTGTATCATCCCTGGATGAACCTCTCCTTATCCTGAAGTTGCAAAGCGCTATGAAAAATACCTTTCCTAGGCCACTTAAGCCTTTTTAAATATTTGTTCCTCAGTGCCCAGCTAAACATTGCTATCATGACACTTGGTTACACACAAATATTCTCGCACATACAGTAAATGCTCCAAATCACTCTATGGAATAGGCCAATCCCTGGAACAGTATAAATTTAAATTTCTCTACATGTGAAGATTAAAAAAAAAAGTGACTGAAGGCAGGAAGGAGCTTTCCTCTGATACAATGTCAGAATAGAAACACAGTGTCCAAAGCTGTAGTAACATACGGGATTTTGGAGAAGTCAAACCTAATGACACTAGTCTTACAAGCAAAAACCTAGGATGGCATGCAATGATTAAAAACATAAAAAAGTGTAAACAAAAATGTAGGTGAATCAGGTGTGGACACCTACCCCAAACCATAAGGAAAAGGCTAAAAGCAGCTTTTTTTTGTTTTTTAACAATACAGAAGGAATACGGCCAAAGTACACAAGTATGAAAAGATGAGGAAAAGAGTTCTATTACATAGGACAAAAGTCTTTACATTTCAGGATATAAACATTATATATTTACAATATGGAATTTTTTTTGCAATTATATGTATAGCTTTAGAGGAGCAGTCCTCATTTAACTGGAATACTTACAGCTTTCCGTTGTATCCTAATAAAAAAGTTGACATTTCCACCAAAAAACATTTCAATAGAGAATAAAGACATATCCCTACTACTTCTTTGCAGTCTCTCTATTTAAAATTTTCAGATGTTAGCACAAACGAGCCCAATAAGAGCATCATTTCTTCATCTAAACAATATGGTATTGGCCTCCATTGGAACAAGGTTACTAAATTAGAGGAGCGATTCCTATATTTTCACATCTGTTCCCCTTAAAATTTATGTATCATTCAGTACAGACTATAAAATACCTTATGAAATCTCCTTCCAATGTGTAAACATTATTTGTTGGCAGTTGAAAAATGTTCTGCAATTGCCATTGGTTTTATATTGGTTCCCTCTACTGGCTAAAACACACCAAGTGTAATTTCGTTGAGATTTTTTTTTTTCCCTCTTTCCCATAAATTGTGGTAAAGAACTGCACCAAAGACCATGGCATAGCACAGAAAATTTCTTTTATAATCGACTCAGGAAAGTTTGCCAGTACTACAGCAGTACCAATATTGCCAACCCAAAGTATTAAAAACAAGGAAGAGCTATACACCATAGAAGGAAAAAAAAAAAATCTCTATGTCCTTTAGAAGGAAAGCACGTACGCTGGAGGAAGAGAATACAAAAGAAATACTATTTGGGGATACTATTTCAGAAGAACAGTTCATTTTCCGTCTAGAATTTTGAAGTAGATTTGGGAAGCTACTGTGGCACTGCTTTTAACTATTTCTATTAGTTAGTTTCTAACTCTTCTATATATTACTTTTAGGTAATAATTAGCTAAAATATTTTTAAATATATTGAAAACGTGTCTAAATATATTTTCAGATGTTCTTTGATAGCAGTTTAAGGACATTTTTAAAAGTGTTATGGGAAATTTCAGAATTAATTGTTCTAACTTTTACCAATGAGTTAATTTGAAAGATGAGAATTTCTTTAGTACTTGAATATCTGCACCCATACAAAGCTGCAGAAAAGCATCAGTTACCTGACCATCTTTAAATCATAGATTACTTTTCTCTTAGAAAAATAATCAACCAACCTCCATGAAAAATAGTATAGCCAAAGAAGCAAATAGTTCACAAGTACCTCAGAGTAAAACACTAAAATTGCCAAACTAAGATTTGTTTTTCCAGGTCTTACTTCCAATGTATTGATTTTAGCTTTAATATGAAGATTTATACTAAAGGTTTCAGTCAGAGGGCAGAAGTTTTAACGTAGCCTTGACTACAGAATGTGGTATTTGTCAAGTAGACACTTTTTCTACATCTTCCGTGTCTTACTTATCCTTTCTAAAATTTCAGCTTAGGATGAACTGACCTCTTTTCCCCCCTCCCAAACTGAGATGAGATAGCAAATTCCTCTAAATTCATGTTCCTATAAAATCATTCTAGGTTTTGAGTTTTGTCCTCACCCCCTCAGTTCTGCGGTCACTTTCACTGAGAAGACTACAAATGATAAATGTATAAATCAAAAGAACAAAGCACAGCAGTAAACTGACTACAGCTTATAAAACTATTGTGTTGGCCGGAAGAGGAAATGCACCCAGGGCTTGTAGCTAAGCACTAACATTTTTTCTCTTAGTCGCAGATTTTTATCCTCAGTACCATGCAAATTTCTTCTCGCCAGACATCGTGGTCCGGTTATGAATGAAAAGTCTGAGATGAAGGTAACAGACCCTGACATTCACACATTTCTGCTCAGTAGATTACAATTTAAACATGGATATAAATAAATGAATATAAAAATAATACTTCTCTCATGTAGTATTACCTCCATTTAGTCTTTGTTCCGCTCAGACAGTTTCTTCTGGAATTATTTAAATCTGAGTTATTTTGAACAGGCAGTCAGAATGAGAAACACAGAAACAGCCCCCAGTGAAACTTTAGAATTACACATTCGATTTTTTCCACAAGGCTCTTGTGAGGATCACTATAAGAAGTTTTACATATTGCAAGACACTACCAGTATTTAATCTGCAACTGAAGCAAAAAGGGGATGCTTAAGATCACGCTCAGGTTTAGAATTTACACATGTTGTCCAATAAAACAGACTTTACACATTGTACACCACACCACTGTTCTTTCTCCACCACTACACAAAGTTAACTGGACTTCCATTCTTTAGAGAGACAAGACACATTTTCCAGTGCATAACTACAAAATCATCAGCTATTAACATTCTCCAATGACATCTCAATCATTTTCTTGGGAAAAAAGAAACAAGCAATCTACAATGCAATGAATCTGATTTTCATGCATCATGTATTTCTAGATAGAAGATGTCAATGAATATTTCTGTAACTTTCTTCTCAATTATTAAAACACTATTATAACTACTATTATTAAACTTGTAGAGCAGAAAGAAATAGTCTGTCATTAGGACCAAAATTTCTTAAGGGGCATATTCATTAACAATAATTAGATCAATCACACCTAAGTCTGCAGAAATCGCATCCTGCAACAGTATTCACGTTAAAAATTTTGCGGCAGACAAAATCTTTCCATCTGAAGGCCTGAATTCCTGTTCAGGTAAAAAATAGTCATGAACATTATCTGAAAGGAAATGGCATTTTCTTAATGTAGTATTGTACACGTTTCTCTTGCGTATACCCTGATTGTATTCATAAACAGGCCTACAGGAAAACAAGAGCAAACAAACAAGATTGGATAAATTTGCAAGATTTCCATCTCCTGGTTACCAAAGAAGCGGTTGCAAGCTGTATTTGACACCACACAGCTCACAGGACATCTGCAGAGACAGGTACGTTTTTCAAGCGAAAGAAGCGGCGACAGCATGGGATGGGAAACACCAGTGCAGGCAGCACGAACCCTTTCCATCAGTGAGAAAAGCAGTGCTCTATGATTACCCTAGTTTTCCCTCAGGCATCTAAACCCATTAGGCTTCCTTGCCAAGCTCCTGTCACCCACTGGCAACCACATTAAGAATGATCTACGTCTCAGTATTATTAGAATAAGCTAGTTTTAGTTATAGAAATGTGATTTTGGCAGTATTGCTACAAGCATACAGAAATTACACAAATCAATTACTATTTGGAAAACAAACTGGCTTATATTCACCACTGATCAATGACACAGCAGAATACTTAATGACACCCAAGCATTTGTAGAACATGCAAGTCACGTCAACAAAATATGTAAACTCAAGAGTCTTGGACATCTACCTAGAGCTCTTTAACTGATGCCTGCGAACTCTGATGAGTTTACTGTGTATCACACATCCATAACTATCAGCTGCAGCAGATGAATCCTTCAATGCACCTTTAGGATGAGATGAAGAATGCAACAACTTATTAAAATGACATTCATTTACAGAAGGTTGGAACTATCAAAAGAGGAGAGATGACAGAATGAAAACTGCACTCTGGATGTAGCTGTAACATCTCATATCCATAAGTTCTTCAGGTATTAACATGACAAAGATTTCGGTAAAGTGACATCACTGGAAGAGACTTGTGACACAACCAGAATTGAATCATGTATATCACTAGCTGAACAAGCTGTTTCAGATAATTTATTCTGTTAGCTTTCAAGAATATTGTCTTTCCATTTTTTCCACGTTTCTGAGGAAGTCTAACAGTTGTTTTCAAATTCAGCATTTTCCACTGATATTTTTCCCAAATTAAAAATGTTACTACATAATCAATTGCTTGATCTCTTTTAATGTAAGCATAACACATGTTGCTACAACATGTTTACATGCACGCGCTTTGCTTACAGTGAATACAAGATCATGCAACTTACCCAAAAATCTCTTTCACCCCAACTAGACAACTCTTACCTCATGACAGGAGAAGAGCCGAACTCCTTCTAGTTGATGGAAGACTGGGTAGTGGGTGTTATCAATTGTATCACGGCGGTAGACATCTCCCACTGCCAGAAAGGCATCTAGGCCGGAGTGTATCAAGTCCCACTGATGAGCTGATGTATGTGCTCTTAGCATGTGATCACGATTCAAGTAATAGTTATCCTCTTTCCTTCTGCTGGCATGGTTTTGTGGGATAAGCAAACTATCAAAATTCTGCTGTACTGTAACCACTGGAGAAAGATCGTCGTAAACAGAAAAAAGCGGAGTACCACGGCGTCCTATATATTGTTTATAAAAGTGGTCCTTCACCTGCTCCTTGATTAGCCACAAAGGGTGGTGTTTTTTGTTGTGTAAGTTCTTCCCCACCTTGGAAAGAATCTTCTCTGTGACATTGCTGTACTCATCTTGAGGATAAGCTTTACCAAGCAGTTCCACAGTATTTGAGCAGGATGTGTTGGCAGTAAAATCTGAAGGTACAGACTTGGATGAAGAATGCCTTGAATGGGTGGGAATTCCTCTTACCTTCACTTTTGGTGATAAAGCTGTTTTAGAATATTTAGCTACCCTCATGAATTTCCAGAGCATTGCCATTGCAAACTCTTATGATCTAGAGAAAGGAAAAAACAAAAAAATCAGAACAAACTGAGTTAGGAACTGCAACTTCGCTGCAGAAATTGCTAGTATCTCAGGGATAAGTAAAATCCAAATGTCTGCTTGATTAACATGACGAAGTTCCCGCTATAAATCGCTATTTTGACTTCAGAGGAGGAAAAATACCCTTGTGATCAAATTTCAGCTAGGATAGCTTATTCAATTATCAGTCTTCTGCATCACTGCATCAGTATTAATGACTCTAGACCTGGCCTTAACCCCATTCCAGATACTGCTACTCATTACAGATGAACAAGCATCAGGCCTTCTTTGAAACAGTATTTTTCAACTGCTTAAAATACGAGGCAATAACTGACTACTACTTATGAGAACCTCAGAAATTTAACGCCCTTCGGCAGTCAGGGACTTGCTTATAAGAAAACCCCAAGCATTAACTCGTTGTAGTTTCTGCTAATGGGGGGAGACGATACATCCAGTTCATGGGGAATACCTTCTGTATGTGGCACACGCTACGCAGTAATTGCTAATTCTTACTTAATGCCAAAAAAACCCAGTTTAACCTCTCAAACCTCTGTGGAAAAAAAAAACAAACAGATGGCCAGACCACAAGGCATATATTTATATACAAATGGCATATTAAGTTCACATATAAGTATTGCACAAGATTCATAATAAAGGCTTCACGTAGTCAGAACCAGTGTTAGCATTTTGGGGGGAGCACAAAAACCTTTTTCTGTATGCTCCCAGCATGGCTATTTCCATGGCTTACACTGCTGTGCTGGGTGAGGAGGCTCCCCAAATACCAGGAACGTGAATGAAGTGATTAGAGTCTGAAAGATGTCTGAACTGAACAACTCATTTCCTATCAAAGGGCCACCTTTACACATCTGTTCTCTTTACAAACAAGCCTTGTGCTT
The DNA here is from genome assembly GCA_013399095.1 of Psophia crepitans. Lineage (NCBI taxonomy): Eukaryota > Metazoa > Chordata > Aves > Gruiformes > Psophiidae > Psophia > Psophia crepitans. The sequence continues at coordinate 809,781 of VWZZ01005932.1, forward strand.
CACATGTATGCAGCTGCATTACTCTCCAGCGTTCAAAGAGAGAATTCCAAAACCAAAGAGTTTTGCGGATCACAAGCCCTTCAGTCACTCTAAATGTATAAGCCCATTCTGAGATGCAAAATCACTTGAAAAACTATAGTTGGGCTTCACAAATATTTTAGCATAGGTTCCAGTGAAATAATTAAGCATTACAATTTGCTGATTAGGGAATAGAAAAGTGGAGACATTAGAAATTAAGTGACTGGGGAAAGGCATCTGCTCCAAACTGGTTTGCATTTCACTATGAACCAAGAAATACAGGGTCACAGGTTTCCTGGGTGAATTTCCTGTGAAAGTCTTCTGAAAGAAATGGGAGAAGAAAGGACATAAACAATGAATAGACCAGAGTCTTCAAGGGACAGCATTTCATCTTTATGCTAGAATTACAGTATCTGGCTAGCTTTCCTCAAGAACGTAAGAGAAACAAGCGTAAAAAAAAGAACAAACAAGATTTTTCTACTCTTAAGCTCCAAAAATATATATGCAAATGAATAGACACATTCTAGAATAAAGTCTCAAAAAACAGATCTTTAAAAGATAACTGGTGTTTTTATATTTGACTTCCTTTCTTCTGATTATGCCTGGCTGTTCTCTATCAGTCCATTTCCTGAAGTAATTCTATCTGAATAAATCAAAATAAAGCTAAATTGGGTATCAGAAATTAAATCTGGCAAGACAGTATAAAATTACTAACTATTTGGTTTAATCCTTTTTCTGGTCAAATATCTGAAGGAAAAGGAACAGATACAACTTAGCTAGTTTTGAAACTTTTAAGAACTGCTTTTATTTTCTCTCTTTTTTTAGAGAGTTTGCAAAATTCTTTCACCAAATCAGTTCTTGGCCATTACTAAAAAGATAATTCCATAAATGAATTCACACACACATCCCAGAAGCCCCTCTGACATAGACTAAACAAGGGATAGCCTTACATTTTGAAAAGAGGATCCTTTTCCCCAAACATACGTTTTCCTTCATGGAAAGTGAGTTCTCAAACAGCTGCCTGAAATACCCAGTTCTAGCCAGATAATGAATTCAGCTCCCCGTCAGTAAATATCACCATCTGTCCATACATTTATTCTTCAAAAAAATTCAATTTAAAACTTATACATAACTAACATACAAAAAAGTCTCGTGACTTATCGTGAGTCTCGTGATTTTGCTGCTTTCCTAAATACCATTCCTCTGAGAATCAGACAACCATATGAGAAGTCTGACTTAGACATAAACAGCTCTTCTCATGATTGTAACTTTATGGAAAAAGAAATTAGAACATGAACAATAAGTGTTGGGGGGGGCGCATGGGAGGGACTGTTTAAGACTCATGATTTTTAGGGGAGACTAATTTATACATCTCAGAGCTTACCTGATTATTTTTCAGTATTTGTAATGAGCAACAGTGCTATCAGTTTCTGATAGCTCAGAAATGCTCTTCACAAACTCGTACAGGCGATAAACCTGCAGATGAACTCGTATTGGAGTTTTCACTTTAACATTATGCTTCTGCCTTAAATATTAAACCACACTACTATCTGCACTATTGTTCTAAAGCAAAATCTACTGTGAGTAGTAAGAAAAAAGTTAGTTATCCAATGTTATCTGATAAGTTATCCGATGTCCAAGTACTGCAAAACAAGCAGTAAAGGAGCCATTGACATGGCATCACACAAGAGCACCAGAAATACTGAAGTCCTTCACCAACACTCCTGCTCCCATCTCCCACCACAGACGCATGTATCCTGCTTCCAGGATCATGACAGAAAAGTGGTACTGAACTTAATTCAACTCAGCTCGTGGTAAACTACATTTAGGGAGAGAAACCATAAAGAAGGAAGGAAAGAACAATGTTTACACTCTTTATATCACACAAGAAACCTTCAAATCAAGGTTTATTTATCCTGAAAAAAACAGGACAACCTGAAGGTCTAAAAAAACACAGTTTAAATTTATCTTTTTCTTTCTTCGTTTCCACCATGCTTATTATTTAGCAGTAAAACAAAACTGATTTCTGTGCACAGTGACAAAACCTGAATGCCATGGCAAAGATTGCCAGTGAGCCAACAACCACAGCGAGCCAAACAACAGCTGTAGGTCCTGTAGCTGAAAACAAATACATAAATGGGAAATAAACATTGAACAACCACCACAGGCATCTACAATCTAAAGATGGCTATGTGCTCCACCAGCATTACCAGCGGGTCAGGCACTCTGGGCTTGACAGCAGCTCTGACTTGCAAGCTGGGTTTTGGAAGCACACAGCCCCACCAGCAGCTCCCAGTGGGGCTTCTCAAAGCACTGCAAGTGGACACACAAGCACCAGGCCCACCATCTCCTATTACGCAGGTCCTTACCTTAATACTGCCACATTCCCAGGTGCCTCAGCCGCTCCTCTTAAGCTCCATGGACCTGTTCCTGTACCTCAATCCCCATACTGAGATGTCTGGTAACTGCACAAACTCTGATAGGGATGATACTGTACATTAAGTTTTGGCAATACATTTGGAACCATGCCCACATGCAGATATGAGCTCTTCAGCAGCCTCAAGCTAGACCAGGATTAGGAAGTGGCACCCATGCCACCCAAGGATGAAGGCATCAGAATAACCCTGTGTCATGCATAGACCAATGTCAGTCCTCTACCACAGACCCTGTGACATTTCTACAGCAGTTTCAATTGACGGACAAGGCTCCTTCATTATCCCCCTCAGAAAGCCAACCACCCCCAAGCAGCAGCACAGTAGACATTACATGCACAGAAGCACGTCACAGTCAAGAGCTTAAAAGCAAGGGAACAGTAGACAGAATACCAAAAAATATTGTGATTTTGGAGCACATTCGAAAGGCAGTTTGACGTGATAAGGGATCATATTGCTGTACTGCTAAGGCATGTCCTTTCATGCCTAAATCCTGGTTTCCATGTCACAGTGCAGCAAGGATTAAGACAGCATTATCACAGCTGCAGTGGTATTTGTCACAAGTTCCCTCTACTCCACTGAGGTTTAGGAAAGCACTGTAGACTCAGCGAAATTCCTCCTTACATCTGCCTTGAAAAAGCAGGAGAAAAGCGGGGTAGTTTAGCAGCTCACAATAAAGCGAAAAAGGCCTGCACACTAGCGATGTTTTATTCGCCCACCACTCCTAGAAAAGGGGAAGAGAGGGAAAGCTCTTGTTCGAGCACACTAGAGCCCACCAGTGAACCGAAGGAGCCTGCTGTTAGGGCTGTTGGATAGGTGTTCGTATCCGTGATCCAAGGGCATCCTCGCTCCTGCTGACCGCATTTCTGTATGCCCTGCGCTTTTTACTGTTTATGGCTGCAGAAACACAGATGGGCTACTGCATACATAAACCGAAGTACGTGACGGGTTTGAAACCAAAATTCTACAAAGATGAGAGTCTGTCTCCTATCCAAGAATAGCTAATTAATGCAAGACTGAAGTGCCATGGAGAATGTTAGAAAAGTTGGGCTGCCACCATTTTGTGATGTGACAGCTTTTATCTACCGTATGTGTGGGGAGGGGAGTTCAACCAACATAGCATATGTTAAAACAAAAATTATAAACATATGCTAGGCTGCTAAAATTGGACATTTACCAGTCTGCTTAGCAATTTAGCTAAGCACTGAATTTTAGTTTTGAAAACTGCAGAGGCATACAGCAGCAAATATCATTGTATTGCCACGACCATATCTACATCGCATGGGATATAACTGATATTATTTTGCATGCAATATTAATAATGAGCTCAGATTTTTTTCAAGCTCATTTTAAAATGCAGATATATTGTGGCATGCCAGAACAGACTTTCACACTTATTGAGCATGCTGAATTTCATAGAATGGTTTGGGTTGGAAGGGACCTCAAAGATCATCTAGTTCCAACCCCCCTGCCATGGGCAAGGACACCCTCCACTAGACCAGGGTGCCCAAAGCCCCATCCAGCCTGGCCTTGAACACTGCCAGGGAGGGGGCAGCCGCAGCTTCTCCAGGCAACCTGTTCCAGTGCCTCATCACCCTCACAGGGAAGAATTTCTGTCTAACATCCAATCTAACTCTTCCCTCTTTCAGTTTAAACCCATTCCCCCTTGTCCTGTCACTCCCTGCCCTTGTAAACAGCCCCTCACCAGCTTTCCTGTAGGCCCCTTTAGGTACTGGAAGGCCACAACTAGGTCTCCCCGGAGCTTTCTCTTTTCCAGGCTGAACAGCCCAACTCCCTCAGCCTGTCCTCGTAGGAGAGGTGCTCCAGCACTCTGATCAACTTTGTGGCCCTCCTCTGGACTTGCTCCAGCAGTTCCATGTCTTTCATGTTCTGGTGATCCCAGAGCTGGACACAGTACTCCAGGTATGGTCTCATTAGAGCGGAGTAGAGGGGCAAAATCCCCTCCCTCGACCTGCCAGTCATGCTTCTTTTGATGCAGCCCAGGACACAGTTGGCTTTCTGGGCTGCCAGCGCACACTGCCGGCTCATGTTGAGCTTTTCATCACCCAGCACCCTCAAGTCCTTCTCCTCAGGGCTGCTCTCAATCCATTCTCTGCCCAACCTGTAGTTGTGCTTGGGATTGCACCGACCCATGTGCAGGAGCTTGCACTTGGTCTTGTTGAACTTCATGCAGTTTGCACGGGCCCACCTCTCTAGCCTGTCTAGGTCCCGCTGGATGGCATCCCTTCCCAGCAGCATGGTGACACACAGACCTCTGAAATAGCCTTACAGACATCTTCAAATGGATCTATTTTAGAACCTGATCTTTCAAGGGCAGAATATTTTCAGTTGTCCCTGATGATAGCTAAACACCCAGTGGAACAAAATATTGCCTGCACTACAAAGCACCAGGCAAGATAACATAGCCTTCAAGTATTTGGCTCTTAGTTTTTTCATGTACTTGGAGTTCATCTAGTTAATAGTCCATCAGCAAGTTCCAAGAAACAGAGAATAACTTATTTTTTTGTTACTTCTCTTAACTGAAGCAAGAATGTGTCATAAGCTGGCTTGCTGTCTGCTCTCTAATAGTGATACGTTAATTATGATGCCGCCTTCAGCAACATTAAGGCTTACAATATTGAGAGAGAAAATTAAAAACTCTTTCTGGGAATAAGGTATGACCATGTTTTCTTTTAATATTACAAGTAAGAATTTTTTAAATATGAAATAAAAGGTATTAAACACCATGAGCCTTTTTCACTGATCCAGAAGATATCCACTGTCTGGACAAAGGCCAATATTTCATGCCCTGTCTTGCATACATGAGCACCTGGAGGCAACCACAGAAAATACGGTCCATACTTCTGAGGCATACCTTCAACCACCTTCACCATTCCTTAGGACTGTAGGATGGGCCAAGATAGTCACAGTGGACAGAAAGTCTTTAGAGAGGGAAACACACTGCTGCATCTTACCTCTAATATCTTTATTGATGAGGGAATTGAGTGCACCCTCAGTAAGTTTGCAGATGACACGAAGCTGGGGGGAAGTGTTGATCTGCCAGACAGCAGGAAGGTCCTGCAGAGGGACCTGGACAGGTTGGATCAATGGGTAGAGGCCAAAGGGATGAGGTTCAACATCACTAAGTGCACTTCAGCCACACAATCCCAGGCAGTGCTACAGGCCTGGGGCAGGGGGGCTGGAAAGCTGTATAGAGGAAAAGGACCTGGGGGGGTTGGTTGACGCTCACCTGAACAGGAGCCAGCAGCGTGCCCAGGTGGCCAACAAGGCCAATGGCATCCTGGCCTGCATCAGGGACAGTGTGGCCAGCAGGAGCAGGGAGGTGATCATCCCCCTGTACTCAGCCCTGGTGAGGCTGCACCTCGAGTACTGTGTCCAGTTTTGGGCCCCTCACCACAAGAAAGACATCGAGGCCCTGGAGCGTGTCCAGAGAAGGGCAACGAAACTGGTGAAGGGACTGGAGCACAAGTCTTATGAAGAACAGGCTGAAGGAACTGAGGCTGTTAGTCTGTAAAAAAGGAAGCTAAGGGGAGACCTCATTGCCCTCTACAAGTACCTGAAGGGAAGTTGTGGTGAGCAGGGGGTTGGCCTCTTCTCACAGATAACTAGGGACAGGACAAGGGGGAACGGCTGCAAGTTGCGCCAGGGGAGGTTCAGGTTGGAGATGAGGAGAAATTTCTTCTTGGAAAGGGTGGTCGGGCATTGGAACGGGTTGCCCAGGGAGGTGGTGGAGTCACCGTCCCTGGGGGTGTTTACAGAAAGGTTGGATGTGGTACTTAGGGACATGGTTTAGTAGGTAAAATAGGTGGTAGGGGGGACAGCTGGACTAGATGATCTTGGAGGTCTCTTCCAACCCTAATGATTCTATGATTCTAAGGACCTCTGGGCAAGCACCAGTTTTAAAATGTTTTGAATCATCATTTGAGTACACCCACTGTTCAGTTTCAGGTTGGATATTGCCAGTGATGACAAATGTCATCCATACCACACTGCAACAAGTTTCATTTCCCTGTGCTGTCCTCCAAAGGCTGCTGCAGGCATTAGTCTTCCCCCATACACAGTGTCACTCCTAGATCGTTCAGGTTTACCCATAAAGTTCCTACTTGAAGTAGGATACTACTTCAAGACACATGATCCAAGACAGGCAAAATGTGTTTCAGCAGTCAAAATACTTGCAAACTCCGTAGCTGTACCGTCTAGCTGGCATAAGACTGTTTCAAAGATCAACGTAATCGGGTTTGAAGACAACCCGTAGTGAGTGTGGTTTAAGCAGTTCAGAAGTAGAGTATCCGCACACTAAAATCTGTGATCAGCAAGCTTATCAGGTGCTGAATTATTCAGAGAACCTATAATTTTTTAAAGATAAAAGCATACAGCCCAGTTGGCATTAGAAGTTAAAGACCAAAGGCAAACATTCAGACTTCCGGTTCTAGGAGACAGAAAGACACCAAACACTCTAAAACATGCAAAAGTCAGAAATTTAAGGTGAGCAGCCCAACCGTACCATTTTTAGATGGTTTACATGGATAAAAACAAAATAAATACAAAGGAAAGAAACAGTGCAAGCCCAATATTTTTTATATATTTATACACACACAACAGTAGATTTAAATCAAGGAAAATCATCCCTGCCTTAACGGGAAGGAGTAATAACTTTTTTTGCAGTCAGCTACTAAATGCCAAGAACAAAACACGTGCAGACTTGGTAACAGCGCAAAGGACAGCAGAGGAAGTGTGAGTATTAATAACTTCCATGATAACCATTGAAAACACTACACCATAAAACAACATCTCCCAACATCCAGGATTATAAAAATGGTACAGGCTGCACTCCCAGAAATGACAGAACCTCCTGAATTTCAGCACTGCTTCTCATGTAGGAAAAAGTCACCTATAGGTGCATTGCCATGTGTCAGCGGTCTCTGTGGGATGCAGACGCACACTGCAATACGCTGCAGAAAAGAATAAAGCTATAGGTATATGCTTTATTTTTGCAATGTAAGGCAGAAGGGCTCAAACTGCTGCCACCAGAAGTGCTGGATCCTCCTGGGGGGCAACTGGGAAGCTGCAATCTCCCTTCTGGAGACATGCTGCGCCTCCGTTCTTGAAGAGAACGGGGGAAATCCATGACTCACCTTAGATTTCCAGATGCGCTCCTCAGTAATACCCTAGACATTACACTGTAGTTTAAAAGAATCATCTAAATATTAATATGAAATCAGTATAATTATTATTTTAAATCAAGGAGTTATTTCATGGTTTTAATATGTACGTAATCAACATTTAAATCAAACTTAACATCAATCCTAAGTGGTGGTAGCGGGGTATTGCAAGTTTTGCATCATATCAATTTTCTGCCATGCCAAGCTCTAAAGAGATCAGTTTCACATATTTGCTGTTATCTTGAGCCAACATATCACCAGAGTTTCACATCTCAGACCTAGTTGAGGCGAACCGATCACAACTCAAACTCCACTGCAGTATCATGCTTGGTCTGTTTCTATAACAGAAATAATGACAGTCTGAACAGACAGAGCCTTTACCAGGACTATGTATATTTTAACAGCCAATCAAAAAAAGATAGATTTCTCAACAGATTTTACTTCAGAATCAGTAAGTCTCAGAGACTTCACTACAGATAAAGAATAGAAAACGTAGATGTTTGCAGTGGAGACTCCACTGCAATCCAACACCTCCCAGTTAGAAAATATATGATCACACGCGTATGAAGAAGTCATCTCTAGTTTGAATTGCACCATCTTCGTTTATCTGTCACAGGCTCTGACAAAGCGTTTAAGGAAAAGATCAGAAGGCTCCTAAGGAAGGAACTGCATTTCCCTGCCTGGGGCATACCACTTCTCTGAGGTTGGTAGGAACGGGGCTGAAATATTAATGAGTAAGCCATTTGTCAAGAAAATTATGCAAGCAACCTTGGCAGCCACACAAAGAGACAAGCAATGTGATACCGAGCTAGGGTAGTACAAACTAAACGGTTAAAAGAGAAAAGGTGAAGGAGAAGTTACAATAAAGAAAAAAAAAAAACCACTGTAATTTGCTTGTCTTTGCTTATGAGCTTTGGAAGAAAATAATAAATGAATTAATGGGAGCATTTCAAGATAAAAATTCATTAGACTCAGAATTAGTAATAACAGATACAACCTTCTAAAAGGGACTATGAGCTGCTCTAAGATCTAGAATTCAAGTTTTCAAGTCTTGATTCCTCCAAGAAATTACTTGTAGTGATATTCTTAGCAAATTAATTAGCTGACCATGTAGTATGTGAGTTAAAGGGTGCCATCATGATTGAAGCTGCTTAATTACTGAAAACTCAAACAAATGCAAAAAAAAATTCTCATGACAGCTACACAAAATTTAAAAACAAACTATTCTTGAGATTTCCCCACAAATCATAATGAAGACAAAGACAAAATTATAATCGTTGTGTTAAATGAGATGTTATCAGATGTTAAAACCTAAACTTCCTAAAAAGACCTAAGAACTAAATCAGCTCCAGGAGTTTCCAAGTATTATTTCTCCATAAGTAGTACACATTAAAAAAATAAAATAAAAATTAAGCAAAGGTTCCATCAGACTCCATGTTCCTACCCTTTTTTCCCCACATTTTACAGTTATTTACAACTTTTTATATAATTTTAATATAACTATGTTTTTTGGGGCCAGGTATACTATAAATTTGTTTGGTACTTTTTATATAATAAATTTGAAGGCTTAGTTTTTAAAGGGACTTTGCTAATTTTTAGTGTAAGCAAATTTGAAAAGCATGAAAAGCATCATCATATATTAAAAAGGAATATAAAACTTTATTAAAAGTGATCCTATTAGTAAATAAAAGCAAATTATTTATGCATGTTGATTTACCAAAACACAGCCATAGTCACCTTGCTGAATATTAAACATGTCCAACAATGTGATCCATGAGTTTGATCACCACTGACACCAGCTGACATACTGACAGGTATAACGAACAGTGGATATACAGCAGCATTTAGACTTTCGTTAAGCAGCACTCTGCTCTTACCTAGCATATCTCTACATCGGATCTCAAAGTGCTTTTCAGACATTAACCAATTAAGCTCTACAATAGCCCCACGGGAAAAATATTGCATTATTTATAGCCATTAGTGCGGCAGCTCCCAACTCTAAAACGCTGTACTTGAACATCTTGGCTTTCACTTATTTATTTTTTTTCTTTCCAAGTAGCTTTGATTATATTGCCACTTTTTCTTCATAATCGGATTTTTTTGTTGTTGTTTGCAATATCATTTTATCAACAATGTAACAAGTATAAGGGCTACTGTGAATAGAATCAAAGCGTTTTGAAAGCAGCTTGCCAAAAATCGCCTATCAGGAATCATGCAGAACAGTTCAGAAATAGCGAGCTACTACCACTGAAACAACCTTCTCCTTGAAGCTGCAGATTTTTAAGGCTCAAACCCACACTCTTTGAGCAAGAAGTACAAAGTCATTACTCTGTCCGTATAGTGTCTCAGACTTCATAGGCCTCATCATTACTGTAATTATAGTTACGCACTCAATATGATCAGGAGAGGGCAACTGGAGAGGCAGAAGACATTTAGGGGAAATGGGAAGGTAAAAATAAATGAAGTATTGCTGAGGCAAGCGGGGATATGAAAGAAGAAAGTAACAAACTGGGTGGAGCAGCATGGGACAGACCATTGCCGCTCTATCTGCTCCACAGCAGGGCTGGCCTGCAAACCAGCATGGCATTCACAAATCGTCATCTTCTAACTAGGATTTCACCTCTGATCACCACATTTACCAGAACCAAAGATAACATTTACTTTGATGAGGAAATTATATGTTTGTTAGGGGCCTCTTTTGGGGAAGTTTCAGGGTTCACCCCACTGCTGCTCTTGCCTCAGATGACGCAGAGGGAATTATGTCAGCCTGCCAGTCCAACCAGGAAAAAAAGAGTCTTACATGGCAGGTTCTCTCTCCTGTTTCAGCTGTGAGAACTGACGGACACATCTGAGATTCAACTAAACACAACACATACTGAGATCCAAGGCAGGCAATAAAGATAAGAATCTTCTAATCGTATTTACCAGTGAAAGCCTAGCCAAAAGCATCAGCACACCACCACCATTTGGACTTGATTCTGCTGGTACCAAAGCACCTGGGTGCTGTTCTGGTACAGCACTCGGCATTTGCTGAAGAGTTTTGCAGAACCGAGGCCTAAGAGCTCAGCAGAGTTCACGCAAAGACCACAACAGCTTCAGAGTAAAGGAAAAAGAAAGTAAATCTAACCAATGCTGCAAAAGAGCAAAGAGGGTGTCTCCTACACCATGTGTTACTACCATGGTAGTACTCCCTGAAGCCAGGCAGACTGCACGTGAAATATGAAGATACAACACCTAGAAAGTAAAGTTGTCACGCCGGTGGCACTAGTACAGGCAATCAGAAAGAAGTGCAAGGTCAGTAGTGACAGACACCACATATTAGTGCTAAATAATTCTAAATTATTATCTTTACCAGACCAGAGGGCAGACTGGAAGCAAATCCACAACCGGATTTAAAAACATTATAGAATGCTTTGAAACTGAATCCTAATTGAAGGGAGGGGCAGGAGATGCTGGTGTCTCAGTGTGCAAGAAGGCAGCAATCAACTACATGGGACCTAAGAAGGTCACAAGTTAACTTTAAGGTAAGAGGCACAGCCACAATCCCTCTCTCCCTTAAATGGGTAAAAAACAATGAACTACTACTACAGCAAACTGCTACAAAAGGTGAGTAAGGGCAACCAAGTCGCACTCAAAGGAAAATATAACCAGCATCTACACATCACACCTGGACAGCCACAGATTTACAATGTGTACTAACATTTTTTCAGTATGAACTTTTCTTATTAAATTCCTGGAGTTCCAGGGACCACTGCCCAGAGTTATTAAATAAAAATCAAGGTTTAGACTTGTTTTATTCTCCAGACCTGCTAGCTAATTTCCAAGTAATGATTTCCCAAGTATAGGCCATCATGTAACCATGTTAGTGATTGATTTTTATTCCGTCCCCCCCCGCTAGTTGTTATTACCTTATTTGGTTTTGAGCTTTAAAAAAAGAACTAATTTCATTTTCATTGTCATGCTGCTACAGGAAGTTTGTCCATTTTGATATAACAAAGTCTAGCCTAGCATAGCACATCATCTTGTTTTCTAAACAACATTAATATATAAATATTGGACTTAACTTTCCAGGCTTATTTATCTACAAACACCCAAACACAAACTGGCAATTTATTCTAAAACATGTAACGCAAACTGCAAAGATTTATATGCATAATTGTAAACATCCAAGTTCCGTAGGTATAAAATGAACCTGCATGCAGTAATTTCCTAATCGTAAATTAGAAAGAAACCCTTCCAGTTGTTTACCTGTTCCTATGCCCACCCCCTTCCAGGCACATCAAGATGTGTGTTCAGCTGGATGATGTGCATTTGCAGGATTCTGCTCTCCTCCTACCTCATACCACATGAGAGCCCGAGTGTTTCTAAGACTGTTTTGGGGTTTGTTCTCAGCTAAGCCAGACTGAACACCATAAACTGCTTTAAAAAGATTATTAACACGAAGCTAAAGACATTATTTCAGTGAATAGCATAAGAGCTAAAAAGCATCCCTTAAGTTACCAGATCCTTTATAATTCAGTCTAAGGTATTTGGCTTTTGTTGTTGTTGTTGTTTAGGGCAGCAGGAGGGGCTGTTGGTGTCTGTTGTTTGGGGTTAGGTTTTTTTGGTAACAATTTTCTGTCACCGTACCATAAAGAGCTGCATGCTCAATTGCTGCCTTTGACATTTATTTAGACATGGTAGAACAATTGAGCTCAGGTGGGAAATATTTCCATAAAATCCATCAGGTAACTAAGCCAAGGAAGAAAAGTCTCAGGACGAAGTTTTTTGAACTCTTGAAGTTAGAGCCACTATCTGGACCTTTATGGCATTTAATTTTCTGCCATTCCAATCCACACATTGGTATCTGGGCTGAAAACTCTCCTTTTCCAATTCTTCTTTCTGTCATCTGCTGGAAAGCAGAGTAGAATAATTAGACTGACTCAAGCAGTTGCTGATTGCTTTCAGTGTGCAGTTCATTCCTTGAAACCAGAGAGGAGCCTTCCTAAATAAGGATCAACACGTAGGAATGTTTAAATTTTCTTCAAAGCTGAAGAGCAATGCCACAAAAAAGAAGAGTTTTTTTAAGGCAAGCTCTTTGGAAAAACAAAAAGCTAAGTGAGATTACTACGTAGCAAAGTTCACGTAAGAGGTGTGTAAGAACAGAATTTAAGCAGAATGAAACTGAAGTCTGCCTCTTCAATTCTCATTTGCTTCTTACTACAGAGCTACCAAGAAACACAGCTCAAAGGAAAAGAAAGCAATCAAGGCATGATGTTAACATTTCAACATCAGTTAAAGAAGAATTACATCCAGTGAATGGGTCTTCAATCACTTAGTATTGCAAAATCACGTATAAAACACACCGTTACAATCAACACCTCTGTTCATAATTACAGGAAGAGATCAAATACTGTATACAGGCAGACAGAAAGAATAAAAAATAATAAAAAACTACAACCTCTTGCCTTCCAGGCTGATGCTATTTAATTAAGACAGAAGCAGGGGAAAGGTAGTTTCCTGCATTATCACTGCTAGCATAGACCTGTCGTGGGCATTCAGTCTTCTTCAGCACTACATGAATTTAAAATAAAATAACTATAAAGCACTCAATATGACTTTTTTTTCCCCTTGAAGTCTTAAAGCTAGCTTCTTCTCACAACAAAATATCAAACTAAGAAAAGTTCTTTTACTGTCTCATCTCTTTTATACTTCTCTGCTTTAATGCCTATTTTGATACCATGTGGAGTGGGTAAAAATGGGCAAAATGTTTCATCAGAAAAAAATGCTAAATTTCAGCGGTCTTTTAACCTGCTGTACTTTTTTGTTGCACTTTTGCCAAGTTTGCTGTAAATTGAGAAATAAACGATAGAAAGATGTCTCCTGATGTACTTGAAGATGACATATACTCACACTTAAGGCTGAAATTCACCACTTTGCAGAGAGGTAGCACCTGACTGCTTGCCAAGTAAGCCTTAAAAATACCTATAAAATCATGTACTGTTCCAAAGCTTGAATCCTGCACTAGATATATCTCACATGGCAAGAATTTGCAGGTTAAAGCCTGAACTCAAAGCTGTTTGAGCACTGTAGAACATTGTCTTCTGACATACCAGGTACACTCAAAAATGTTTCATGTAAGTAACATTACATCTCTCTATGAATGTCCTGCATTCAATTGTTCAAATAACTACCATGTCAATCTCCATCCCAACAGTACCCACACTTTATTCAGTTTAAGTTCCACATTGAATTTAGCGCAGTCAGTACATCTGTCACACTAATTTCTACTCTCTCAAAAAAAAACAACCACAAGTTTATTATTAGCAACCTCTGGGCAATTAGTGTAATTATCAGCAGACTTGGATTCATCATAATCAGTGCCTGTTTCAATTCCACAGGCAAACAAGACATCATCAGTAAAACACTACAGTAAGAATATCAATGACTTTACATCCAGCTATAGCCAAGCTGCTGCATTTGGCCCTCTCGCCACTAAAGAAAAAATTACCTTGAATTCTATAGGTTTTTAGTATGCCACATAACGCCTTCATGATACGCAATTTAGCTCATGACATATTTCCTTCTATAGATACAAATGTCAAATAAATTATAGAATTATATCGCATAATGACACAAAGTATACCCCAGTAAAGAAGGTGAAATGTTAAGTTGTGAACACAAAAACCTATCCTTTGATATTTATAAGGATACTTTTAGATTTGTCTCTTCTCTAGCAGTTGTGATCTGCATTGTTACAAGCATCCAGTAATTACAGGAGTCTAACCTGAAAAAACATAGGCCTGACTATCAAAGCTACTTAAAATAGCCACAGAATACCCTGAGCTGACCACCCAACTATCAACAAACACGGAGTTACTAATGTACAAACAAGCACCTTCACTTTTTTCTTTTTGTGCTATGAGATTTCTCCACAGTAAAGTCCTATTTTGCACATAGGAATAATTAGTCCTATTTCTTATGCATGATCATATTAATAAAAATTTCAACTTTCATTTCATCTACCTCGCTAAGAAACAGTGGAGAAAAGAACCAGGAGATTCCTCATTCTGCCTTTCACGCTTTCCAGGTTGTGTTACCAAGGAAAAGGCAGATGACTCTCTCACACATCCTTTCCTATTACCAGGTATTTTCTAGAGGAGATTACTAGTGAATGAAGGCAAAATTTGTGATTATATGATCCAAAAAAAATTGTTAATAGCTCGCTACCAAAAGCAAAAAGATGTACTGAGTGGGTTTTTGCAGGGATCTGCACTTGTTCTAGTTTCAGGGAGTGTTTTCATTAGCAACCTACACAACTGAACAGAGGACATGCTTAAATCTGCCGATCATCAAGAGCAGACACTGCAGGTATGCTGAATAACAGGGCTGGAACTCAAAATTATTCTGTCAAACTAGAAGTGGTCAGAAAAATAACAGAATGATTCAGCAGGGGCAAGTAAGAGTTTCTGTACTTTGGCAGATAGTCAGCTGCACACCTACAGCACAGCAAGTAAGCGGCTAGATGGCAGCTTCTTCACAAGAGGATCAGGGCTTATAATAGACCACAAGCTCAATGCACGATCAAAATGTGATTTTAAAAAAACCCCATCATACAGGAATACAAACAGGAGTATGAACTCCATAAAATAGGAAGCAGTGCTGTCCTTCTGTTTAGCAGGAAGGAATAAGAGAAGCAAGATTTTGGCATAACATTTACAAAAAATGTGATGCAATTGGAAAGAGTCCAAAGATAGTAATAATAATTACCACAAGTCTCAGAGAAGGAACTGTGTAGAACGACTGAATAACTAGGACTACTTAGACTAGAGAGAAAAAAATTTAAAGGCATTTTCATCATCACATCTGAAAGAAAGTTGCACACCCTATGGAATAACCTTGCCTCCACTGTACCCTGGCTAGGATAAGCAGCAGTACACCTACTGAAATTGGAGTTAGAAAAATTTGTATCAGTTATTAGGAGACGTCTTTCCACAAATAGAGTGACATATTGTAAGAGAGGGCTTGTGTGGTTTTATTATTTCATGCAGATTTCTAAACAGCTGTGCTAAAAAAACAGGTATAAAATTCAGCCTGCTTTGGGGGCCAAAGAACAAACTAGTCAGTATTGCGAGGTCTTTCCTGTTTTGTTTTGGTTTATGTTACGATTTCTATCATCATTATTGACTTTTTTTTTTTAATGAAACACGTTATAGGTAGTTATCCCCTAGAGGTCTATCCAAGCCTTTCTTTCAGTAGCAGTTTTAATGGTGCTTATGGCTGTATGCCAGTTACATTGCTGAAAGCTTAGCAGGTGATGTATTTGCTTATAGGCACTGTCATATTTTATTCGTCTCAGCATCTATTTAGTAAGTGCTTTAACGTTCTAGAGTATGGCAGGTGCTATATAAAACACAGCATTATTTTCCATATTTTATTCCCCGCATTGGCATTCCTACTCTCAGATTAACTGGCAAGAGTACAAATATTCACAGCAATTTTAAAAAAATAAAGTTTGAGCACTCCCTGACAGCTACAGTTAGCTGTGTACTATCAGTAAACAAAACAACACAACACTATTCTTTTCCCATTACAACAAAATTCTCAGCAATTTTTTATACAGAAGGTAATACAATAAAAAAACTGCAGCGGTCATTCAAATAGACAGCTCCTGCTAATTGTGTGCTGCAACCACGGTACCTGATTTACTTACAACATGTTATAGTTGTGTTTCAATCAGTCCCTTCATCTCATTCCATGGCATAGGATAGGCACAAAAATCCATTTGGATTAGGCTTTTCCATTCATAGTTTCATCCTACTTGCATTTAAGACTTCTAGGTGGTCTAGATACAAACTCCCACTGAAATCCATGGAAAAACACCAGAAACATCTGTGGAAATCATACTGAGCTGACATGATACTAGTTTTACTCTATTCTTCAAACTGCAGTCATCCATACTACAATTTTTCTCTTTTTTTGGGGTATTCCTTCATACAAAAGCCATAATTTCTATCACTTACTCTCTTGATTGACGACTTGTGCTTTCTCTTTGATGTCTATTTTCAGAGAATAAGGGAGCTGAAATTTTATACAATATTCAAGATTAAGTATTTCAACTGATACCAACAAAACGTACAATGACCTTCTCAAATTTTTCTTTCTCACATCCCAACATTTTTAATTTCTTAACTTACATTTCATCTGTGCCACACTCTTGATTACACTGAGATTGAGCATTAAGCACAATATGAACCTGTAT
Source organism: Psophia crepitans (assembly GCA_013399095.1). Taxonomy (NCBI): domain Eukaryota; kingdom Metazoa; phylum Chordata; class Aves; order Gruiformes; family Psophiidae; genus Psophia; species Psophia crepitans. The sequence continues at coordinate 826,655 of VWZZ01005932.1, forward strand.
GATGCCTGTGACTTTACTGCTTGAAGGACTTGAAAATATAATATTTCTTCATTCTTAAACCACAAATTAAAAATTTGTTGCTTTGTAAATCCAACACCCCTAAACAGATTCTAACAGAAGTGCAAAGATCATATTAGAACTTTATTCACAAAGCTTTCACTTTTGTGAAAAGCTATAAACAACAGTGGTTCCTAACTAGCTACACCTGATGTGCACACCCCAGTGATTCAGAAGTGATGCTTCACTGTCAACATTGTTTTAGTTCATGGCAAAAGAATAAAGTAATACAGGCCAACAGTGGCAAAAGTAGAAAAAATGTAGCAGTTTTTCCTCTCTATCCTGTGGTACCTACAAAAAACTTTTTTTTAATATGTCACCTGAGTGATAGCTGCCTCCACTGAAAAAATGCTCATAACCATTGAAAATTCACGCAAGATGTCAGATATATTAACATGTGCCAATGCATTTAAAGTTTTTATGCATTTCAAAGACATAAAAAGAAAGTCATCTGAAGACAAGTTTTAAGCAGGTGTGCTGCTTTTGGCTTGAATAGAGTTAATGTTCTTCATAGTAGGTGCTATGAAGCTATGTTTTGGATTTCTGCTGGAAACAGCATTGATAATACAGAGATATTTGTGTTACTGCTGAGGAGTGCTTACACACAGCCAAGGCCTCTTCTGCTTCTCACACCACCCCAACCAGCAAGAAAGCTGAGGGTGGACAAGCTAGGAGGGGACACAGCCAGGAGAGCTGACCCTAACTGACCAAAGGGGTATTCCATACCATATGATGTCATGCTCAGCATATAAAGCTGGGGGAAAAAGGAAGAGGTAGACATTCGGAGTGATGGCATTTGTCTTTCCAATTCACCATGACGTGTGACGGAGCCCTGCTGTCCTGGGGATGGCTGAACCCCTGCCTGTCATGGGGAGTGGGGAATGAATTCCTTGTTCTCCTGTGCTTGCATGCATGCGTGGGTTTTGCTTTACCTATTGAACTGTCTTTCTCTCAACCCATGAGTCTCACTTTTACTCTTCCAATTCTCCCCCCCCCATTCAACCAAGCAAGTACCTTCACGGTGCTCAGTTGCTGGCTAGGGTTAAATCATGACAGCAGGACAACTGAAATACCTAAAAATGCAATTCTGAAAGGAATTCTTCTTACTGCATTGCACACTGTAGAGTGCTCCTCCCAGTAAAGAGGACATTGCAGGGTCCACTTTTATGTAATCACAGAATCTACTACATTAGGAGTAAAATTACTAATTTAGCATCTCAGCAGTAAGGGTGGAGAGAGCCAAGGCAAGATAAAGAAGAGAATATCATATTTGTTTCCCCGAAAGAGGCTGCTACAAGTAGACCGACGCTGTCACAACAAAAGTTGAAGGGCAGTAACATTTAGAGGTTGGTTGAATGAGTCTGACATACCCATCACCTGCAGTTGACAGTAGTGCACTAGCACTGCACTACTCAGTAATTATAGAAAGAATATGACAGTAGAAAAATCAGGCTTAATTGTGAAAAGAAATAGCCCAGCCCTCTTATAAAGCAGCATGAAATCACCATTTTTATCTTTTTTCTTTTTTTTTTTCCAAATAAGCAAATTATATACAGAAAAAAAATTTAAAAATAGCCGTCATGCAAATTCCCACATGGTTATTTAATGTGTTTTGCAGGACAGAGCTCAAAAAGTAACCTCATGATGAAATACATAGATGTTAACACACATAACTCTTCCTTGAATGAAGCCAGGTATGCAAAAACCAAAAATGCAATCAACACCCTACCAAAAGCACTTCCAAAATGCCTTCCAACATGTTTTTCTCCCTTCTTGTGTTAGATCTCCCATAGATCTTTCCATCAGAAGCACAAATATAAGATAAATGGTATCCAGTGCATATACTTTCAGAATAAAACCAATCCCTTTCTCTCCTCCCCTTTATCAATTCTATTAAGTAGAATAGTCTCTTTTTAAATTGCATGTACAAATAATAGAAAAGCAGTCACTTGGCAAGCAAACTGCTTCTTGACTGCTAAGGCAAGTTCCTCAGCTCAAACTCCTGTTTCTTAGAACCTCAGATAGGATATTTTAAAGACATCCATCCTCGTCAGGCAGGTTCCCAATATGCTCAGGCAAGAAGCGCAATAAAACAAGCACATAAAACAAACAAACAAAAAAGTCTCCTCCCTCTCCAAAAAAGCTTTCACTTGAAGCCACTGTTTTCAGTGGCAAGTCTACTCCAGCCAGAATAAACACATCCTGTGTTGCTCTGCTTCTAGTAAGAAAGACTCAAGGACAAGTCTCCTCAGAAGATGTTTGAGCGGCCCTGAACACAAACTGTGGATTTAATGCTTTTTCAGGACCGAGCCTTCAGTTGGGACAAAAAAAAAAAGAAACCCAAAACACAACAATAAAAAAAACAATGCACAAACAAAACAAAAAAACCCCACACAACCACCACCAACATGGAACAAAGAAAACCCTGATAGTCAATTCAAACAACAGCAAGGTGTCACCCAGTCCCACAAGATAGCACACCAGAAAAGAATGTGGATACCCTTGGCAGAAAAAATGGATACAATTTTCTTCCCATCTGTTTCTCCCTGCACCTTACAGATCTAATAGCAGCTTTGTAGTCCTGAGGTGCAGTCACTTCCACTTCTGTCCGTGAGTAAAGTGGTTACTCACATCTAGCCAGTCAAAAGGAAACACTGACCAGGAATTAGGGGGTATTTAGGTTGGAGGAATATGTTCTAGACAATGCTTAATTCCTGCTCTCAGTAACCCTTATACTAGCTTTGGTTTTTGTGTTTTTTTTTTTTTTTCAATTTTTCAACTTTATTAATGCTCAACTAGCTTAAATTACACCAGATAAGTAATCCAAGAAACCTATTTTTAAAGCTGAGGCAGAAAAAGAAAAAAAAAAAACTAGACTACAAGAACTGACAATGCTGTTGATATTTTTAATACTAATTTCCCACCCAAATACAGGTCTGAAGTGAATGTGCAACTTCTCTGTTAGGTCATTTCAGGTGAGACCTCCTCCACGCTTTGTGTAACATGAGTTCCTGAAAGTCCTATTCATCAGCATTTCTGGAACACCTTTATTTTACAGAGTAGGTAGGCTACAACTCCTGGAAAACAGTTAAACCTATCATATTTCCAAATCCTATTTCCAGTGTTTGAACTACCTCTAGTAAAGTCCATCCCACACAGGCATAAATAAATTAATCATATTACGTATTTATGCTGACCAGACAGCCTCTCTTTTTTTTCTTTTTTAAAGAAAAATTAAGGCTTTCCGCTTCCAGAATTATTCTGACTTTTAGAGCAGGACAGGCAACATTACACTGTAAATCATGAATCTGTTTTAAAAATCTCACATTTTTCATATAGAAAAGGTAGATTATCACCTTTCATCTGCTACAGAGCACATGTTTTTATTTCCCGTAAAGTTTCAAGGTACTAAATCTTAGGAGCACTTCGTTTAGATACTGAATTTTACTACAAGTAATTCTTACAGGCTTCTTATATGTGTATTAAAATATCTTCCTTTCTCAACTATATACAGCAACGAAATAACTAAAGAGTAGATTTACAGACAAGGGAAATGAAAACTACCTACCATAAAAATGTAAAACTCTAAACTGTTAGTAAATAAACTTCTTCTCTGTAAAACATTTTTGGTGTACTGTATATCAAACACAATGGTGAGTATATAGCATAAAAGTTTTACTGACATGATCTTAAGATTACCACTTGTGACTTGCAAACAACAACAGTTGTCATACTAATACAAACTACTGTACAGAAGTGATGGTAAAACTTTTATACTTTACAACATAAGCCATCACTATTCTGCTGCCTAAAGTCTTGAATGTCTTATTTCCACTGATTATACAATTAATAAAAGCTCACAGACACTTGGGGATATTTGCATTAAACATTTTAACACTGCACTGCCCCGCATACCTAATGCTGGGATATTTGTTTGCAGGTCATACAGATTCTCAAATCTCCCTGAATTTCCACTTGATAATCAACCCTTCCCTTCCTCCCCACCAAGTCTGTCTTGGCATCAGCTTACACTCTACTTGGTTTTTTTCACTCTTCCCATTAAAACAACAAACTCACTCAGCTCTGCTCAGACTCTCAATGCACAAGGCGCTTACCTGGGCTTGCAGAGGGTGCCAACACAGGGTAAAAATGAAACTAATTATGTACTTGAGAAAAATGAGGCTTTAGCAGTACAATGGACAAACTTACCGAAACCCCAAGGAACTTAAGACTTGTCCCCAAATATTGTCACCTCACAGTCTTTCAACTGTATTTTAATTACTGCACTTTGGATTAGACTCATGCTTGATTCCACTGGAATTTGAGCACAAGCACAAACTTGAAGATAGCCAAGCGCTGTCTGAACCACCGCACTTCACTGAATCCGTTTCTGGAGCTGTAAGCAGGTGCACAACCTAGTGGACATTAAAAGTCATTCACATGCTCAAATGACATGTTGCACAACAAATTAAACCACATGATTTGACTGCAAAGCAAGAGTTTCATGTCAACAGCAAAGGACGAAAGGAGAATAAACCACTAATTTTAAAATTGTGAGAATCTGTTTTAGGTTAAGTATATCTGAAACCCTTGATTTACCCTGCACAGCAGGATGCTGCCAACTTGCAAAGTAATTGTCCATGCTTAAGTTACCTAAAACAGAGTTTGCAGAAAACAGGAAAAACTGATTTATTCTGCAAATATCAACCCATGATTACAGCAATCTAAAGTGCAAAAGACTTCTAGCAGATCTCCTAAAGCATTTCACCTTTGAAAGGTGGACTCTCTGGAGCAATGGATACTTCAAGATGAGACTTGCCACTTTGTGGAATGAATCTAATGATGCACAGAGGTCTTCTCAAAATAAGAAACCATTTTGCTACATTTTTTTTTGCCTTAAGTGACATACAGTTTATTATGTTTTTACCTCTGCCTGGTGAGTTAACAACTCAATAGTTTAAAGTTTCACAAAAATCCTTCTTTTGCCAATTCTTAAAGTAAACTTCAGTACAATAAGGATGAGAATTTGGAGGGCAAGAAGGGAAAGTCATCAGGCTTCATTTGACAAAATAGTCACACACACTGCTTTCTCCTCTTACATTTCTTCCTTTATTTGTGTAAAGAACTGCACAGAGTGGCTACACTGACTTTAGCAGCACTACTGAGACTGAAAAGATCTGACTCCCAAAAAAAATCTACTGACAGATGATGAAGCAGTCGTATATTGCAGAATAATATCAATTTACATTAATAGCTTAATAACTACTTGTTCAATAAAAATGCTCATTTCCTTTTTCAAGCACTTGTTGAAAACTGCCAGCGCACAGTTTAAAACAGTCTTACCATCTGAATGACATCTGGTCAATTGATCAGCTCAATTCACCTAAATTCACCCAAATATAGAAATCAGGGCTGGGGTTTTTTTGTTAGCAACATAATTTTGCAGCTATCTCGTAGAAGCCACTTTAGTATGTGAGCTGTCAGCACTTACATTAACTATTACAAATTATATTAACCTTTCAGACACTGCACATTCTTAGGTAGATTTATAGAGTTACACATTTATACTTTACTCCATTATTCTTTATTTGCCCCTATGCATCCTAAGCCTAATTCATCATCAGAATATGGCAGTAAAACAGCACTGAAGGTGATCATGTTGCAACAGTCATAGCAACCATTTCCTTCAGTCATTACCGATTCCTCCTGACAGTCGGATCATCTCAGGTTTGACTGCAAACAATGAATCCCAGGAAACAGATTTACTGCGCTGGTCTGAATTTCAGATGTCACGAAGTCTGAGGTAGCCTGCGCTTTTTCCTGATGTAAACGGAAGAGACGATCCCGCAGCCTTTTTCCTGCCATGCGTCCAGGCATGCTGGGGGATGAGCCCCTCAGACCCGAAAGGAGAGACCTCTTGGCCCACACATCCAGACCCAAATAATATAAAAGTGTTTCCTTACTTCAGAACAGCGGAGAAGGCAGAATTTAAATAAATATTTGTCTGAGATATGTTTAGAAATTTGTATTTCTTCTTTCACTTACAGCAAATTGGATATTAAATTAAATTGGATATTAAATTTAGACTGGAAATTAGGAAAAGTTTCTTCACCAAAAGAGGGGTCAGACATTGGAACAGGCTGCCCAGAGAGGTGGTGAAGTCACTGTCCCTGGAGCTGTTCAAAAAATGTGTACATGTGGCACTTCAGGAGATCATTTAGTAGCCATGGAGGTGTTACATTGATGGTTGAACTCGATGATCTTAGAGGTCTTTTCCAACCTTAAAGATCCTATGATTCTAAGAAATTATTACTACTATTATTGGAACAGAAGCAGCCTAGATCAAAGCCTGAACTATTCTAAGCTCTGCATGTACATACACAGTCCTCATCTCATACAACCCATAATCAAACAGAAAGAAGAAAACCAAGAAACACATATTTCATGGAAAGTTTCTTCATATATTTTCTGCTGTCAAAATGAGTAAGATCTAAAAAAAATATTTATGCACTCAATTTTTAAATTCACCAACATAGCAAAGTTGCATAAAGAGCAAAGCTGAGAGAGCCTAACTTTCTGCATAGTAAAACAAGCGCCTGCTAACATCTGGAGGTGTTATTTATATTTAATTATTGTAATATAGCATAGAACAGAATAACTCTAAAAAAACATGGAAGATAAAATAAACACCTTTTTGCTACTCCAAAAATGCTCTGTCACCATATTCCACATGTAGCTTTTCCAGAAGAAAATCGTAACAGGCTTGTAGACCAAAAGCACCAGCACCTTTCCTTCGAGACAACATCCATTAGTTATAAAAACTGAAAGACCACGCTACCCAGAAACAATGTGCTTCATTTAATAAAGGTACTGCCTTTGTTTGGTCTACTCTAGTAGCTTTAAATGTAGAATATGTTTGTGGGGGACGTGTATAATGGTAGGTCTCTATTTTTAACTAAATTCAAATTTCCATCCAAATGCAACTGTACATGTCCCACCCAAAATCATTAACTGGTAAGCAGAAAATGTAACAATCTTTATTTTATAAAATAAGAACCTGTAAACATTAAGAAACTACCTATATTTGTGTTAGGTTGTATAAGTCAACACTCACTTTAGCACATCGGAGTAGCACTATTTACCAAACAACCTATTTCACTTTCTGCCAGCTGGTGAGAACCAAGCCTTTTTAAGGAAAACAACATAAAATACTCAAAAGCTTCCCTACTCCTTTAAAGAATCCATTTTTAATTATGATTTAAATCAATTCAGCTTGACTGGCATCCTGGTTTGCTCCCAATCTGCAAGCTTCCCCTTCCATGACTAAAATGAATGTTGCTAAGTTTCATACTGATGGGAGCTGCTAGCTCATATAAATGATTTCTCCTGTGCATCAAAGGCAGGCTTTTACAAGTGCCTTCCCTAACAATTTCCTCATGGTGCTCTCAGGAAAACTGATTAGTCTCTAAAGATGGTAGTCTGGAATAGAGTTCCCACTCTCAATTAACCTGGGCTGGTTCCAGCTAATGAAGTGGAAGGGAGAAAAAAAAATACTAACAGGATATATTACACTACTTTTAGCATACAACCTTATTTGTATTTGGTACAAATTTAACTTGATTCCAACTGTAGCATGAAGATTTGATCAACATATAGTAAAGTTAAATTCAGTGAGCAGAATTCTTTTATTTGCAGTGTGTAAACTGAAAGTGTCTTTACAAAAATAACAAGCAACTTACAGTCAGAGGCAACTGCAATCTAAAGGTCTTCTCTAGATAAGTTTAGCTGAAAAGACAGATGGGAGAAAACATGTCTGTTTCATGAAGGTAGAAAAGGAAGATCTGGGGGGCTACAGGCCAGCCAGTCTCACCTCAATCCCTGGGAGGGTGGTGGAGCAACTAATCCTGGAAATTACTTCCAAAACATGTGAAGCTGATTAGAAGCCATCAGCATGGATTTATTACAGGGAAATCATGTTTGATACATCTGTTTGCCTTCTGTGAAGAGATTACTACTGGCTTGGTGGATGACAGGGGAGCAGTGGATGCGCTCACCTTGACTTCAGGCTTTTAACAGTCTCCCATAACATCTTAATAAACGAACTGGTGAAGTACAGACTAGACAACTGGACAGTAGTGTCATGGTTCAGCCCCAGTTGGCAGCTGAGCACCACACAGCCGCAGGACTGGGGGTGGGAATGAGAACACCACAGGGGAGTGGAAATAACGTATAATGGGCCAGCAAAGGGAGAGGGAAACAACAACAAAGCAGCAGTGGTTATAAGGGATGTAAACAAACACGATGACAAACAGAGCACTTTACTGATCAACAACTGACCAAACCAGACACTCAGTCCCCAACCAGACCTTCCCACAGCAGCACTAGCCCACCCCTCCCCGGCCAGCCCCTTTTTATGGGAGCATGATGGCACATGGTATGGAATAGCCCCGAAGGCTGGCCCGGCTCCTGAAAATTAACCCTATCCTGGCCAACGTCAGGACAGGCAGACAGAAAACTGGCTGAACTATCAGACTCACAAGATTGTTATGAGCTGCAAAAAGTCCAGCTAGAGGCTGGTCACCAGCAGCATGCCCCAGGGGTCAGTAGAGGGTCCAAGAGTATTTAACATCTCCACTCATGACCCTATGATGGGATAGGGTGCATCCTCAGCAAATTCACAGATGATACAAAACTGAGAAGAGAGGTTGGTATACCAGATGAACGTGCTTCCATTCAGAGGGACCACAACAGACTGAAAAAATGGGCTGACAGGAATGTCATCAAGTTCAACAAAGAGAAGGGCAAAATCCTGCTACTGGGGAGGAACCACCCCAATGCACCAGTATATGCTGGGGCCTAACTAGCAAGAAAGCATGGTCCAGATGTATAGCAAGTTGACCATGAGTCAGTCACGAGCCCTTGCGACAAAGGCGGCCAACAACATCCTGGGCTGCATTAGGAAGACAACTGACATCAGGCCAAGGGAGATGATCCTTGCTCTCTGCTCCGTGCTGGTAAGGCTACACCTGGAGTGCTGTGCCCAGCTGGGCTTCCCAGGGGGAAGGCCAGGGAGCAGCCACAAGATAAAGGGATTGCAGCATCAATTCACTGACCTATGAAAATATGGGAATAACGATGCAATAATGAGGTTTCAATCTCTTTTGGTTGCCACTATTTCTTCTAATGCATGATTAACATGAAGCCTATGTAACGATAGCATATTTATTGTCCTCCACAGAAAGCAAAGCAGCATGTCCAGACTACACAAAAATGATTAAAGAGATAAAGCCATATGTTTTGTGTCTTGCAGAAGTGTCTTCAAATATTTGGGGATTTTCAAGAGGAAAGATGACTAGTCAGCTTCCACCCTTTCAGTACGTTAAAGATAATTTAAGATTTTTGTTTCCAAAGAAACCCAAAACCAAAACAAACAGTATCACACTGACTTCCATTCTTACATATGACAAGCCAAAAATACTCTTGCACTGGCACTCCATTTCTGCTAGCAGGTATGTAGGGTGTGATGGGTTGTTTAGTTTTTTTTCCAAACAGAGCTGCTGCAACTACTTGCAGTTCACACAAGAGAATGTTGTCATTTAAGGACTGTTCATTCCGCTTTAACAGATAGGATAGTCACTCTAGCAAAAAACAGAAACTGTGAAGCTCTGAAACAGTGTCCTGGCATTGAGAAATGCAGGCCTGCAACCCAAAGAAAAGGCAATTCAAAACTGACATAATCCTCACCAGAGATGGGTTCACTAGAAATACTCTGCTCTACGCTCCTTATGAAAAAAACAGGCTACAGTATCCATGCAATGTTTTAAATAAAGGATAAGAGACCATTTTCTTCGTGACTGTATTTGATTTTCTCATTTAAGTGTTTAAATCTACACTGGCTCAAACACCACCTACAATCATGCCAACACTTTGCCAAAAATAACTTTTTATATATAAATGTATATAAACCCCATCCGACAACCACTACATATCTATCCTAACTCACAGTTAGGAAAGACTCAACATGCTGGTATCCCCCACCACCATCTAGAGGGTGTTAGCAGACAGTGCAGTGAGGTGTGAATAGGAAAGGATGAAGACAACTGACATTTGAAAAGGAGAAGTCCTCACTTACTCCTGTCAGAATTCCTGCAGCATATAAAGCTCGTTCTGTTTTACCTTCTTTTTAACCCCCACGCCATCTCCCCTATACATGTATTACACATTTTCAATGTCCTATTTAGCCTCTTTTTTTCATGTTCTTTTCACAGAATCACAGAATCGTAGAGGTTGGAAGGGACCTCGAAAGATCATCTAGTCCAACCCCCCTGCCAAGGCAGGGCCACCTAGAGCACATCACTCAGGAACGTGTCCAGTCGAGTTTTGAATGTCTCCAGAGAAGGAGATTCCACAACTTTTCCCCTAGAGCATTTTGTCAATATTGAAAAAAACCTCTGTTAAGTCTTACACCTTTTTCTTGTGTCATTATTTCTTTTCAACCTTTTAATGTGATTGAGGCATGCTCCATATCCTATTTTCTTCCCTCTCAAGGTAACAAGCTCATAGACAGCTATAGGCATATGCAAGCACACTCTCCTCCTTCACAGCCTCCTATTGCTTGTAAACATCTTACCTTATCTGGCCATAGCCTTTCATTATTTATTTACAAGAAAGGTTCGTTCCCAATCTTGTAATCTTCCTCTAGTCTCTAGTTCCTCACCTGTAAGTCTCTGTGTGATCTGATGCCCACCCAGAAAAGCATTTATACTTTTCAATGGCTTTGAAATGCTTTAGCAGATCACAGCAGAACGCTCAGCATCCTGAAGAACCAAAGTTTTCCTTCTATCAGCTAAATAGATCTTTTCACTTCAGGTACCTGCTCTGAATCGCTCCCTGGAGAAGCTTCCCTCTCACATACAATATACTGAATTAACTTTAGGAAAAAAAAATAAATAGAAAATTAAACACCACAAGGCTGTTCTTGCCCCATCATCCCATAATATCCAAAGATCTAATCCTTTTGAGTTTTTGGCCTCAGATTAACTGTAATGCATACCACATGCATGATCAACCAGAATAAGTATTATTTTGGTATATTTATTTCCCAGTGTCATCATACTTATCTCTATTGCAGTAGCCTTCATGCCAGTCCTTGTTAATTATTGGTCCTCCCTTTATTTAGGAGTCTATCAAAACCCTACACATAACCAGTAATTTCATTGCTGAAGTATTAAGAAAACAGAATAATTTTCCTGCTTTAATACTACCCGTATGTAATGAGCAGGTTACCATTTCTTCACCTCTCACAAGGCAGGAACAATAGCTGTAATGCTTTAATCCTTCAAGTTAATTGAAAATCTTACAAGCCTTTATCTACACACCGTAAACATTAATACAAGTGTCTTCCATCATAATTCACAGGTTTAAGTAGCTATGCACATGTCCCTCCCCTAAACTCCTACTAATTACTTTGAAGTCTGTAAAGTTTTAGGAGGAACAAACAGTGATAACACACTGGCATAAAATGTAATAATTTTAGAAATTAAGAGAAAGACTATTAGCTGAATTTTGGTAGTTTTGTTTGTTTACACTTGGGGAGGGAGCAGTACTTTGTGATATTTGAAGAGGAAAACAATCATATTTTCTTCATTGCAGGTATTTTTTATTGTCATCTCTAAAACCCCAAACAGTTAAAAGACAGGCTTTTAAGTTTGTCTTTTCCTGTTTAAGACTTTTTTTTTTAGTGATGTAAAGATAGGAAAACTGCTCAGCTCTAAAGGGTCTCCTACCAATTCAGAAAGTCAAAAAATAAAGCAGAGGACTCCACCCATGCCTGTCCTTCTATTATTACATTTTTATAGAACATCTCGTATCACTTGGCATTCTACTTAATGTCTCCAGCTTCTGGAATAGGAGAATGAGAGCAGAAACTGAGCTTTCATTTTATAAGCATACCTTCCTTACAGAAGCTTAGAAATGTGGATTTGTAATTTTCCAAGCCCAGATCAATAAAGCTGGCTGGTTTGAAACTATCAGCACATAATTTAATTAGCTTTACCACACATGAATTAAAGAGCTAGCTCTGACAATAGGAAGCACAATTCAATTCTGGTTTTGTTTCTTGCAAATGAAGTACGTATGGTTCGTAATCTTGGTTTCAATATACGGGAGTACTCCGATCCCTTTCAGCATCCATGAAGAAAGAAGCGGAGATGAGGAAAGCCCAAGCAACACATACTGTGGAAAGGGACACATCTGGAAAGGAAAAACACTATTTTGGGTAAAGTTAGGGTAGGGACACAGATTGAGACAGAACTGTTCTCCAGTTTGTTAACAGACCTTGATTTGGAATAGATCCAATCCAGGAGCTGGTAACGAATTTCCTGCAGTGGATAATCACTAACGTCAGTACCATTTACATATGTGTGCATACATACGCACAAATTTATATCTGTGTTTATTTGATTACATGCTGTTGCTCATTTATGTTTTTTCTCTAGTTGATTGAGGAACCCTACTACCCAACCTTTCTTTCTCTTTGAAATTACCTGGGAACATGTGATATAGTTGCCATTAACCAAAGTATTTACACTGAGAAGGAACATCTCTCAAAGATAGGCCTTGCCAGAAGTTATTGGAAAGAATAGATGAAATCCTTCTGACCGTCCCACTCACACTGTCAATCTAGATAATGTAACACTCCTTCCTACTTTCACAACAGTAACAGCTGAACTTCACTATTTTGTATTAAAAACAAGAACAAGGAGGAGAAAAACATATATTTTAAGGAGCTAGAGAACTGAGCGTTCATGTGCATTTCCCTTTACTCATCTCCTCTCTAGATAACCTTCTTTAAGCTGAATTTCTGGGAAGGGTGAAGTTCTAAAATATTTAGTAGCCATCCATCCATTTTATTTATTTTTTATTATTTTCATAGAATCACAGAATGGTTAGTGTTGCAAGAGACCTCAAAGACCACCTGGTTCCAAGCCCTCTGTCATGGGCAGGGACACCCTCCACTAGACCAGGTTGCCCAAAGCCCTATCCAACCTGGCCTTAAACACTTCCAGGGAGGGGGCAGTCACAGCTTCTCTGGGCAACCTGTTCCCGTGCCTCACCACCCTCACAGGAAAGAATTTCTTCCTAATATCTAATCTAAATCTCCCCTCCTTCAGCTGAAGGCCATTACCCCTTTGTCCTACCACTACATGCCTCTCCTTTTCCAAAAGGCATGAATTTTATCCAAAGATCTCTCACATTAGCATGCTGCAATTCTACTCTAGATGATAATACCAGTATCTCAGTCCTTTATGACAGCAAAAGACAGAACATTGACCTACAGGTCAAATGCTTCATGTAGTCCTTCTGGTTTAACTGACACTAGGATTGAGCCCAGTTGCTTAAAAAAGCACCAAGTAGAAGATATGCAGTAAAGGAGAACACTTTAAACATCAATAAAGATGTGCAACAGCAGCAAGGGAAATTTAGAACTGACAGACACTCTCTTTCAAATTTGCTTCAATTTGAAGGCCTCATTTGCTCAAATGAGGCAAATGAGCAAGTTTCACCACAAAACCTGTTAAAAATGCTCACTCACAAAGCATTTTGTTAAATACCTACAGTTTGATCATATGTTTTATTCCTCTCTTAAAACTCTTATTTCTACAGTATTAAATAAACCAATGTAGGAATGCCTCAGTATTATTAGCTACATATATCAGCCTTGATTCAATGAAATAATTCATTACATATGCCTTGCATTAGATACTGGACCATTTGTGCTGCAATTTGAAGTGGAAAGGATGTACCCGTTATTGATCATGGCTGTCAGCTCTGTATCTTCCATCTTCTTCCAAAAGATGCTCTATTTTATATCTGCTAGGCAAGTTTCTCTACAGGTTCAAGTTGGAAGACAAAACAAATGTTGAGAAATGCAATTGGATGATAATTGCTTTGTGATCCTCAGCTGCCACACTCTTTTAGGGTTTTCTGCATTAAAATCTAAATGTTCTTTACCAACCCATTCTGTGATTCAAGTGCTGCCCCATTTCAGAGGTTAGTGAAAAGCCACAGAAAGTGACTCTAAATCTTTTCATATCAGCAGTCTACTTTGGACTTGAGATGGGGGGCTTAAACTACTGAAATAAAAAGAATCTGGATTCCAGTGATTAAAACATATAGAGGTTCTTCCTCAAACAGTTCTGATTGACACAGGTGGAATGCATATCATTGGCCCAGATTATCAACGTTAAAAGCCAGATACCTAGGCTGACTCTCCTTTGTATATAAGTCCCTCCTGAAAACATCATTTTTTGTGCTGACATTTGGAGGGGGGAAAAAAATCATTCAGGTCAAACTAAACTCAACTATGTTGACATGGTTCTCCGTCACAAATGACAAACTACTGCTATCATCACTTCAGTCTGCTTACTGTAGGTTAAAGCCCAATATTGCAGAAATGCAAAGCCATCAAACAGAATAATTGTTTACAGAAAAACTGTTACAATGAGTTCAAAGCCATGGACAAAACATGTCTTTCACTACAGGCAAACTGGCCCACAGAAAAGTTGCAAAAACACAGTAAGAACTCTGTAAAAATGTAAATATCTATAAATTTCACTCTTGGTTACCCAGTAGCTTTATCATTGTGGTTCACATCAGCTCTCAGAGGTCTCAAGCCATTGCTGACTGATTACAATAATCTATTACTAGTAAAAATCCCAGAATAGCTATTACACTACCACTCAAAAATAAAGTAAAATTTAAAACTTCACACCAACGAAACAAAAACCTTGTAGTACTTCACTCTACCTCCTCAAATCTATCATCTGTCATTTATCTCTGTCCCTTCTGTATCACTGGCAATGGCTATTTATTAAAACAGCAGAGCAAGAATAGACATAAGGAGAGGTAATGAGAAAATAATGCAGCAACCATAATGAGGATAATGTGCTGCTCAGACGTTTATTTAAATAGATGGCTGGTGGCAAGAGAAACTCTTTAACAGCTACATATAACAATACAGTAGATAAGTAGGGGGAATCATACAACTAAGGTGGGAGGGAGGGCAGGAGCAAGTGAAGAAATGACAGTAATCAGGTAATATTCAGTGTTCCAACAGAAGCAGCTGGGAGCAAGAGCTGCAAAAGGATGCACTGCCAATGTCTGGAGGGGAAAGGAGGAAAAGACAGCTCAGATGTCTGCAAGGAAAAAAACATTTCTATTGTTTTCTAGTAAAAATATTGAAGAAAAAGGAGTTGGAACTGAAACTCAAACTACATACCCTTTAAGGTACAGCCACCAGGCAGTAAGATCAAGTGTATCAGTGCTCCCATGCACAATAATTTTAGCTAGCAAGTAACAAACAAGTAACTCCAAGTTCAGTATGATCAAATCTCTGTTTTTCCTACACCTGTGGCCACACATAATACATACTTACACATTTAAAGTTAAGCTATGTGTTCATCTATATCGATTTTTCTTCTAAGGTTGCCTGTATCAGTTTTAGTAACATATCAAAGAATAAAATTTGCAATCACAAATGGAAATCTGGGAACAAGGTCCAATAACTTTAGTACCAGCTCTCCAAAGGGATAGAGAAGCTGAGCTCTCTCAGAAGGAGTACTGCTTACAAGTGCATTGCTATGGTTCCCACCAGCTCAGTTTTACACACACCAGACAACAGCACCCCACTGCACAAGATCCACCGATTTCAATAGGATCTGCTGAAGATTACGGTTGGGCTCACAAGAAATGTGGGTGGAAGGGCGTCACTCTATGCCAAATACATGTTCAACAAAAGACAACAGAGAAGTCATGATCTGCATGTACCACACTACCCTCCACCATCTCTCCAGGGGACACTCCCATTTCTCTACCTGCACAGAAGCAGCTTTGCCCTCCAAGGTGAGGGAAGAGTAGGAAAACACAGGGAAACAGAGCCACGAAACAGTGGCCCAGCCCTTCAGCCAGGGGAGTTGTTTGGTCTGGTATCAAGTATATGCCTTTTGTTAATCCCATTCTTAAATCTAGTCAGGTGATACATCTTAAACTAATACACAGGAAAATTGCATATATTCAGACTTACTAAGAAAGTGAAGCACATTTATCATAATGAAAATACCCAAGTGAAGAGACTTCAAGAGGAATAGTGAGCAAGCAGTGAAAAGAAGCTACTGGCCTACTTCAGAGATGCATGCTCATGACAGGTGTGGGTTAGTCTCTAACACAGTCTAGACAGTCTCACACACTCACCATAAAAGGTTTTGCATTTTAGAAGCATGTTTCCCATCTCATCCCTTCAGAGAAGAAATACATTGTTCATTAAATTTTTTAAGATGTATTTTGATATAGATAAACTGGTGATTTAATCACTTGTGTGACAAACTTCTGTTGTTCTGCTCTCTTGTGAAAAGAGCAAATGCAGAGGACAGGTTCTCACTTGTTCCTCATTCACGCTCAATATTTCAACATAGAAAAGTAGAACTGCTATATTAATAAAAGTGGTAGAATAGTCCCACTAAAGACAAGTATCATCTACTGTTGCATGGATTATTTCATAAGAATAGATAGGCTGGGGAAAATAAAACTTAGAAGCTGGCTACAGAAGAGATGACAAAAAGAAAATACTGAGCCCAATGCTCAGCAAACATACAAAGACTTTGCATCAGCCCCTATTGGAGATCCCTTAGTGACTTTAGAATAGAGAACAACCAAAAACAGACACAAAGAAAATCCAGCAGATGGCTCTAAATGAGGAGAATAGAGACAGGTGACTAACCAGTCTGAGAGGAACAAAAAATAAAATGGGAGCAATGCCACAGTGTTATCATTTTTGTTGAGCCACCTGGAGAGGTAGCAGGCTTATCTATTAATGCCAAAAATGAGTAGTGCCCATCTGCTCACCCTAATAAATATACTTCACTAGAAAAAAAATATAAAAGAACACAATTCCCTCAGCACTACTCACATGCTTTCAGCAGACCTGTTTGTTTAAACCATTTATTTGGGTCTTACATGGCTTAACAACTACTTACCATGAACACAACAGTGCTTTAAGACAACCCTTTGAAGTAAGTGGCAAGTCAAAAGCTCTAACAACTTCTTTTTCAATATGTAACATCTGTGTAGCTATCTCTGCCTTCAAAACACCTTTAGAAAGATATCACCAGCCAACTGAAGGGACTGACGGCAAAGCCCTAAACAGGAGAAGCAGTTCAGAACTTAAAGTTAGTACTCCTTTGGAGAGAACAGCAGTGGAAAGTATCTCCATTCAAAAAGAAGCACAAGAACCATTGTACAAGCTCAGTTTACCTTGTCCGCTGCCTTTCCCAAGTGTCCTTCTGCTGATTCTAAATGTGGATTGAGAAAGGAGGTCAAGAGTTGGCAGAAGGGGGAATGAGGAACACTCAGGTCCCTCATACAGTATCACTACACAAAGAAATAGGATGAAAGAGAAAACTAGAGCATACAGATTGGTTTGCCTTCATGAGTCTGAAAGCAAAATGCCTTTTCTTTAGCACCAATCTATCAGCTCCAAACATTGTTTTCACAATGAGTGAAGGCTTAAGAGGCTGGAGCAGAAATTCAAACTTTCTGACATATTTCCAGGCTGGCCTTTTGGTTCAGAGGTATATTTATCCTTCACAGATGACCCATGCAGCTGAAAACACACACCTGTTCTGTTTAACACCATCAATTCTCCTTCCTCAATAAAAGTGATTCAATCACACAAAACTGTCTAGATACACACACAGTTATCCAGAACAGGACAGGCCATCTTTGCAAATACAAAGTTACCATACTAGTTTAGCTTCCTTTACACTAGGACTCAGGCATAAATATGTCATGCTAAATTTTGCTTTTCATAAGGCAAAAGATGAGACAAACTTTTCTTTTCATACATGTTTGTTTAAGCGTATTTTAAAAGAACACAACAAAAAGCACTTTTGATGTACTATAAATCACAAAATGTGAGCAGACATGTATCTACACAGTCAGAAGTTCTGTACATGTCAGTACGTAGGAGGCCAGAGTTTGTTTCACAGCGAACAGGTTTTTTAAAACTTCCAAACAGAAGTTTTAAAACCACCCATACTAAAATGAAGCCAACAGGTACTTCACTGGGTGCAACACAGAAAAGCTGTGCACCACTGAAAAGTTATTTGTTCAGTTTAATACTGAAGAAACCCATTTCTTCAAAATTGAAAGATATTTTGATAGTGTAAATTACTTCAAACTTGGCTGTCTTCGAAATGTTTGTAGCTCATGAGATTCAAAATATCTGACCAACTGTCAGATAACTCTGACATGGGACTGAAGCGCGACACTTGGTTCTTAAATTGTCAAGCACCTTTCACCAGGCTAAAAACCTGTTCAAAAAAACCCCCAAAGTTGCAACATTTTCTTTAAAAATCAGATGTACATGAAAGCAACAAAACTTCACTCAATTCTCCAGGTCTTAATTTTACACTGCAGTTTAGTTTTCTAATCTGCCTTACATTCACATTTGACTAAGTACAGCTATCAAGCTAGCAAGAATTACTCTACTCATACCTGAAAATATTTCAGCGTTTTAAAATTTAGGTTCAAAAATCTTCCTGAGTAGAAACATTTCTATTTCTCTCAGTGGAAGCAGGTACAAGTTTTGATCTCTCTTGATTTCTCTTTGAGATGAAATTTTACTCTACAGATAATCCACAAATTGTTACAGCTTTGTTCCACAGATCTTTTTCTCAAATGTATCCAGAACTATTCAGTATCTGTTCATCAGAAAGCAAAGCCAGGGTTATTCTTTCCTTTCCATCCACATCACCAGACTTCGTAATGGTCAGTGTCAGCCTCCCTGAAAATAAAGAACTTGGTAACTAGCCCACCCATACGAATTATACTTCTGGAAACTTCTGAAAACTTTATACTTTAAACTTCTGAAAAATTTATAGCTGTACAGCTAGCAAAAGGAGCCATTCCAATTTAAGTATCTGAATTGGAGTCTGAAGGGACAGTTGTTTGAAGAAGGTATTAGTTTCACATAAACAGAACAATCAGTGGGTAATCAGTGACACAGTAAGTACAAAAATCTCAGTTTTGTCATGTACCACATCTTTTTAATAAACTCATTTTGGCTCAAAACACAGGTACTGTGGATAATGGCTTTAAAAGTAAAACATTTACCCGCTTTAAAAGATTCCTTCCTAAGAGAGCAGACATATGAAATGGAATTATTTTAGTGACATTGGAAGAAAAAATTAAATACATTAAATCTGTGCTGATTTCATCAGGTTATTTCAGCTCCAAGTTTACGTCAGAAACATCAGAGTCTTTCTAGGACAACAGTCCTAATGCTGGTGAAGTCCAACCAGCCTGCTATCAGACAGATGAACTCTGTTCACTGTTCTCCTATACCAGAAAACAGCCTGTGTCAGCTGTATTAGAGGGGTTGTTTTTGTTTTTAAGCTGTTCTATGTATCCACTCTAAGCATATGAATCTAATTATTTGGCCTTATCGTAGTGTGCTAGGGGGAATTTTGTTTAAATAGTTCTGGCTTTCCTGGCTGGCATGGAAAATGAGGAAACTTCTATAAGCAAAGCAAACAAATGAGCAAAACAAAACAGATGCTCCTTCTGGTGCACAGTAGATGAAAGTTTTCAGCTACCCAGACATCCTTAATTATTTTCAGCAAATAAATCATCTGGGTAAAGTTGCTTATTGTAGTAAAGGTTCTGCAGGCTTCTGTTGAGTTAATCTCATCTTGGAGCACTCAGCATCTCATTGAAAAAATAAATAGCGCAATTTTTTCTTGCAAAATACCTAAAAGAGAGAAAAGGCAGGAAGTGAACCTAACAATATCCTTTTCTATAACATCTTGACAAGCCAACAAAAGGAGTCTTTCAGGTTTTTATGCCACTTTTAAGGCATCCTGTTGCTACTAAGCAATGGTAGAGAGCTGTCCTAGCTGCAACAGTCAGCCCAGAGTCTTTACCCCTGAATATTCAAGAATCAGCTTTTTTTTTTTAATTATTTATTACCTTTTTTAAGAAGAGATGATGATGACTAGAAGATGCAAAAATCACTTGCATAACACACCAGTCATCAGTGCCTGGCACACATTCATTCCCCAGATCTAGTTTATTTGTATCTAGGATTTTAGTTCAGTATCAACAGAGAACACGGGTCTCTACCCTCAAGATTTACCATAAACAGCTTTCTATGGAAAGGATGCTTCACATCTCACAGTGTTCATGCTCTAGCTTCCTATGAGGGTAAAAGCTAGAGCACCTAGCTCCAAATGCAAATCATAGGTTATAAATATCAAAGGTGCTGGACAAGCCATCAGAAGTGAAGCTCTATTAGCAACCATCAGTAGGAAAGAGCACCACAGTTTTCTAAGAATTTTGTATTCACGTCTAGTGATGAGATCTTTATATAATACCAGTGATGCTCTGCACAATTTCACAGCAACAAATCTTAGGTACTACGTGATAACACATTTTAAGAGTATTGCCTAAAAAGACACCACTTCACAATTTAAGTATATTACTTAATATATGCTTGGTAGACCAGCATCTCAAAGCAGAGCCTCTAAAATACTACTAGCTTGTAGTCCTATTTTCTTATACAGCACTTCATATTTCAAGCCATGGAAAGCCATTCAATTTGAAATCACTGGCATTCTTTTGTGTTTTTTTTTTTAACTGAACTTCCTTTGAATGTTTCCAGTAACAGAATAAGGTCACCTAAGTCCAGATTTTGACTTGACCATGCACACTTGAGACATGATCTCCAAAAGGCAGGCTGTTGCAATGACAGGCACATGTGTGTTTCTGCACACATGCATATGGGGATTCGGACTGGAAAAAACACATCCTTCTTTGCCAAATCACTTCAAGTTGCATAGAGAAAGATTTTTTCCATGTACTATGGTGCTCAGGCAATTAAACTGGCATCAGATGGCCCACTGTATTAATTATTCATGCATACATTGGGATATTGTTCAAGAAGTCCAAGTGCAGGGTGCTGCATCTGGGTTGAGGCAATCCCAAACATGGGTGCAGACTGGGAGAAGAACGCATTGCGAGCAGCCCTGTGGAGAGAGACTTGGGGGTTCTGGTGGATGAAAAGCTCGACATGAGCCAACAGTGTGTGCTTGCAGGCCGGAAGGCCAACTGTGCCCTGGGCTGCATCAAGAAAGATCTGACCAGCAGGTCGAGGCAGGTGATTCTCCCCCTCTACTCTGCCCTCGTGAGATCCCACCTGGAGCACTGCGTCCAGCTCTGGAGCCCCCAGCACAAGAAAGATGTGGACCTGTTAGAGCGAGTCCAAAGGAGGGCCACAAATATGATCAGAGGGCTGAAACAACTCTCCTATGAAGAAAGGCTGAGAGAGCTGGGGACGTTCAGCCTGGAGAAGAGAAGGCTCCAGGGTGACCTAATTGCAGCCTTTCAATACTTAAAGGGGTCTTATAAAAAGGATAGAGGAGGACTCTTTACTTGGGTAGATAATGGTAGGACCAGGGGCAATGGTTTTAAACTAAAAGAGGGTAGATTTACATTACACATTAGGAAGAAATTCTACCCTGTAAGGGTGGTGAGGCACTGGAACAGGTTGCCCAGAGAACCTGTGGAGGTCCCCTTCCTGGAAGTGTTCTAGGCCAGGTTGGACAGGGCTTTGGACAACCTTATCTATTTTAAGGTCCTTCCAATCCAAGCCATTCTATGACTCTGTGATTGCCACTACTCAAAAAAAGACTTGAATAGAAGCAGTCGGAAAGGGATACAGAAAATACAGTGAGAGTTGCATTTAGCCACCACATTTTGGAATTGTATTAATATCCCCTGGTATGGGACAAATGAATACCTCCAATTCTAAAAATAGGTAATTAACTACTGGTGTTACTGTGGCTTCCTCTCACTGGTGCTGAGTACCACAGAGGAGCAGCTTTGTCAGTACAAGCAGAAAATTAGAGAAAAGGAGTTTTAAACGCCCTTCCAAAACTGCAGGGTTAAGAAAAAGAGCAGTATGAGGTAAAGTTTTTGTTGAACCTTGCTCTCAAGATACATGAGCCCTCTCTTCGGGTTCAGCTGTTCTTACATAGTCCACTCCAGAAAGAAGTTTGTATCTGGATCATGTTATCCTGGAGCTCAGAGCCCAGTGGTTTAGCAACTGGAATTCTCCTCCACATCCGGGTTGCTCACAGCATGCATGCACTTGTTTAAAATCTCAGTTGTAAGTCCACTAGAGAATTAATGCATCAGTTATGGTGAGGGTCTATCTCCCACTTTTTAATTTCTCATGATGGTTATGGTCTCCTGAGGAGCAAAAGTGTCCACAAGGAAAGCAAAGGCTAATGACAGCAAGAGTTGGACAGCTGCAGAGCATGTCAGGACTTAACACCTGCTAAAGATCATAACCCCAGGACCAGACTCCTTCAGAAGTGGATACAAACTTTACTTCTGTAATTCATAGAATTACAAAATAATAGAATAATTTAAGTTCAAAGAGACCACTGCAGGTGGTCCAGTCAAACACTCTGTTCAAAGCAGGTCACTCAGGGACATACCTAGGTGGGTTTGAATGTCTTCAGGGACGGAGTTTCCACAGTCTTACTGGACTACCAAATTATAGCTAATTCGAATTTAATGCTCTCCCCCATGAATTCCTCATACAGAGAAACCAGCCAAAATATATCTGCTTGCTAACACACAAAACCAAACCTACAGCTGAGCTAACTCACTTTTGAGAAGGTGGAATGGGCAGTGTAAAACTTGGGAAAGATTCAGAGGTACACAAGTATCTTGACAAGTCACTCAAAAAGAAATCTCACATTTATACATCTACTTCTCAGGTCTTAGAAACCCCATTTTCTATCTACCTTGTCTATGCCTGACCTGAAATGCACAATGTACTACAAATACCCTACCTTTTCTTCTCTTTCTGCATCTAGCTACCAATACAATAAACTGACAGACTTCGCAATTCTAAGATAAAGACAACAGAATTCTGCTGAGTGCTGCTTATCCACAATACTGAGAAAAAACCCAGAATATGCTGGAAGAATACACCGCCATTTCTACAGTGAAACAAACAACCAGAATTAAAAGAAGACAGATTCATTGATTTCTTGGACATCCGTTTGTAACATGATTTTTTTTTTAGTTTTGGATTTACATTCCAAGCATCTCGAATATTTCTACTTCAGAATTTAATTGTGGCAAGGGGGATTAAAACCACAAAATAAGAAGAGCTTTCCTTTAAAAATAATTTATTTAAGATCTCATACATCACCAGAGATGTTCATTTGAGGAGGGAAGTTGATACTTTTATGACAAGCTATTGTGTACTTTTCCAGCTGATGGCAACGTGCTGACAGCTTTAAAAGTAGATGCGTTACTGTAAAGTTCATTGTCTAAGCAGCCTTTTCCCTCTGCAGCAATCTAACAGCTTACATTTACAGTTGATTATCATTTCTATGAAACTCCAACATTTGCTAACAATCTCCAAGACTGGGAAAAATAGCATCTTCTGTCTCAAGTTTTCTCCTGTAGACATACTGTTCTTTTAAAATAGTCTGAAAGACAACACACACGCTACTTTTTCATAAAGCATCCATTCCCAGTTCTTTTAAAATGTGTCAGACAGCACTATTCTCTTTTCTACTTCTGTAAGATGTGTCAGCCAATGGAACGTAACTCATCCTCAGGGAAAGCAGTTTAGAGGAAGATTTTTTGCAAGTGGCAGAACCAGCAAAACTTTATTTCCTCTATGTCTGGAGGCAAAACTTGTTTGCAGATTGAGAGCTAAGTGACAAATTCATCCTGCTACCTCTGCTCTAGCTAAGGCATTAATAGGGTCTCTGTCCTTTACTGAGCCCTTTATAGTGGGTAATAGGTGGTGGGGGGATGGTTGGACTAGATGATCCTTGAGGTCACTTCCAACCTTAATGATTCTATTCTATTCTATTCTCACACACCACCTGTAACTTGCTGACTCTGGCAATCTGGACGCCCCTTGTGAAATCTGGCTGAAGGTAAGTGAAAAAAGGAGGGCTGACAGCAGATGTACAAATACCGTACCACAGTCCTCAATTCCTTCGGAATCTAGGCTTAAAACTGGAATTCTGGAGAATTTAATATTAAACTCAACCCAACAGTGTCTTCAAAAAGCTACAGCAAAACATAGCACCCAGCAACAGCTTAAGTGAAGCAGCGCTCTGGTTCTCAAAAATTATACAACTTTAGTCTGTTCTCACTGGTAAAGACTGTTGCTAAAGAATACACAGGCAATCTGCTGCTCTGGGGACCGATTACACTTACGTACATCCATTTCACTTCTTTCATATCATTCATCCAGGATACTCACTGCTTTCACCAGGCTGCAACATGCTTAGTTGTTAACAGACTGATTAACATCCAGAAATCTGAAACAAGCTGCCACTGCATTTCACTGTAGATGGACAGGGATTACTAGTGAGTCTTTGTAGAGTCAAACCACACATGCACAGAAGGACTCTGCAATACCAACTGCACATTTATCTGTGGGTGATCCTGGGCAGCACGTGAGTCACTGTTTTTTAAAAGGCCTGCTTTTTCAAAGGTGTTGGGAGGTATGACAGCAAGGATGATAACTTTTTGAAACAGCGGACTATGGAAACAATAAGCTACATCAGAGCTGGAGAAGTTGGTGAACTGACATATTCAAACACAATAAATGAAATTTTGATTCCTAATTAGTAGAGGTCAGATAACTATTCTCTAATTATATCCTTGAAAGTTTTGTGGCAGTCATCGAACACCAGATTTGTGACAAAGTAAGACAAGTTTCCCTGACTGGTACAATAACATGCTGATCATTTACCTCTGCTGTTCCAAGATATAGAACAAGTACGATATCCTATCTTCCTTCAAAATACATTAAATATATTAAACAATATTTTTCTGCTTTTGTTCCCGTTTGACAACAAAAAACTAAACCATATATACACTTTCATTCTCCTGTTTCTCAGACTTGTACCTTAAAAATATAATTCTCCTTCAGAAAGAAGTGACTGATTTTTTGAAAAACAAATGTAAGTGAGAAAAATAATTTGCTTACCTAGGTCGCTTCTCAAATGCAAATGCAGAAGTAGCAATATAAGCTCAATCTGCAGCTAGAGAAAAAAAATAATTAACTACTTACATCACCTACTCCACTCCTTTTCTGGGGTGTGGATCACTCCCTAAAGCATACAGAGATATTCTTGTACTACATGTCCCCAAAATCATTGTAGATGATACACAACCACACATCAGCATGGCCTGATGCTGTGCTTATTTAAGAAGGTAATGTCTGCCTCAAAAGTAGCATATGTTCTGTGCTGTACTGCAGTTGCTACAGAAGCTTTTTTCCTTGTAAAGCAGTAGAAAAACACACTGCTTAAAACCTCAGCGTCTTGTTGGTGCAATATATAATATTGCTTCAGTAACTCTTAAATGCCCCTGTGGAAAAAAAAAATTGAGGTTCCTTTTAATATTTTTTGACTGACAGACCTATTTTTTTTAGATTAGTTTTCATTTACAGGTACGCAACTGACACTTTAGAGAATCCCTATTTATTGTGCTAAAAATTGAGTGCAAACTACCAAAAGTATAAGCAAACCCGAGCAAAAGATTTATGGCTAGTTACAGAATCACAGAATATTAGAGGTTGGAAGGGACCTCGAAAGATCATCTAGTCCAACCCCCCTGCCAAGGCAGGACTACTTAGAGTACATCACTCAGGAACATGTCCAGTCAGGTTTTGAATGTCTCCAGAGAAGGAGACTCCACAACCTCTCTGGGCAGCCTGTGCCAGTGCTCTGTCACCCTCACAGTGAAAAAGTTTTTCCTTATATTAACATGGAACCTCCAACTTACACAACTGCTAAATTGAGGAAGGCTTATAAGCTAACACCTCACTTCCTACCTTGGTATTTATACCTACTATTCCTATTTATGCTACTAATATATCAGAAGCCTGGTAGCTTTCACAAACTCTTAGGCTGCGAATCGTTCAGACTAGCAACAGGGTCTG
Source organism: Psophia crepitans (assembly GCA_013399095.1). Taxonomy (NCBI): domain Eukaryota; kingdom Metazoa; phylum Chordata; class Aves; order Gruiformes; family Psophiidae; genus Psophia; species Psophia crepitans. The sequence continues at coordinate 852,756 of VWZZ01005932.1, forward strand.
CCAATACCTGCCTTGCAAACACTGGATACATCTACATGGAATCTCTGTGTTCAGTATCAATGCCCACAGCCAGCTCCCACCACCCTTCCTCACTTGCCCCAAACAGTACCTTAACTTCACAAATTGCCACAGCTAAGGCATCTCACCTAACAAGGTACAATACAGCATGGATTAATGTGATAGAAATCTGGTTGAGGGTGAAAGTGTTTCAAATGCTCAGATGAGACATTTAGCCATTCTGAACCATGACTGTGCAATGGCTTTGCCTACAAACCCGCTGCAAACGTGGTTTGATGCAGAGAGTTTTCCTCTGGTCACCCCTCTAATGCACATAAAACGTAAAGGAACCTCCTAGCATGAAGCTACACTGCCTTACACAATTAAAAAAAAAAAACCCACACACAAAACCAAAATGACAGCATTACTAGAGATATCTTTAAACATAATCCATGATGAAAACATACTTTATTAGAAAACTAAACATTCGACATTAGAGAACCTCCTTTTTGCTGTCAGGCAATGACAACCTATCAAAAGGTTGCATTTTTAACCTTTAATGTTAAATATAACTTAGGAGGTTTTTGGATGTGGTTAAAAAGTAGACATACAATAAAGTTATGATCTTCTCCCTTTTCAACCATAAAAGTATTTCCAATGACACAGAAATAGATCTGGTTTATATGTAATATAAGATAATCAGATATTATGTTATTATTAGCAAGAAAAAGAGGTTTAACAGTAAAACATCTAGCTTTTAAATGAAGGTTCAGCACTAGGAAAGCCAACTGTGGGTAATTCTGCCCTTGCCATATCCTAGATATACAAATGTATTATAGAATCATACAATCTCCCAAGTTGGAAGGGACGCAAACAGATCATAAAGTCCAACTCCTGGCTCCACACAGGACCAGCTCAATCAGAACAAATGACCAAGAGCATTGTCCAGACACTTCTTGAACTCAACCAAGCTCAGTGCAGTGACCACTTCCCTGGGGAGCCTGTTCCAGGGCCCCACCACCCTCTCAATGAAGAACCTTTTCCTGATCTTCAACCTAAACCTCCCCTGTCCCAGCTTCATCCTGTTCCCTCAGGTCCTATCGCTGGTCACCAGAGGGAGGAGATCAGCACCCGTCCCTTCGCTACCCCCTCAGAAGGAAGCTGTAGGCTGCCATGAGGTCTCCCCTCAGTCTCCTCTTCTCCAGGCTGACCAAACCAAGGGACTTCAGCCTCTCCTCATATGTCTTCCCCTGTAGACCCTTCACCATCTTGGTTGCCCACCTCTGGACACTCTTCAATAGTTTTATGTCCTTTCTGTACTGTGGCACCCAAAACTGCACACAGTACTTGAGGTGATGCTGCACCAGTGCAGTGTGGAGTGGGACAATCACGTCTCTCAACTGGCAATGCCGTGCTTGGTGCACCCCAGGACACGGCTGGCCTTTCTGGCAGCCTGGGCACGCTGTTGGCTCATATCCAAAATTGGTTGATGCAATTACCATCTCTGTAGGTAAGACACTAGAAAAGCCAACACACCAGCATTTCCCAAGTTTGCTACTAATTAAATCATATGCATATAGGTTCAGTCCAAGGGTGATCAAAGTTAATAAAAAAAAATTTTCCCATTTAATTCAATGAGCTGCAGATCAGTTCCAGACAGCTCACTGCTATTCCATCCTCTTTCTTGTTTATCAAAAGCACTCCAACAGTGTGAAGGTGAAGAGGACTCAATATGAGTCTACAGATTTAGACATTAATTAATTATTATTATATTAATTATTTGACAGTTGACTAGATTACATACAATTAAGTAATCTTTTCCACAAAGCTATATTAGAGGCTACTCCAGGTTCTGAAGCAAAACAGACTAGTACTATTATTGTTACATCAATAGCTTTGAAAGATTTCAACTATTTTTCACATACATGTTTTACCTCATTTAAACAAATTTATGTGCCACATCCTTTACCACTGCAGCGATATATTGCCATATTTGAGCACGGAAAATGTCAGTTCAATGTACTGGAAACAGAACGCTAAATGTAAAAGGGTCCCTAAGATTAACAAAAAGATAATATAAAGTCAAAGAAATAAGAAAGTGAATGTTTACATCAAATAACAATCTATTTTGAATTACATTTGAAATGCAATGTCACAATTGTTAGACAACTTCAGTAAACTGGACATTACATTTATGAAACCTATTTGAATAGCCTTTGATTCAATTTTTGTTAATAATGCTTTTTCATACACTATTTTTCACTAAATGCTAGTATTAAAAATAAGAATTTAACTTCAGCACCTCAGAACTCAGCTCCCAGTGCTGCACTGATGCTTAACTCTGTCTCTTTGTAGTCAGTTTCAGCAGATATCCAGGTTTTCATTCGTTTAAAGCAGATGTAGACAGGAATTGCTGTAAAATTCTTTACTTGGGAATCCAATATATGCATCACTGCTATTAGCAATCACATCAACAATGTATTATATCTAATGAGCACTGCATAGGAAATAAAATAATCTTTTCTATTCAAGAATCATGAGTCAGTTAAACGAGAACTGGAGTTGTCGGTTTTCCACAGAGAAAATGTAAGAAATTATTTCTATGCCTAAAACTTCACATTCCCCCAACAGCGACACAAGCTTAGATGAAAAATGGTGTTTAAACGTAGTCTCAGTAAAACTTGTGTATACAATGCTGCCTAGTTGGCCACCTTATGTCCTTCCTACTCCGAGACAGATTTCAAGCATTTCTTGTTGGAAACGGCGTTTTTTTTTAATCAAATCCATAACATCCAAGTTCAAAAAGTTTTGAAGGCATAAACAAAGAGGTCTGCTCTTAGCACCTCCTCCTACTTCACATTAGGGAACCACATTAAAAATAATGGAAAGGGAATAGTGTTACTACAACCTTTGTTATCATACCTCAGGTCTCCTTTGCTGCAGCTACTCAGAAGCCCTGGACAGCTATGCCACACCACTGGGAACCTTGTGACCAAGGAGTCTGAGCAGCAGAATTTTATTCCCATGCAGTGCAAAAGCCAGCCCTCGTGGAGCCCCAAAATCCAGAATTGGAATGTGAAATGATCTCCCAGTCTGCTTGCCCCTTGTCACTCAAGCCCTGACTAAAGAAAGAGGTGTCAGACAACGATAACTCAAATTCCTACCATCTTTCTTCTACTTCGCTTTACCAGAGAGAAATCCTGCAGGGCCACTTTTAAGCATCCAATTAAAAATTATGCTAGCAGGTTGGGTTTTTTTATTGGGTCCAGATGTGTAAGAAATGGTTCTAAACTCAGCTCCTGACTGAGTACAGACACAGCTGCAGAATAATATAGACTATTATAGTTTAAGATACAATGAGTAAAAACTGATTCCTATAAATTTACCCAGGGGCAAATACTGCTCTTGAAAAACACTTGAGACTTTCCTCTACTTCAAAACATTGCTGTCGGCTTACTCTCCTTAATAAGGGCCCATTATGTCTGAAACGTGTAAATGGGAACTACAAGTTATACTAAGAAGTAAATTCTATTTAGTCTGACACTCCCTTTACATAATGCAAAAATCTTTATTGCTTTGGTACAATTCCCTATTGCTGAAGCTCTTTTCTACTGACGAAGTGAAATAGAAATCAATGATGAGATTTTTTTTTATTCTTCCATTTATATGCTAGTGATTTAGACTGCTGTGTTCTTTTACTGTTAATAGGATTTACAAGCAGAAGATTCCTTCATCTCACAAGAACTATTAACCCAAAATCTTAGGCTGGAATTACAAATATATACTGTGTTACAGCAAACAAAATCTGTTTAGAAACTCTGTATCATCATTTACATTCAACCCCAAATCACATGGTTTGCAGACAGTCATCAAGCAGGAAAAAAAAAAACCCCAACTAAAAGTATAGGAAAAAGCAGCCAGCCTACACAGAGCACCGTATTGACTGTCATGTTGTAAAAGCAAAAAAAACCCACCACCATCAACCCACCACGTAAGTTTCTAAATGACACAGCTCATTCCAACCCATTTAACCTACACAAAATGCCGGATGCACACGAACAGCAGGATTTGCAAGCGATACAAACAACTCTGCCAGCAAGTCTCACACAGTCACGGTATCTGTCTCAATACATCTGGTCTCACAGCAATACAAATTTCAGAATATAAAACAAAAATGAAGTAAGATTGCACTGCTAAACATTTGCAGTTTAGTTTCCTTTACCCTGGTCTTTTTAGCAAACCTATTTACTATATGTATATTTATTTTTTAACTACTCTGGTGTTATTTCTTTGATTCCAGCATTAAAATATACCACTGGTGGATGAATAAGCTATTTCTTCAAAATCCCACAAGACTTTATCATGCCTCTGTGCTGCCTCATCAGTCTTCCAACACATCACAAGGCTGCAAGATGAAAGACTGACTTTACTTTTTTAAGAACAAGCGTACTCAAGAAGACGCACAAGAAGTAACTGCCTAGCCAGCCTCCATTAACAAGCTAAAAAAATTTTACTTTGTGTAGTCTACAGTTATGAATGTATACAACTTACCAGATGACAGAAAACACAATTTTCAAATATTGTACTTATATTATGAAACATTTTCTGTAACTGTAGCTAAAGAAATGCATTAACCATGTTGAAAGCCTAAGGGTAAAAAAGTGTTGCCTCTTTCCTTAAAAATACTTTAACTGCAACAAGTGATACTGAATTGCAGATAATGCTGCTGAGAAACATTCATGAGAAATTTTATAACGAAATCTTTCAATTTAAAGTTCCGCCTATTCAAATGAACACAAGTCAAATTTTAAAATGGATTTGCTTAATCCTGTTCTAATTTTCTGATACAATTGTGCTCTGGTTCTGTTAATGTTTACAGCTAGGATTAATTTAGTCAATGATACTTCACAGGTATTGAAGCACACCTACCTTGTAACACTGTATTTGAACATAACTGCCTTTACAGTGTTCAAGAAGTGTTGACATCTACAGCTTGTTAAAGAAGAACTAGTTCCAAGATATTCTGTAGCAAGCAAAGCAAGGGAAGTATGACCTAAAACAAGGGTTTAAATTGTGTCTCCATCCATTCCTGTGGTGGCAGGACAACAATGTTTGAGAGTGTTACAGCAGAAAGAACAAGACTAGTATCACTAACTTCTTTCTTTGGCATTAATACTAGAAAATAGAATATGTTTGGGCCCAAGGCTCACAGCACCCTAGGATAACAGGCTCCTGAGCAGCTTCATGCTTTATCATCTTTAACGTTACCAGGTAACATCTCCTATAAGGCTTGCTAATGCTGATATACTTAGTCCCAGTGAAGCACAGCATAAAGAACAAAAAAAACCCCCTTTGTTTGAAAAGCCTTGAGAAAGCCATGTATTTTAATGATCTCAGAGAATCCTTCTGTGGCACCAAATACTTGAGCCACACTTCACTCCAAAGCAAGCCTCACTGGAAGAAAATGTAGACAGAGCTCAGGGTACATATCTCAAAGCTACGGCACACAGAAGTATTTCTCCGTACAGTCTTTAAATAACAAGGGCAACAGCCCCCTCATCTTGCATTTTGAGCCAAGATACACACATTGACTGGGTAGAAACTGCTACTTAAGTTTGAGAAAAAAAACAAACAGTAACATGGAAGAATCAAATCTTCATTATCAATAAGGTGTTACAATAGCTCAAACTTGCATATGACAAGACAATCTTCAGTTAATGCCATATCCATTCTGTACCAAAAGAATCAAAATTAAAACGTAACTATTCTTATTTTTTCTTTACAATCGTTTGTAGAATTACAATTTGGAACATGCTGAAAGATCACGTTCAACACAGGCACAGCAGGCTCTGTCACTCAGGGTCTAGAATAAGAGCAACCAGGAGACACTGGAGTCATATGAACTCCTAATATCAGGTGAGGAAACAAGATTTGGTAGAAACTACAATATCTTTTAAATGGTGTTTTAAATAATTTAAAAACAGCACAGGGAGTCTGATAAAAGAAACTAGAATAAGTATGGTGTTTTCACAGACTGAGTTCACATCTTATCTGTCCAGCAGATTTTCTATTTGTAGAGCAATATTATGTTACAAATATAGCTTACCACAAGAAAAGAGTGGAAAAAAAAAATGGAAGTATCAGAGTGAGATACATCACGAGTGGAAGGGTGGGGGAATAAGAAACAGAGTCTATGCTGGGAAGGAGAGGGACAGAAAGGAAGAACAGAACAAGAAAAAGCTAACCTCCATCAAGCAACATCTCTACCTGTTTAGAACAGTTTTCTTCCACAAAACTTGACAAAGTTAGTGTGTCAACATAAAAAGCAAGTTCCACAAACCTATACATAGCTGATATTATCAGCTGTTGAAGAGGTAATTAAATTTTAAATATACAACACAGGCTCATTTTAGAACATTAACTTCCAAAAGGAAGAGCTAGTATAATGAATTACACAATTTTTCACCCTGAAAGTAATTAGTATAATAAAATTGAAGTTAAAACAAATGTTGAAAAAGCACTATATTTACAGACAAAATCAATTAAAAAACTGCAATGAAAAGATAACGCTAATTCTCGCAAAAATAAGAACACTCTCCATGAAGGTCTTGAACAGTGTCTGGAAAGTCAAACCAATTTTGACATAATACACAAAAAAAATTAAAAGTAGTACCATTAAAGCTCTGCAAGGACCCTGATAATTTGCTCTGTTTATCTTTTTCTCCATTTTAGATGCAGCACACACACTTCACTAGGAATCATTTCCAAAAAAAACCAACAAAAGTTATACAACTACGAAAACCTGCATAAAAAAAATGAAAGGATACGGAGCATGTAGAGTGCCAGGGAAAAAACAAGCAAAACAAAACACCGACCTTGCGCAAAATGATCCTAGGGTAAGAAGCATACCCAAAAAAGCTAATCACAAATTCTAGAACAGGGAGATACTTAATTCAGGACTTCAGATAGATGAACTCTCAAATCTTGTCACAATGATACTTCAAACTTTCTTCCACCATTCCTCTTTCCTGTCTTTCTGTAGGATGTAGGAAAGCTGGCAGCTCCATTTCACAGATCCGCATCCCCACTACATCTACCCTCATCCTTTGTTCAAGCTAAGAGGCAAAACTTTATGAAGAGACACAGACACACATAGCCTTTAGCTTATTCTGCTATGGGGACAGGAACATAACAGACAGGAAGGTTAACAGTGGCATTTATAAGGCTGTAACTATTGCATCTCCCAAGAGCTCACTCCCCATTCACCAGAACATTCTATGCTGGATTCTAACGTGTATCAATTCTAAGTGGTTTGTAGAGTAAGGAGAACCCAATTCTGTCACTTGTTCTCAAACAGAGCAACAACTTATTGCTTATGTATTTGGCCACTTGCTCACTCCTCCTCCCCTGCAGTGGGATGGAAGGAGAATGACAAGAATGAGGCAAAACTCATGGGTTGGGATAAGGATGGTTTATTGGGACAGAAAAGGAAGAGAAAAATAAAAACACCACTAATAAAAGCAGCATCTGGACAATGCTCTCCGCATCTGCTCTGACTCGGCTGGTCCTGCGTGGAGCCAGGAGTTGGACTCGACGATCCTTATGGGTCCCTTCCAACTCAAACTCCAATGTCCATAGGACATTCTATGATTCTGTGAAGCTAAATTTACTCACCCACAACTAGAGATAATCGTTCCTCAGGTCTACTTCCTTTGGCTGTTAGCTTAAGTCAGTGCTTTGTTTCTTCTCTTCAGAGATTGCCTGAAAGACAAATTTTGGAACTATCACCCCAGATATAAAAGACTGAAACAGGAATAAAATAAAGTTCTGTCTAGAAGTGTGAAGGCATATAGGAAATACTGACAATTCATTTTCTCTTACAAATTCATCAGAAGAATGATGATACATTTAGAAACATGTTCCTAATGCACCATCATGAGTGCTGGCCAGTGCTCTGGGGACATGAAACTGATAATGACACAAGAGGAAAGATCAAAAATGCCAAGGATCATGTAAAATTAAGTTATTATCTCTACCTTTACTACAGTTTGCTAATACAGGTATATTGTTTTCCTCATTTGAATGAGGACATTGCCCCACAGTTTCCTTCCCACTCCAGAAACTTTCTCCTTTGATTTCTTTGCTTCGATATCACATTTAAATGGTTGGGTTTTTTTCTGGACCAAAAGTCCAAGCTACTAGAACAGAAAGTCACAAGGAAGCATAGCATCATTTAAAATGAAAACACAAGTGGAAAGTCATATTTCTCCTCCCCTCATCACACAGTCAAAAACTAAACAACCTACTCACAATTCACTTAATCCTTGCTGCTTTACACATCCATTGTAAATGGCAGTTTTACTTAACCTTTCTTTCTCTAAAAAAAAAATAAAAATAAAAAAATGAGTGTCTTCCACATGTCCCATTCTCAGAGGTCACAACCTTCCCCAATAACACCTTTTCAATATATTATACAAGAACTGTCCGCTTTTATTTTACCTTGGATAACATACTTTCTTATATCAGCTCCACTCAACCTCATACTAACGTGATACTTCCGCCCCCACTGATACTTTGCCCTAAGAATTGCTTCCAGGAAATAATCATGCAAGAAGTATTTATAAGAAAATGCTTAGTGAGGTGGATTTTCAGAGAAAGACTTAAATAATAAAAAGGGACTTGAGTGGAGCTAGCTCCCTGTACTGTCTGACAAGAAGACCCAGGCCCACAAGGCAGGGAGCAGAAGAACCAGCATGCACCCAAGCTGCAGGTTCTTTGATTTCCCATACCTGCAACTTGGTAACAAAAAATAAAACCCAACAGCACTGTGCTAGCTGTGCACGAATCCCCAATGCTGCAGTGTAGGGAATCCAGGATGAACAGCATGACCTTCACGTTTACCACCCACCACCAGATTGCACACATGCTTTTATACATATTTTCAAATGCTTTTAATATATGTTCCTGTACATATTCATATACAACAAATATAAACTCAAGAGAAGAAAGAATTTTGCTCTAGCAAGACATCTTAAACATAATCATATTCTTTAACAAGAAAAGTTGGCAGTACCACTTGTAACCAAGCTGGCAAACTGGAAATCACAAGTGAGGAAAAACAATACAGGGGTGGCTACATAGATTCTCAGTTGCTCCTAAACAAAATCAATTCTTGTTTTACAGCTAAGTTTACTAAGCTTAAAAAAAAAGAAAAAAACCAAAACAAAACTAATATCCACTGAAAAAGGAAGAAAAAAGAAAATCAAAATAATTAAGTAAGTTAGCCTGGCTACATGACAGCTACAGAGAAATACGATGATAGCGTAAATCACAGCAGAGGGAGAGGAATTACACAGCATGACTAAGGGCATAAATGAAAGAGTGGTATGGACTTAGGGAAGAGGGTGGCATAGGCTGAGCATCAGAAAACATTTCTTAACAGCAAGATACAATATAAAGTAAAATATTTTTTCCCCACAGAAAGGTAATTTATTTAAGACTAAATTAGATAAAACACTGGAAAGTGCAGCAAAGAATGCATTTCTGAATTGATGAGGTCACGGATGAGAACATTTAACAAATCCTGTCCTTCCTGCTTCTCATGATTAGGTTTCTGAGCAAGATTTCAGTATAACAAATGACCACACAGCAAAACCATGTTCATTTCTTGTTGGATTCTTGTCTTGAAGAATACCTTGGATTTCATCAGCATTAAGGTTAGAAGTGTCGTTCACATTTGATATGACTACTACAGAGTGAACTATTTAAGTATTATTTGTAATTTTAATCCCCTATTACTTATTCTCTTACCTATTGCTTTAACACAGAATTATCCTTTTAACTCTGAACTTTTATCACATTTTTGTTTCAGGCATTTCCAAATACTTTACCAACATACGCCTGCTATCAACATCTTTCAAAAATCAATACAATATATATCAACATTGCATGTAATTGATCCAGATGTTAGCCCACGATTCCTGAACTGTCCAGCTGCTGAATATGACACATCATTAGTAGGCAACATGATGCCCATGAAATCCTCTTCCGTGACCAAGGGAAATCAGAAGATCAAAACTAAGGCCAACCAGAAAAATAAAATTCATTGTTTCTTTCACTTTGATGCCTGCAGCACAAGAGATCATGAACCAGCGAAGTTTTAGGAGCAGTGGTAAAACAGGTATTCCCTTACACAACCAAGTATTACAACAGAAAACCCACTACGGCGTTTTAGGTTTTTTCCTATTACTATTCTCATAGTCTTACTCTAAACAATACACAATGTTCTGCAATTCAGTTCAGAAAGAGATAAGGTAACTCACAAAAAGTGACTGAGAAGAGTTTGGCCCTAGTTTTTCTTCCCTCTGAACTCTTACGTAGAATTTTTCAAAATGCACACATTCAGCATAGCTGAATTTGAAACATGGAAGTTTCTCTTCCCAATTAAAAATGTTCTTTTGCTATAGGGCAACCAAACAAACAGGATTTTTTTTAAAAAAAGCAGTTATTCAAGGCCTCCTTTTGATACCATGGAAATCTTACTCACTACAGAGAATGGTTAAATTATAGCTTGTTACCTTTGTGACTGAAATCCCCAAATTCTCATGATTTATAATCCTTACTTTAAAGGGCAGGATTTTATTGAGCAAGATCTCACTGTGCACGACACTGTCCATCAAGAACTAAGAGCAGGAAAGAAGAGAAAAACCACACTACAAAAGCAGGGAATATTTAGCATGTTTTCACAAACTAAAAACAATAACTAAAAGAGATTATAATATTATGACAACCAAGCATCATTGTGACCCCCAAAGAAAAATAATGAACACAAAGAGCAGCGTAACAGGAAAGCACGTATTCTCTTAAAAGTGTTGAGTGCCATGTCATAAAGCTAAAATAGCGTACCTCAAGGAACAATTTAGTACTGGAGAATATACCAGCTGTTCCCTTTCACACCATTCCACAGTCTCTGCAGGTATTTCATCCAAATTCTTCCCTCCCGCTCTTTTTTTTTTTTGAGCGACAACATATTTAAAATATTAGCAACTATTCCAGATACTGATACTATTATATCAAGGTGCTCATTTATCCCAAGAGATGCAGAAAGGCAAGGCACAGGCCACCTTCCTTCCTCAGACCAAATACCAAAAGGAAAGACCTCTGTACAAACGAACACCAACCAAGCCCCTTCAACCAGGATTACATGTATTACTGCAATTAAGAAAAACATCTCTCTAGCCCCAACTCCATTAAATGTAACACTAAAACAGCCCTGAGTTTTAAACCAGAGACGTCTGGGGGTAAAAAAAACCCACCTAAAAATCTGGTCATGTCTTGATTGGCCCTGGCTTGGTGTCTAAATTCAATTCAGGTGTGGATTCCCCAAGGGATTGAGGCAACCGTTAATGAAGTGATCATTACAGCTTCTCCACAGGTAGGCTCCGGTGTCACAGGACACAACAGAGGTCATTTGGGCTGCATCTGTGCTTCAAATTCTCTGCAGGCTTGTAGTGATGCACGTAAACAGAAGGCTAACAATAAAACGTGTACCTCAGTCACAGCAGAGGCAATGCCTACTTAATGCAGAATGACTGCACTTCTAAGACCATAATCCATCACTTCAAGAAAACACAATAATACTTAAGAAAAAAAGTATTCTTTCCAGTCAACAGTGCCAATCAAACTGCACACAGATGACAAGTTTCTGCTAAAAAAAATTTCTTCCCTCCTTGAGTGTAATGTTAAGCCAGGAAAGGGAGACAAGAGGAAAGTCTTTTTCCTCTGGTATGTTTAATTTGCATTCAATAGTACATTACACATTAGAATTACTTATTCTAAACATATGGAGTTTCCATGCTTCTTTAAGACAAAAACATGGTTACCTAAAGCAGATTTAAAAAAAAAAAAAAAAAAATCACAAAAACTGTCAGAGAGACTCAGTAACAGGATGACCACCTGAGCCTATTTCAAAATAATTTATAGTTACTTTACAAATACTAAATCAATACTGTTCTTGTGAAAAAAATTTACTTAACGTGTTTTGGTTTTTTGCTCTCAATTACTCTCTCATCTTTTAAAACTGAAGACTGTAGCATCACAACTTTATTTCTCACAATAATGAAGAGGGCTATCGTAAAATTGGATGGAATAACTGTGACACACTTCTACAGCCCGATTTCACATGACTTGACTGAACTCTCAGAGACAGGTTTTGCTCTGTCCATGATGGACCCATATCTTTTCAGCTGCCTGAAGCTCACTGTGAAAATAAAGGGCAGGGTGCCACTGCTGCTTTCAGGGAAGATGATAAGTCTGCAGACACAAAGCAGGAATTCTGCTTTAACACGTATTAAGCACCCCAGCCACAAAGATGGAGGAGGAAGCATCAGCACCTCAGACAGACTCCACTGGCATGGCAATCTGTGTCAACAGCATGGCTTGGGCTGCAAGGAGAGTTTTGGTCTCACAGGCAACTACAGAGAAAGCTTGCTTTGTATTTTTCTGTTTGGGTTTCCTGAATGCCAAAAGCCTAGCCCAAAACACTGTTGTTCTGTAACTTACAAGGGAAGGCTTCAAAACCACAATGTTTATCACTGTGTCTTGGTTGCTTATGTTTTTGTACTAAGATGCAACATTTCCTCTAACATTTCTAGTTTTGATAAAGAGAATAGCCAAGAAACAACATGCATGGAAAAATCTGTTTCCAGAAGCCTAAAAGGGTTGCTAAAACATAGCATACTTGTAAAGATGAATTTGAACTAAATCTATGTGTATCTATACTGTTTACATCCAGAAACATAAAACTATTTTGGTTCTATGCAATAAACTATAAGTCGCATCAGACTTACAACTGACACAAACAATAACACTCAAAGTGCATATACAATAAAAGGTGTTCAATTAGTAGCAACAATTGAAGCACTTTTGCCAGAGACATGTAGAAGGTATATAAATATCTACTACATACAAAACATACCATGGAGAAAGTAGGAACTCTGTAATTATTATAAATAAATCACACTATAGATAATATTTAAAAAGCATTATTAAATACAGCTGGGGCTTTATACTTGTAAGTTCCAAAGTCAAGTTTATTCTGAGTAGCAAAACTTTCACCAGAAGAGGATGCTAAGGATGTGCCATTTCCAGCAACAAAAAGATCAGGGTACCTCTGAAATAAACAATAAAAGAAGTATTTAAGTAGAAAAAGAGCCCCAGCCTCACAGCAGAGAGGAGTAAAGATCAAGATTTAGCAAATAAACAGGCAAAATCTACTTTTAAAAAGGTTCAAGTAACTTGTTACTCTGTAGACTTTGGGATACATGGGCACTGCATACACTGATTCCCGCCTAGGTACTATCCTCTTCAAGGCCAGCTTCAACATGTGAGTCCATGTGTTAAATACACCCAAAGTTCACTACAACTATTTGCTTTCTGAAAACCTGCACAAACAGAAAACCGTAGAGAAGGAGACCGATAAAATGCATGCAATCATTTCTCAGGGCTGCAGAAACAAGTAAGAAAAATAATAAGCGAATGGACACGTCCTAATAAAAAGCACAGAGCAGGAAACTCTTGCTAACCTCCTTCAGAAAACTCTCCCTACTTAGACAGTACCCAACCTATAACCACTCTAAGTCAAGTTAGTTTAAATAACAGAATTCAACTTAGAAAATCACGCTGAGAGAAGAGCAACCCACACATCACAGAAGCACAGCACACCCTGACCCACCAGCACAGCTGCCTGGTCACTGCAAACTTACATAGCGATTCAACGCAATCACCAAACACAGCATGCCCAAGGCCAGGCTGGATGGGGCTTTGGGCACCCTGGGCTAGTGGAGGGTGTCCCTGCCCATGGCAGGGGGGTGGGACTACATGGTGTTTGAGGTCCCTTCCAACCCAAAGCACTGTGTGATTCTGTGTCACCTGCTGCTCATTCCCAGGCCCCATAACCAATCCCACCTTGCCAGCACCCACCTCCCCATGCAACACACCAACACCACAAGTGTGTGCAATTATGCTATTTGCACCCACCAGTTTATTTGAACGCTGGGGTTTTTGTTTTGGCTTTTTTTCTTTCTTTCTTTCTTTCTTCCTTCTTTCCTTCCTTCTTTCCTTCCTTTACTCGGGCCTTCTTACTCTGCACTTGGGCTGTTCACAACCACCCAGCAGGAGCCCCACGAGGAAGCGGCGCTGGCGCTTCAGGACAGGCCGAGGCTTGAGCAGTAACCTCCCGGCAGAGCTGAAGGGAGGGACGCCCGGCAGAGATACCACGCCTGCGGCGCCGAACAAGGCCGACCCGGTGAGACCGCGCGGGCCTGGGGCCGGCCCCGAGCTTTCTGCGCGGAAACGCCGCCCGGCGCCCTTCAGGTCTGCCTCAGCCGGAGAAAAGCCTTTCCCCCCGTGGCGGTCAGGCCACGGCCTTGCCTCCGCCCCGGGCCTTGCGCTAGGCTCACGCCGAGCCGCGG
>VWZZ01005932.1:867639-945238 GCA_013399095.1 Psophia crepitans
GCCGTGCCCTCGGGCCGGGGGCGGGTCCGGACCAGCTCGGGGCGTAGTGGAGGGTCAGTCCCTGGTCCCTGTGCTGCCCTCGGGCGGCCCCTCAAAAGCACCGGTTACGAGCCCTCCCTGTTGTAGGAGGCAGGGGCAGGACAGAGATTGCTGCCGTTTGGAAAAGCTCCTGCCTGGTCTGGACGCTGCCCTGCTGGGTGGGGGGAGCTGGGCCAGGCTGCAGCCCTGGCTGTGCTGGAGGAGCACAGGTCCCTGTCAGGTCCCTGCCTGTCCCTGACACCATGTGCTGTGCCCGAGCTCGGGGTGCTGCGTGCGATGAGGGAGCAAGGTTCGCTCGTCCCGCCACGCAAGACACGGTGCCGTTGGCTGGTCGCTCTCCCTGGCCGTTATGAAAGATGTGTTTGGCAGAGGGTGTGTGTGCCTGTGTGCTGCAGGCACAGGCCTACTCTCCTTTAGGTATCTGCTGCATTCACAGGGGGTGCTCCCTGCCAGCGCTGACAGAATTGGTAGCTCGTTCTGGTAGTTTATTTGCTTTACCACTCAGCTGGACCATGGGCAGACACGCGTGAGCTACCTTTGCTGTGACGTGTCTCCAGCCTGGTAAGAGTTGGAAACAGAAGCCTTTGAACTTGCATATGCACGGAAAGCTCTGCACTCTTCAAGGCACGAGTATTCCCCAGACCTCACGCTTGAGAAAGAAAATCAGGGGGTTGAAACTGAGATGGAGCTAATAAGTCTTTATTGCTAATTCCATGCAGCAGTGTCTGTGTGCAGCATGTTCCCCTCCTCCTCCTTTAGTTTCCTTGCTATCAAGGCTTCCCCCTGCTCTTTGCTGTTCTAAGTATCGCAGCTTGCTGTTATTCTGGCTTAGAGAGAGAGGATTGTATGTAATGGCGGGTGGCTTGAGGTGCACGGCTGCTGATTAGTTGAACATATCTCCTGACTGGGCCGTGGTGTGTTTTCAGCAGTTGGTTTGTGTTGGGGGTTGATCGGTGAGGAAGCTGAGTCTGCAGCAGCTGGAGGAAGCAAGCCAGCACAATCTCACAGTGGTTGCACCAGTAATTGGTGGCGCTAGCCTCATAGATGACATGTGGACCCCACTCTGGCCAGCCCCTTGCTGACGGAGCACAGGGGACTTAAGAAATTGTTGTCATCTCTCCTCTATAAACTGTACCTGGAGCCCAGCCCCACTCTCAAGTCTTCCAAAAATGGAGTATGTACCTGTGAGGTCTTAGCTCTATGGAAATTTCTGCATGCAGTTCAAAGGCAAGGCTATTACATAACAGTAGGTGCACCAATGACTTTTTTGCTTAACATGATGTAAAATTTTTCATTCTGTTTTTTTTAGTGTTTTATACTAACAAATTTTAAAGGGTAGAAATCATAAGATATCTATTTACCTTGAATATCAGTGATTTTATGACACCGTATCATGGTGTAAGTTTTCCCTTAAAGGAAAGATCATTTTTTGATGGGTCTGTCCTTAGACACTATAAAATTAGCAATTCTGTAAAATCTTGTGGTGTATACGCATTTATGAGCACTAAAAGCAACAGCAGGTTCCAGCTAGAAATGATCAGCAGATATTATATGTAGAGATCTGCTGGGACCACAGCAACAATTCTGCCTTGGTGTTTATACCATGCCCATAGCTAAAATGAACACCCCACTAGCTTCTTCCATACCAAGATAAGCAGTCTTGCTGTGTCCTCAGGGCTGCTGTAATGTGATATGGTAATACCCTGGAGTGTACTTAATGACTTTGTAAAGAACCAACTTGTAGCAAAGTAGAAAGTATTAATCATAAGATTAATGATTTCAGTTAGAGAATTTCAGAATATTTTATTACTGCAAACAGTGCATATTTGTAAGTGTACATCTGAAGTATGATTAGCTGGTTATTCTCTCCTTATTTGCGTGCTGTGCTTTTTTTCTGAAAAGTGTATGTATAAACTGTGATGGAAAATTCAATATTTCTACTTTCTTTGGTTTTATCTTCCAGGTACTTACACTTTTCTTACAAGCTCATTTTATTATGGCTGTAGTGTCAGAGTTGTTTGTGAGTTGTTACTAGGTTTTTTTGAGAATCAATGTAATGCTTTTTCTTCCTCCTTGGCAGCTGGGCACAGATGCTGCATCTAGCCACTTAATACCTTGTGTCACTTGGAGTGAAGTGGACTTTTGGTGGAGCAAGAATGTACAATCACTGTATTGCAGTTTTTCCTTGATTCCATTCTTACATGTAGGATCTGGAAGCTTTCTTACATGTTGCAACTTAATTCAGTATATGGGACCTTTGTAGGGCCTCTTAAAGCATACCTGGTGTAGAAACTTGTACAAGTGGTTATACCAGGTAACATCATTGTCCTTAGGTGAAATTTCTTGTTTGCCTATTTAATAGACTAACTTGCCTCGTGTTGCTCCGTATATCAGTCTAGCCATAATAATATGGCTCCGTATATCAGTCTAGCCATAATCCATTCGTTTGGGAAAGGCGGCTGCTAGGATCTGATCAAGTAGGCTGACTTGGCAGGCTGAAAGGGCTTTCTGCATGTGGGCCAAGGGC
Organism: Psophia crepitans; assembly: GCA_013399095.1. Lineage (NCBI taxonomy): Eukaryota > Metazoa > Chordata > Aves > Gruiformes > Psophiidae > Psophia > Psophia crepitans. Next base: position 870,206 of record VWZZ01005932.1, read on the forward strand.
TTTATACTCTTGAATTTTCAGCAAAGATGACTTCTGGCCATGCCAAATGAGCCCACGCGAAGGAGGGGAGCTGTTCACTAGGTACCTTTTCCTACTGCTGTCACAGTGGGAAAGAGGATGTCCAAGGGCAAGTTACTGTCAGAGCAATGCAGTCTGTCTGCTTCTGCATGGCATCAGTCTCCATGGTTCCTTGAACTGTGGAAGGAGCAGGCTGTGGTCAGATACACAGGCGCCAGTTCAGAGTGTTCGTGAGAGCAGCTGGATTTTTGCACAAGTATAGGTTGAATTGACTTGTACTTGCATAATGATGTGCTCTTCAAGGAGGCGTAAAGCTTTTAAGGTTCTGCTAATACCTCTTTTGACAACATGATTTGCACCAAATAATTTTTTTTTTTTAAATATGCTTTTTAAAAGATGGGTTTCTTTCTCTTCCTTGCCAGCTTACCTTATTTGGCCACTTTAATTGAAAAATCTTACTTTGCTTTTAGTCCCTAATACATAGAATCTGGTCACTGGTAGGACAGTATGAGGAGCTGAAGAGTCCTTGACTTAATGTAAACATTGCCTAGCAACAGCTAAAATGTCAGTGTGTTATCAACGTTATTCTCATCCTAAATCCAAAACACAGCACTATACCAGCTACCAAGGAGAAAATTAACTCTATCCCTGCTGAAACCAGGACACAAAGCCTTAGGAAAAACTGCTGCTTAGATATATTCTCTAACTTTTAAAATTCGTAGCAGTTGACTAAGATTTAAATCTTTCAAAGAAAAGAAGCCTAAGCACAAAATAAATAAAATGTATGTGTATGCACGTGTTTGAGTATCAAGAGGTCAGGATTTCTCTTCTGCTCCATCCCAGTAGTTCTCCTTCAAAAATCCCTGTCTAAAGCAAGTTTCGAAGGCATCATGAAAGCTAGAGGAAGCATGATAGGCATGTTAGTTTTACTATAAATTAGTCTCCATCGAATTACAGTGCCTTTTTTTCTTGAACTCAATGTCATTAAGATTTAACTTAAATTCAGAAAATGCTGATTTATAAGCTGACAGATTTAACTATTTTAATATACTTTGCCAGAAACTGGTATTTAAATAAATACAGGTCCATGCACATTTTACATTATATCAGCTTGACATTCGAAATGTCTTGTGGGATTCTGAATACGACAGCAGTCAGCTTCTCCACAAACTTCATTGCTAGGTCTTGACAGGCCTTCTGAGTCTGCTTGTCTGGCATATCCTGGTCTGGAATCATTGAACTCCTGTTTCTAAATCATTAGTTTCTATAAAAGTAAGACTGTCTTATTTTAGCTGCCAGACAAAGTACATGTTAAAACAAGACAAAATCTTTACCTGAAACTGTAATCAGTTCTAATATTTGGCAATAATCCCTAATCTATTATGGTATTGAAGCTTATATAATCAAACTTAGGTCTGCGACAGTAAGCGCCTATGAGAATAATTTATTGTGTCCTCCTAGGTCAGCCTTTACAGAGTTGTCTCCATTTTTCTCTTGCACAGTGTGTGGTTTTTGCAAACTAGTATTCACCTGCAAGATACATGGTATTTTTGCTTGGTAGTATTTATTTACTGGTGGTGTTTGTTTCTCCAACAAACATACAGATTAGCACAATGCTCAGTTGCAGTCACAGGCAGATGTAAACATCTGCTCATTGTTTGTGTAAGCAGGAGAAATGTGGATACAGGTTTTGTTAGAGCCTTGGTGTTGGAAAAAATCAGTTTAGCTTATGGATAGCTACTGTTGATGGCTACGTGTTCAGTGAATATTAAGCACTTTTCTGCAGACTGTGTTAGAATAACAGTGAAAGAGTTAAATGGGGGGGAGGTGTTTCAGAAGCCATCATTTATTTACATTGTTAATCAGAGTTAAGAACAGGAAACTGAGAGTGGAAGGGCCTAGGTACAAGCCATCACATTTTGTCAAGTTTTGGATTGAATCACTAATGGAATTCTTTGTGAAACAATGTCATCTATTTATCAGCATGTGTCTCCCCTCATAATCCATGTTTTTATTTGTTTAAATACCAGCAGACTGCTTCCTTCTCAGGAAAATGTTTTCAAGTCAATACAGCTCAAATAAGTGCTTAAGACACAGTACAAGCTGCAGTATGTCCTAGAAGTTTATAGCTTGATTTATGTTCTGGATGTCAATAGAAGTGAGTTGTGTTGCCTTGAAATTAACCTGCTACTGATTCCAGAAAACATCTTTGACTCATCTAAAATATCACAGCACTTTTTTAGTCCAATAAATTAGTAAATAGATTTTCAAATTCATGGTCTTAGTAAGTAAACTAGTTTTGAAGGGAAGAACATTTGTTGGTTGATGTAAGTAGTTTTATCACTGTCCAAAGTAAATTAGATGTCTCAATGTTTTTTCCTTGACCTGACTAATTTACAATATGAATATAAATGTTCAAGTGTTTTGTTTACAAAACAATAATGAGAAATTTATTTTGTGTAGACCTCCAAATAGGTTTACTGATTTCCAGAGCTATTGCGCACATTTTTTACTAAATTTGTTAATTACAAACTGAAAACAGTAAATTATAACCAAAATTACTGCCTATTTGCAGATTTTGAATGTCAAGATCAATATTTATCAAACTGGTGGTGACACTTTCACAATCACCTCCAAAACCAGTGGGAACACAGGATGAACATAGTTCTACCAGCTACAGTGATGCAGTGTTGGGCGAATAAGTATACTGTACTTATATACTTGAACAGACCTCCTCGTTCTGCCAACTAGTGGCAGTACTTACTAACCTAAACAGATTTTGAGGCTTGGTTGTGGGGTTTTATTTCCAAAAAAAATGTTTGAATCCTTGAAGGAGAAATTCTCTATCAGTGCAAGTTATTGCTACCATTAGCTAGGGACCTGGTGCTTCTGCAACTTCTGTGGGTAACTTGTTCTGAGAACAATTTGTAAACAATTTGTTCTGAAACCTTTTCTGCTACCCTGGGGAATGGAAGGTCATGTTGCATGTCAAAGGGAAGGTAATCTGCCCTGGTCATAAAATGTTATACTGAAAACACTGTTATGATATATAGACCACTCTTCATACCTCTTTTCCTCACCTAGTATCTCATGGGGTAACCTTAGCCAGTACTCGCCTGAATTATTGAGTTTTAAGCCAGATGTTAATTCCACATTTAGGGTAACTGTTATCTGAGAAGAACTTGTCCTTACAGCCTTGTGCTTATGGGAGGGAAAGGAGTTGGTGTTTGCTGTATAGGGTTGGGTTGTTTTTTTTTTAAAAAAAAAAGTGCTACCATCACTCAAGTGAGTGAATATTTTCTTGTGACTTCTAATTAGCTATTAAGTGCTGTCTGGGGTATTTTGTAACGCATGTTTTGCTTGAAGTGCGGAACCTTTTGTGGCATATAAATGTACTAGTCCGAACTTACTCTTGTTCAATAGAAAATATATATATAGAGAGAGATATTGTAGAAATAGAATAAGGTGAATTTTTTTCCCTTCATAGTATAAGCCTCTAAAAGTGTTAAGACGACTGGAAAACACTAAAAATTACTGACCTTTCCCTTAGCTTTATTGTCACCTTTAAATTTTAACATCTTAATGTACTTAGGCTTGACTAGAATAAAGGACAATACTTTGTCAATGCTTCTCTTCTTGGAGAAAGAAAATTGATCTGTCTTGAATATTTCTGATCTCCCTTTCTGTTACAATGGTTAGATTAAACTGCTCCAGTGCACAGAAAATCTATCAGTATGTTTATTGGGTGACTTCTGTTGACTGGACTAGCATAGCTTAAGTTTTAAATTTAATCTCATTTTTCAGTGTGACATTAAATTATATATTGTGTGGTCAGATCAAAGTATTGCATTGTATGCTGGGACCTACAGTTTGGAGAGTAAGAGTGTATGCACCACAACTTGAGGTAGAGGCCATGCATACTGCAAAAGAAACATGTTGGCTGGTAGATGCTCTTAGCTTTGTAACTGGCAGATAGCTCATCCATCCTACATGTTTTTTTAGAGTAACTGTAGGAAAATGGGTCTAACACTTTTTTATGTGAAGTAGCTTTCAAGAATGTTGTATTACTTTGCTTAGGATTTAGTGTTACTTTGATTCATGTTGCTTCTGGACTCCAGAAAGATATGTAGGATGAAGGAGGTCCTGAGAAGTTGAGTTAGTTTTACTGGAGATCTCAGGTATGTCTTAGCTGGTCATCATTATGCTCCAAAGATCAAGAGCTGTGGATGTGTTGTTCCACAACTAGCCTGCAAAGGGTCTGGCTTTTTTCAAGGCTTGTTTGTGCTGATACTGCCTGCGAGCCACAAGGAGTGGAGAGTCGTACAGTGTGGAAAGCTGTGGCAGGTAGTTCTGGCACATTATGCTTGGTGTGTAGAGATGCTACATAATTTGTGGATGAAGATCAGTTGTGCCTGCCTCAGAACTTCAAATCTTCTCTGAGGTGATCTGGGAGTGAACCAGTCACTCAGCTTTGCTAAGCAGAATATTCTTTTCCCTTCAAACCTTGCCTATGCTCACCCGTGATTCCTTCTGCTCTTATGGTGTACAAAGGTATATCTGATTTCCCATGAGGATGAAGTGACAGCCAGAGTTTGTACCCATTGTATTTTGGGGTTCCACTCTTGGCTAGGATTTTCAGCCTCCATTGGTTTTGTGCTAGTGTTATCTGTAAAGTTTGTGAAGGCTTCCTTATCCTATAACTGATTAGAAAAATTGCAGAAGGAAAGATACGGTTCACTTGACTTGCTGTGCCTTAGGTGGCATTCATAGTGTACAGAACAACCTGCATTTATTTTTTTTCTGGGTCGTTGGTAACATGATCACAGTAGTCTGTATCTGAGCTTCCTGAAACATTACGTGGTGTTCAGGTGTTCAGAAAGTGTGTAGGTGTGGCACTTTGGGACATGGTTTAGTCGATGTGGTGGTGTTGGATTGCCGGTTGGACTTGATGATCTTAAAGGTCTTTTCCAACATTAAAGATTCTATGTATTGTCCAAAGGCACTATCTTTACAATCCTAAATGTCTAAACAATAATATGTGGTACTCTGTTGTATGCATGATGTAAGATGGTGATTTTGTTATGCATTCCAAATTAATTTTTTTAGACTCTAGACTTGACTAATAAGCTTTGCATATATTAGAATTTTCTATGCTGCTAAGTATTACATTGTAATTTCAAATATCCATCATTGTTGTCAAAATTGATGTTGCAAATTTGCTAAACTAAACACGCAGTGCTTTGCTATAAATGAGGGAAAGTCATTGAGCCATATGGTGATGGGAGGTCCGGTGGGGGATGTTTGTCACTACTGACGCAGTTACAAGAAACAAAGATTTTTGGATAAGCTGTAAAGCTGTTAGAAATGGCTGTGAGGATAAAGTTTGGAGAATAACTCCAATCCTTAACTTCTAGTGTGTTGTCTATAAGTGGACAGAACAGGTGGTCTGTTACTTCATATGGGTTCATTAAATTATATTTATGGTTTATTTTTGTAATGAGAGGACTGGTTTCTATCTAATTTGAATATAATTTCTTTTACTGGATTCATTTTGGACCTATGATGCTTAAATTATTCTTTCTCAGAGTGTAGGTTTACTCAAGTAAAAAGGCAAAATTCATTGTCTATATTACTAGAATCCAAGGTTCACTTTTACAAAGTAAAACTTTGCTACAAGTCTGTTCTGTATTTTCAAAATTAACTAGCCTGTCAAAATGACCAACAATGCTTCACCTCAGATAACCTTCAGAGAACTCTTTCTTAAGGTCTTTTGTAGGTTGAAATGTCTCACTTATTATTTTAAATCTGTAGGCTGTCAACGTATTTCTGATGCTTGAACCCTTTTCTCTTCTAAGGAATTGGCATTTTTTATTTCCATATTAAAAGAAAAATATGGAATATTTACTAAAATTAAATCTTTCAGAAACAATGTTGTGCTTCAGAAATGCGCTAACAAAAATCACTGTCATCATCCAGACCAAGCGCACAGCAGTCCAAGAAGTTCGAATATCCCATGGCTTTATGCCTTGTTGCTTAATTAAAAAACCCAAAACCTAAGCACTCTTGCTTCATCAAAGACTATTTTCCACTGAGAAGTGGGAAATACTTGCATTCAGCAAGGCTCCTTAGCACCTGGTTGGCTTCTAAATGGACAGTTAGTCATCGAGGTGCAAATATGGTTAGCCCTCTTCAGGTACCCAAGTCACAAGCTAAGCTATGCCTGTTCTTAGAATGGAAAGTAATCCCTAGCCGTGCTGAAGAGAGAAACTTTGGTCACAGCACTGAACAAAAACTCTAGTCTTTCCAGAAAAGTATAATGCAATTTGTAATGGTAATTCACAGCAGGCCGAGCCTTTTTAAAGAACTGTTCAGAAATAGCACAGCAAATGGAATGGTATGTAACTGCCTCAACAGGCTGAAGAGAGAAGTCAGCCTTGTTTGGGCTTGAACTTGTGGTTTCAAGGCATTCCCCACCTGGTAATTGGACTGCTGAGCTACCCACATGTCCTGGTGAGCAGGTGGCAGTGTTTTGGCAGTGAAAGCTTAGCAGAAAGCTGTTTGTCATTTCAGGCTATCAGGACACTTCTCATCTGTGGCAAATTGTGTTTCTAGTTCTTGCAGCACACCCTTGTCTGGTGCCTCGTTAACCGAACAACTTGTTCGGTCCTTCACTGGTAACCCTCTTTTTTAGCCTCTTCTGCAGTATAACATTGCAGTTGTAACTCCAATTAAGATTAAAAGAATGCTTTCATTTGGACATCTTCCCTTTTTTCTTTTAACCCTGACCTTCTGAAAAGCATTCCCTCCTGCAGAGGTTTTTTTACACTTAGAATTAAGCCAATAAGTGTTTTTATTTTTAGAAGTGTAGCAGCAAGGAATGTATGTTTCAAAGAACTGCAAAAATATAATCATAGTTAACTATGAATAGCACTGGTAGTTTTCTGGGATCATGAAGAAAGTGTTTGGGAACTTGTCCTGATTTCGACAGGGAAAGAGTTAACTTCCTAGCAGCAGGTACAGCGCTGTGTTTTGGATTTGGGATGAGAGTAACGTTGATAACACACAGAAGTTTTTAGTTGTTGCTAAGTAGTCAAGGGCTTTTCAGCCTCTCATACTGCCCTGCCAGTGTGATGGTGCAGGGGGCACCCAAGAAGCTGCGAGGGGATACAGGGCAGCTGACCCAAACTGACCAAAGAGATATTCCATACTGTATGATGTCATGTCCTGTTTATAACTGGGAGGTGGGCTGAGAGGCTGGGCAATGGGGGGTCTTGTGCAGAACTGACTTCAGGTGGTGAGAAGATGTGTGCTGTTTATTACTTGTTTTTTATATATTAGTATCTTCCTTTTTTGTTTATCCTATTAAACTGTTTTTATCTCAACCCACAAGCTTTCTCACTTTCACTCTTCTGATTCACTCCTCCATCCCACTGGGGTGGGAGGGGGGAGTAGGTGAGGAGCTGTGTGGTACTTAGGTACCAGCTGGGGCTAAAACCACAACAGAACTGATGGTAAAGCATGTCTGACCAACATGATTGCCTGGATTTTGTGAACAAGGCGAGAGCAGTGGGTGGTGTTTATGTCTGGTTTCAACACTGACTCCCACAATGTTCTTGTACCCAAGTTAGGGTGATATGGTCTAGATGGGTGGACAACCATGTGCCTTTAAGACTGGTTGGAGGCTGGGGCTTAGAGGATGGTAGTTAATGGGCTTCAGCGGCTGATCTTGGGAGTCATTCTGTTTTGCATCTATAGCAATGACCCAGAGGAAATAACAGTACTTGCTTACCAAGTCTATAGATGACACCAAATTGGGGACCCAATGTGTTCAAGGGCAGGGCTTGCTGTCCAGAGGGACCTCAGAAGCCTGAAGGAAAAAGCCAATAACAACCTTGTAAAATTTGATAAGGACAAGTGCAATGTCCTATACCTGGGAAGGAGATGCCTGAGCCACAGAACCGGTTAGGGACTGACGAGCTGGTGAGGAGCTCTGCCAAAAAGGGGTGGGGGGTGCCAGCAGACAGCCAGCTGTCTGCCCTGGCAGCAAGGAAGGCCAAGAGCATCCTGAGATGTACCAACAGTTGCTCAACCAGCCAATTGAGGGGAGTGGTTATCTCCCTCTACTCAGTGCTTGTTAGACCGCATCTGGAGTACTGCATTACATCCAGTCTTGCCCCCACCAACCCATCTAGGGAAGACATGGAAAACCTGAAGCAAGCTCAGTGGAAACAACAATGGTGATTGGGGACTGAAGAACTTGCACTATGAGAAAAGGCTGAGGGAACTGAGCTGATTCAGAAGAAACAACATTGAGGAAGCTTAATAGCAGCTGATACCTCAAAGTATCTAGAGGTGTGTGGTAGGAGAGCAAGAGACAGCAGATGTAAATTGAAGGAAGAAGGGTTTTCAGACTGGCTTTAGGGAAAAGCTTTTTCTTCACACAGACAGCCAAGCAATTGAGTGCATTTCCTAGAGCGATGGTTTTGTCAGCATCCTGATTTTCAAGACCTAACTGGACAAAGCTGTGAGTAGCCTAATCTGATCCCATTGCTAACCCTCCTTTCAGTTTGAGGTGAGACTAAAGACCTCCTGAGCTGCTTTCCACTGTGAATGATTCTGTGATCCTGTCTATTGGGTGGTCATCCATGGTCTCTTCTTTGAAATGGGTACAGGCACAAACTGATGAAAGGATAGTGGAAAAAAACCAACCAACCTCTTTTCTAAAAACAGCCACAAGTCCGTCTGTCTGTATATAAAAAAATATGGGGAGGCATTTTCAGTTTTTTAGATTGTTAAAAGAAAATGAAAGGAAACTCTTGAAATAGGCATGCAGCTTGCACCCCAGAAGGTTGAAATTTTTATTGGCAAGTTTGAGATGTGGGACACAAAGTATCAGGATTTGCTTTAGAAATAAGTTACAAATCCTTGTATCTGATGATACAGCTTGTGTCATATGCACTGGGTCACAGTCACCAGCTCTCAACTGTGTTTTCTAATGTTCCTCAATTTTTATCCCTCTCTCCTGTTCTTTTGAGGTAATCCTCTCATAAAGTATCTCTAGTGTTGTTCTCTTCTGGACGTATTTCTTGACAGTTCCATTGGAACTCATTTTGTATATTAGCAGAGAAACCAAGTAGTGTCTTATATGTTTCATTCTGTAGGCTTTTTGTGAGGGCTGTCTAGGGACTCTGATTAGAAAATTAAAGGAAATAATACTGGGTTAACCAACAGCCTAATTTTTATGTTTCTTTTCTCCTCCCTTCCCAGTTTCCAGCCATCATCCCCCCTTCCCCAAGCAAATCCTGGTTCCAGGAATAGGCTTTGCTTAGATTTTAGAAAACAGGGAGGTGTGGTCATTGTTGTGCTGTAACTTGAGGTGGCAGTGCTAACAAAGTGTGTAGTGATGGAGTTTGAGGAACTCCTTGCTCGTGGACATTGCGTCCACACCCTTGTGTTGGTCCTGTGTTTAGTCAGACAAGTCACAACTACTTCCCTATGAAGTACCTCTCAGTCTCAAGCACACATCTATTGTCAAATGTTTCTTTTTTTTAGTTTTAAATGGTAATTGCATGCAGCTTTTGCCTCACCTGTATTGATGTCTTTTAATGACATCTTTATAGAGGAAAAAAGAGTGTTAATATGTATGTGTGCATATATATAAGAATCATTCCCTCTGACGTAATTCTGTACATGGAGATGTCCTCACTAATGCTAATAAAAAAAAATCCTAATAAAAGTTGAAGGTAAGCTAAAATGATTTTTCTGCAGATATTTCTTTATTATAGAAACTTTCCATTTTTAAATTATATGTAATTCTGAAAATTCAGGCAAATCTGGTGCACATTTTGTTAGTAGTGATGGGAAGCTCTGAAAATTCATGCTGTTGCTGTCTTAATAGATGTTAATTGCAAGGGAGAAGTGGTAAGAAAATATAGTTAGTGAAAGGAAACTGACCTTTTCATAAGAAGATCCTTCACTTGATATAATATTACTGTAGTGTAAATCAGTATCTCACTTTTATCCATTGTGACCTTAAATAAAAGCATCATATACTTCATTTCAGAATTAACTGCAGTGGACTTTCTAGAGGTTGGCTACTGATCACTTGCCTTAATTTATTAAATACAACTTAAGCTAATAAGGAAAAACCTGTTTTACTTTATAACTTTACTGAAAGTCTTGAATATTCTAACCTGCTGGCCTCTTCCCTTGTAATCGGTTTTGCTGTCACAGTCTTCCTCTTCTATCTTTGTGTGTGTGCTCAACGACATTTTGTGACAGCTGTTATGTTTTGCAGTATGTTACTTATAACTGTGGTGTGATTCATTAGTACATTATATTTGTTCACAATCATGTTTATAAAGCTGTCTTGGAAAGATAACTCAAACCTTTAGCATGTTGTGATACTGGTAAATGCGAAGTGGTGCTGAGTAAAACGTTGTTTGGCCAGGTTTATTTTAAAGGTGTAGTACCGTGTACTTAAAAGCAAGTATGTCTGTGGGGTGTCACAGCTTCTTTTCTTACGCTCTAGTTTAGCAGAGCACAAAGGTGTGGGAATGAAGACTTAAAGAAATGGATTGGTTTTTATTTTCTGGTCAGCCATAAGATAAGTAAACATTCTGAAATAAAAATATCTAAATCCCAAAGCAGCTATTTTCCAAAGTACCCCTGTTGTGATTTCATTTTTAATAGCTGTTGTTTTGAGACTTCACTTCTTGTAGGCTTTATTTTTATTGAGGACACGTTAGGTTTTCTATTGTGCTTCAGGGAAGGAAAAAGATGAACTCTTTGAAGGTAGAGGTGAACGACTGCATATTAGGAAAAGGCAGTTTTCTAACTTTAACTCTTTTTTCTATTACTTGGGGGCATTTTTGTCTCTTAGCTTCAGCAGGTAGTGCCCATTCCCTGTGAGTCTGTCCTAATGCTTTGGCCCTGGTGTTCTCACGTTAACCCCCAACCACAGTACAAGAAAGACATAAAGCTATTGGAGAGTGTCCAAAGGAGGGCAACTAAGATGATGAAGGGTCTAGAGGGGAAGACATATGAAGAGAGGCTGAAGTCCCTTGATTTGTTCAGTCTAGAGAAGAAAAGGCTGAGGGGAGACCTCATTGCGGCCTATGGTGTCCTCACGAGGGGGAGCAAAGGGGCAGGCACTGATCTCCTTTCTCTGGTGACCAGCAATAGAACCCAAGGGAATGGCATGGAGTTGCGTCAGGGGAGGTTTAAGTTGGATATCAGGAAATCGTTCTTCACCGAGAGGGTGTTGAGGCCCTGGAACAGGCTCCCCAGGGAGGCAGCCACAGCACTGAGCTTGGTTGAGTTCAAGAAGCATCTGGATGATGCTCTCAGTCATCTGCTCTGATTGGGCTGGTCCTGTGTGGAGTCAGGAGTTGGACTCTATGATCCTTATGGGTCCCTTCCAACTTGGGATATTTTATGATTCACTCTTCGTATTTTCTACTGATGTGTGTCTGTTACCTTGTGTGGCCATCCACCTGCGGTGACTTTGGTCTGAAGCCATTGCACTGAGTCTGTTATCCATCGAGTACATACTTTTGATTTAATTCAGAGTTAATTGGGTGACATGCATGTAAGTAAGGATCACCAAAAAGTGTTTTGAGTGCATATGTGAGAGTGCTGAGTGAATATATTCAACTGTACACGCTTGCTTGGACCATGCTGTTCTAGCGCCCTAGAAGGCCTTTGCAGAAGACAAAATCAAAGGTGTTCCCTGTTAAATTTCAGTGCGCTTAGATGACAAAAAGAAAATGGCTCGTTGCATCTTTCAGCCATTTTTCAATATCTGTTTCCAAAGAATTATGAGAAAAATAGTAGATTGTGAAATGCAGTTTGAGTTTTCATTTGCAGTGATGTTTCTTAATGAACACTCTTGCATTCCTAGGACCTTTCCCAAAGGTCTACAGGAACTGTTTGTACTGTGTGCAGAATTGTTTTCCCATTCTGTTTCTCTGAGGAGCTTGTTTGGTACCTTCTTGCTGCAGAGTCCCCTTTGTTTGTGATTTGCTTAGCCTTTTTGAGTGAGATCTATTGCAAACTGTACACATCTAAATCCATACTGCTGTATTTTCTCCTCCTCAGTGCTAATGCTCAGCCAGTCCCATGCGGAGTCAATGGAGCTTGCTAATCCAGAAAAAAACCCAAAACAACAAAAAAGTTCATAGTTTTAGTAAGCTGGCCTTCTCTGTCAGTTACCAAGTTGGACCAGCGTGCCTCAGGGCCAAATATTGGACAGGCTGTGCTGGTCTGAAGGAGGCAGAGGGGAGGGTTTGTGCCTACCAAGGAGGGTGGCAAAATTGCAGCAGCTCCCTTTCACTCACATTGACTTAAACATGTTGCAGTGCTATATGCCCTCAGTTCCTTTGTGCCAGCTTGGGTAAATAAATGTCCATAAGGTATAGCAACAATTTCACTTGCTGGTATGCTTTTCATCTGTCAGGTAGTGCTTCTTTTATGTTAATGTTGTAAAGTTTTATGAAGATAGTGATATATTCCCTGCCACTGATGTTTTGAGCTGTGCCTTCAAATGGTATGTGATTGGGTTCGGTATTTATACTTATTGAAAACAATCATTAGAGTAGTTGATCAGCTGACCAGTCTGTTCATCAACTAGAAGATCTTTGGAGTGGTGCTCTTTAGAGGAAAAAAAAAAAAATAAAAAAAAAAATGTCTGAATGGACAAGTTCTTTTAATAGCAAGTGTATCTTTACTACATGTTGCTACACATATTAATGTGAAAAGAGCTCAGTTCATGGACTTGCAGCAGTATCACAGCCCTAATTTTAGTACTAGCTTTTAGTACTCAGTTCAGAAACTCTTGTAGTGTAGAGAGTATTGAGGTTTGGAATTGGTACTGCTCACAACTGTTGTTGCATATAAAAAGCTGTTTAAAAAAAACAAAAAAACCCAAAACTGTCAGTTTGTTTATATTTTGACTTAACACTTTTTAGATAATTTTGAAAGAATTTAAGGGTTGGTGAAATGTTCCCCTAGCACCTCTCAATGGGGAAGAAAAGATGTTTTACAGTCATTATAATACTGGGTTTGAGTTTTGAGTTCAGATTTTAAGTGCTACATTGAATCTCAATATAACTTTAGTAAAGAGTAGTACCGGGATATAGAGCTAGTCTTTGAAGTGTGTTTAAATAATATTGGAGGTGTATTGATTTAGCTGTAGAATTCAGGTTGTGTTAAAGCATATGTAAAGTGACTTCATTTGAGTGTTAATATTCATAAAGGTTTAAAGAAATTGTAGAAGGAAAAAATAGTGCAGCTTTCTGATTATGGATAAAAACTGGTCCGATGATGTTGTCTGAGTACATACGTCTTCTTTCTCAACAACTGTTGGGTGTAGTGAGAGAAAATGAAACAATTAATGCACCATATGTACAAAAGAAAAAAACAGTCTGTAGGTGTTACATTGAACAAGAATTTGGCTTAGTCCCATCTATCTTTATGAAGATAGCATTTGCTTGTTTGTATGGGTTTTTGAAAAACTTGGACCCAGTAATGCTGTGTTTTTTTTTCTTTTAAGCTAAAGTGTATATATATAAGGTCTTTATCTTTTGGAAACCCTTCCTTTCTTGCAGAAAATAAATGTTTCTGCACAGTTTAGCAGAATATATACGTATGTATATAGGGTAGTTTGAAATCCATCCATTATCAAACAACAAAATTATACCACGTCTCAATGATTTGGAGTTGTTTCCTTTCTAGAAGAGAAATAAGCAGCTTCCCCTTCAAATCTCGCTAGGACAGCAGCTGCAGATGAGAATGAGCTTCCATATTTAATACATTCTATTAACTTCACACATACAAACACACACACACGCACCCCAGTGTCACACTATAGGTGAACAGGCCCTAATTAAAATCATGCACCATCTGCCAGTGTGTGGCAGCAGGGTGGCACTCCATAACCATCCCGATTCCTGTGATTGAAATGTATTATTTATGAGCTCAAAGAGAAAACATGCTGCTTGGGTGGTGGAGGCTGCATTAGGAGCTGGATAGCACCATCTAATGGTATGGAGTGCCGCTGGCATTTCATCTTCCCCTTCTCAGTCTCCTCCCCCATTATGGTTGTGTTTCAGACAATTTTGTGTCTTATGTTTCACTTTTATACAAGATCAAAAATGGTGGTTGAAATATTACACTATTTGTGGTGCAGCAGCCCTTTTTTTCATCCAGCACCACACATGGGGTTTTACTTTCTGTAGTAAAATTGATACTGATGTGATGTGGTGGTAGAGAGGTAGGACGTTATCAAGATAGCTGAGCAGGATCACTTTACTGCTATTTCTCCTTCCCCTCCCAAGCATGCGTGTAATGAAAGTATCTACTGCTCCATCTGAAAATTTTATTTTGATATTGAAATTGACCTTATTTTTTTTGAGTGGTACACTACAGACTGTATAAAGGCTCTTTACTGGGTTGAGAAGAAAGGGAAAAGATTCAGAGACAGCTGCAGCTTTGAACCTTCCACTCTGAAAGCAGAGATCATAACCTCTTCCTGCTTGCAGAGATCGTGTCCTGTTAATACTTCTTAGTGGGGAAATGGATGAGGAGGTGTTGGACCAAGGGCTGAAATATACTTTCTTGGGAGAGGGAAGAGAAGGCTTTTTGTTATGGTTGGCCCATCAGTCTGCCTTTGACTGCTAGATTACAAAGTCAGAACTAGACTAGGCTGTGGCCTACAGCTTCCTCAGGAGGGGGAGCGAAGGGGCAGGCGCTGATCTCCTCCCTCTGGTGACCAGCAATAGAACCCGAGGGAACAGCATGGAGCTGTGACATGGGAGGTTTAGGTTGGAGATCAAGAAAAGGTTCTTCACTGAGAGGGTGGTTGGGCCCTGGAACAGACTCCCCAGGGAAGTAGTCACAGCACTGAGCTTGACTGAGTTCAGGAACTGTCTGGACAACACTCTGTCATCTGCTGTGATTGGGCTGGTCCTGTGTGGAGCCAGGAGTTGGACTCAATGATCTTTATGGGTCCCTTCCAACTTTGGAGATTCTATGATTCTAGTAATAACATACAATGTATTTAGTGGTTAGCTCAATGACCTTTAGAGTATGCAGAATATGAATAGTCACACTAATTCAAAATAACTTGAAGGATGATATTTTTGGTTCTGAAGCTTTCTGTATATGTTCCTGAGCTTTGCAGTATCTATGCCAGGCATCCAACAGCATGTTTACAGCAAGAAGAAGCAGTAAGGACTGGACTGATACGTAAAGTATGATTTTCTTCTACAAAAGCTTCCAGTAAAACCACTTAGTTTTTTTAATTAAAGACGAGACCCTGAATAAAAGAATATATGTATAAAACTGGGCCAAATATATATGTGTGTGTGTATGTATATTTTTAAAAATCAGCATGTTTTAATGTTGACATGTGATAAACTGTGGCACATCTATGAATATGCATCTTATTGTTTGTGTTTAGAATGTATGCCATCAGAAGGATAAGAGATGCCTTCAGAGAAAACAAGGAAGTAAAGGATTCTGAAAAAATAGAAGAACTATTGAATAAAGCCAAAGCGAACCTAGAGGTTATTCATCGGCAGGTATGTTTATTCTCTCATTTGATCTAAGAGTTGTACACTCCTTAGTTAACTGTCCTCTGCCACTACAGATGGAAGAAACAGATCCTTGCTCAAAACAGATCTGGGTGAAGAGTAGGTCTTGTATGTCTGAATTTGAGAGGATGGGAAACATCCATTTATATGTGGTGGTTGCAATAGGAGATTTAGGGATTTTTGTTGAATGATGAGATGCTGGAAGCCAGCCATGCTGAAAGGGACTTGGGAGTCTTGGTTGACGGCAAGTTGAACATGAGTCAAGAGCTTGCCCAGGCTGCTGGGAAGGCCAGCCGTATCTCGGAGTGCATCAAGCACAGCATTGCCAACCACTCTAGGGACATGATTGTCCCACTCCACACTGCGCTGATGTGGCCTCACCTTGAGTACTGCATGCAGTTTTGGGCACCACAGTACAAAAAGGACATAAAACTATTGGAGAGTGTCCAAAGGAGGGCAACCAAGATGGTGAAGGGTCTAGAGGGGAAGACATACGAGGAGAGGCTGAAGTCCCTTGGTTTGTTCAGCCTGGAGGAGACTGAGGGGAGACCTCATGGTGGCCTACAGCGGCCTCCTGAGGAGGAGCGAAGGGGCAGACACTGATCTCCTCCCTCTGGTGACCAGTGAAAGAACCCGAGGGAATGGCATAAAGCTGTGACAGGGGAGGTTTAGGTTGGTGATCAGGAGAAAGCTCTTCACTGAGATGGTGGTCAGGCCCTGGAACAGGCTCCCCAGGGAAGTGGTCACCGCACTGAGCTTGGTTGAGTTCAAGAAGCATCTGGACAATGTGCTCAGTCATCTGCTCTGATGACTCTGTGGAGCCAGGAGTTGGACTCGATGATCCTTGTGGGTCCCTTCCAACTTGGGAGATTCTGTGATTGTTCCATTAACCAGAACAGGCCTTGCTGTCAGAAGTTTATACGCTCTTCCATTACCTTTTCTGCTGTTTCTGTTGCTATCTCTTCACTCTGCTTCACTGTACTGCCCTAATTTTCCTTTGAATCTTTTCTTGTAGGTCGTGTATTAGATTCCTTCCCTCACACTTTTGTCCTTCCATCATAGGTTTAGAAGAGTGGCTGTGATGCTCACTCGGAATAGTCCTGCTTTCTGTGTCTGCTTTTCTCCCCACCTCCAGATACAGTGTTAAAACACTAGCAGAACAGGAAAATCTTAAAGTGAATTAAGTAAATGCTGGCTAAATCTGTTCAGAGTGATATATTTTTCATTGGAAGAAGTTGAGTCACTGGCAGTATTTTTCTGACTTGGAGTAGCATTTATAGCATCTGTGTTCTTTCAACTAGGTACCATAATATTTAGATACAAATTATACTTTGAACTTTGCTTTATTACTCCTCGTACATACCCACTGTCTATCTGTAGCGACTGCTGGAAGTTTGAAGAAAGCAATCTTTGATGCGTGAACTCTCTAAGGGCACTTGCAATGCTTATGCTGTCCCTGCTTGCAAAATCTGCACCTTCTGACACGGATCAGAGCCCAGTAGTACTTCTATTAAATATCGAACGAATATGTGCACCTGTTCCTCCATGGTCTAACATGAATTTTTTAACAACCAGCAGGTCAGTTGTATTCTTATTTCAGTAGGAAGCTGAGCCTATCAATGTGTTGGTGCAAGTTAAATTATTTCTTTGGAGTTTCTTCTCCCAGGAACAGGTGCTGTTTTATGCTACCATAGTTTTGTGTTTGTTTTTTTTTTAAACCAAACACAGCTATTTTTGTATTTCTAAAGTATTTCCCAAAGAAGCAATTCAGATTGGATTGATTCAATGCAATTATATTTATATGCTGGGGGTTTTTTCTCATATCTGTAGGTGATGATTAGCATTTTCAGCTGCTCTTTTTGAGGTTTGATCTTGGAGAGCCTTGATATTCAGTATTCTCCAGGGAAGTGTTAAAGGCTGGAGAAGACAATGAAGGAGAGTGTGTTGCAGGAGAACAGTCAGAGATCACTCAGATCTCTGTACTTTATTGAATAGTTCACTGAGTTCTAATCAGTGAATTTAGTATGTAAAATATTTAATAAGTACAGATGGATTGGCAGTCAATATTTTATTACACTTAAAGTTAATATGGGATACAAAGTCTCTCACATAAGCTTACTATGTGTATGTGAAATGTTACATGCATGTAAAAATGTCAGTTACCAACCCATTGATGTCTGGTGTCAGGTAAGGGATCTCTCAGCCTTGAGGGGTAACCTTGAGAGTGGTCCCTACTCAAGGGGAGATGGCTGCCACACAGCCATCTGCTGTGGAGGGAGAGCTCAGCAAGCCCTGATGACTTTACACTATAAAGTGGTTCATTTGTAGTTGGATTTTCTGCTGTGTAAACAGAGTTTCAGCCTCTTATCTGCCCAGTCTCCAGCCAAACCAGGTTTTTTGGGGGGTTGATGCTGAGTCCTCATTGATGGCTTCACACAATAGGATTAACTTCAGTTGGGTTTACTTGCTGAGCGTCTGCCTGGACCAAAGTTTTCATTAGTACAAGCAGGAGGAGTGCATCTGTCACAGGGTGTGGCAAAAGATAAGAATGCCCAAGGTCAAATTCTGCCACTTAAAGAAATCTGCATCAGGGGTAACAATTTGTGGACATGGGATCTCCCATAGCAAAATGCTACAGAAAATTTCTTCTAGATTGTGGCTAAGATAAATTCCTGTCAGTGTGTCAGAAGATGCTCTGTGGTGGTTGTGAGAATGTAAAGATTTTACCTTGGATATATTGGGATAGCATTAGTGAGCTACCACAGCAACTGTTTTGCCATGAAATGGATGACTGAAGTGTACTAAATTTATTTTTGTTTTAAAATATCTTAACTAGGACCTGCTTGGCACAACATTTTTATAATAGCAAGTACTTCCTTTTTCTGAAAGAATTCAATTTCTAGATATCAAGTACTTGAAATAGGTGGGAAATTTTGTTACCACTTTATAGAGATGTATCTGGAATGCTGAAATGAGGATGTTGATTTGTAGTACCTTAATGTTGTGGTATGCTGACTTGGTGTGGGTAAGATTTGGCTCTTGCTGATTGTATGAGCCTAAATAAAAAGGCAGTTCTAAGTCAGATGGTGGGTAAGCCTTGCCAATATAAAAGCTTTCTGACTTTTCTTTTGGCAAAACATGGTTCTATTAACTCATCTGAGCTGTAATAGGTCTAAGGCATGTTTTTTAAAAAAACTCTTCTGTCTGAGCCCTGTGAACACCTAGATTACCTTGTTGCTGTAGACCTTGAAAAAAGATACCGTTTCTCTAAAACAAAATCTTGATAGAGTGGACCTTTTTCCTTCTAGGGCATGGGTCTTACATGGCACCTTTCATGAAGTCTTCTTTTAGTTGAAGATTGTCCCTCAGCACCAGATAGGTCTTTCAGCTGCCTTGGAAAGATTAGAAAGAGCACCAGTCAGAGATTAACGAAGTCTGGCTATACTCTGTCCTTTGTAAAGTTGTGCTTAAGGATGTTTTCCTAGTAAATATTTTGATCATACATAAACGTATACATGTGCCTGTTCATACACAAGTATTTCTAACAAGCCTGTATGTGAACAATAGGTAACTGTTTCATGTACTGGCCTGTATTTTGCACTGATAATAATGTGCATTTAATTCTTCATTCAAGAAAATGACAACAATAAAAGGTTGAACAAGATCTGTTATTTTCGCTTAGCAGGGATTCTGTGCTTTTTTTGCGCCAACAAAGCCATTTTAATCTGCTACTTTTTTCCCCATTTTGCTACTTTGTAGTAATAGCAAAGAAATTTTATAAGAAGTCTTTCTCGACTCAAGATTGAGAGGAGTTATTGAGAGCCACATTTCACTTTACCACGTAATACATAAATCTTGCTTTAAAATGTTTTATATGTAGGCGTGAATTTTTCAGCCAGGAAGATGTTCAGAAGCAAAAAGGTCATGTAGGATTCTAGTTGCCTGGAACAACACTACTTAAATTTTCAGAATATGAAAATCTCTCCATGTATGTTTTAGTGTTGCAAACGTAGAAAAGTAGTGTTTAATACAAATATCTTAAATATATTACAATTGAACTGTTGTCAAGCAAATGACATGTTCCTATTTTCTGTTATATCTTTGTTACTTGGAGGGTGTCTGTCACTGGGACATACCAGGATAATGCAGAATGGCCTCAGTTATTGCTAAACGTGCAGGGGTTTTTCTGTTGTTTCAAATCTCAGCTATTTAAGGAGTTTCTCCCACATGTGAAAACGATCTGCTAAAGCTAAAGCAGTTTTAAATTGGATCACATTTTTGTTTTGTTCCATGTAAGAATTTTGGGAAAAGTACACTTTGAAAAGTAAGGAATATTTAAGAATCTGACACAACTTCTCATTTTTAACACTGCTTACACAATGAAACTTAAGTTTAAGTATCTCTTATAGCCCTGAAAAACTTCTGGAAGTTTTGCAGGCAAAGTATAATCGTGCTGCATTCAGGTTTGGAAGGGTGTGTGTGTGTATCTTGTATGTTTGTGGGAGTAAAACACATAGTAACATAATGGGCAATGGAACTTCTTAGCAAAAAATAATATGATTAAAGAAAATTAGTTTATGAAGCTAATTTTTTGTCACAAGTCCCTGCAAGACTTGATGTTTGGGTAATAATGATTTTTTTTGACTCCTTCACACTCCACCCCCCCCACCCCAAAAAAAAATCTAAAAAATTGAGAACTGTTCTTTGCAGAATTTCTATTATGTTTCGGTGTCATCTCACTTTCACCTGTAAAGCAAGAGAAATATTGGGAAAATAGCAACACTGTCTTAAAAGTAAGCTTTTCACCAGGACTATTAAAAACCGCAGCAACTAAATTCATATTAATATTTACTTGCTGTCAAATTTAATCATGCTGTGTGGAAAAAATAATCGTTCTTGCTCCCTGTTTAATTGAAGATCTAAGTAATGAAGTCATCTGACATTATTAAGGCTTTATACTTAAGACTAACCAAGCATAATATAAAGTGCTTTTATTTTTAAATGCAGAAGCACTGAAGCAAACTTGAGATCTAGTGTACACTTTTTTGCTAAGTTTGGGGTTTGTTATGATGTAGCACATCTTGGTATTGCTGACTTATTCATAGCATGTCAATAGAAATTAAATAATATCCCACTTTGCTGACAATTTGTTGTTACTCTGAAATCAAATTTATATTCACTTTATATTCTAATTTATGGTTTAGTCATCAAAGTGACCATTGAAGTGTAAGGTTCATAAATAACTATTTGAATCAGCCTAGTGGGAAATGTGAAAGTGACAGATTACTGTCATTTTGTTCATGTCAGTCACTGTACAATTTGCTTGGATGTTATAAAAGTAGCTTTACAAAGCTGAAAAGCATGGAAGAGCATTAATCTCTGCCTTCGTCCTCCTCTGCTTGTTATTGGTTTTGATTTAAAAGTAGTCTGGCTAAAGGAAGGAACAACTGATTCTCTTAACACTGTGAAGATTCTGTGTGTGTGTGTTTAAACAGCACAATTTCTCGTGTCCTTCTTGTAAAGAAGGATGTTGTGAGAAATGCATTGTCACAAGCAAGTTTGAAATAGAAAGTTTTCAAAAGTTTTGAGGCTAACTCTTAAGGTCCACGTGAGGATTATTGTAACAGCCATTCCCCGACTATGCTAATATGATGTCATATGTGAGTTTCCATCACTGTCAGAATACATTAGTGATAAAAGAATTTGTCCCTCTGGAAGCTTTATTATGAATTGTACTGGTTTTGACATCACACAACTACAGTACTCATCAGAAAAACAGTTTTGTTATTTCACGGCCTTTCTTTGTCCCTTTAAATAATCCAAACTGAGAATCATGGTTTGCACAAACTGTTAGCAGGGAGACAAGAGATGCACCGTGGGTAGTTAGTCATGGAGATCTGCTGCTTTTACAGCTGGCTGGTTATCCCTATTTTCTAAGGGATCAGATGAACTTTTTTTGAGTTTGAGTTGTTCTTCCTCAGACTTGACCTCTCTTAGTGTTCCCTTCAGATGTATAGAAGTGTGAAGGAACGTGGTTTTGAAGTGTGAGAACCTTTGAAAAAGGTTCCACTGGTAATGATAACTATTGAGTACTTGCAGCATTTTTCATGTTGGCAAGCGCCTTCTAATCCTTGCAATATTCCTTGATTTATAATAACTTCAGCTCTGTTTCTTTTAACGAAATGCTTCATGATTATGGCTTGGTAAAAGCCTGTGTCATACTTAGTGTGAGATTTCAGTCTCATATTCTCGTGTTTCTCCATATTGGCCATTTTTAGTACAAATTATTAGTACAAGGTTTTTTTGAGATCTCTGTGAAATAAGAACAGTTGAACAGTTCTTCTGGATCTTTTTTTTTTAGCAAGCCAAATTGCCAGTGTAGCTGTGTGTAGCCAAGTACTGAGCCTTCTTGAGGTGTTCATTAGCAGTATCTCATCTTAGCAATATCATAGATTCAAGGAACAGTTGAATGGAAGTGGAAACGATACTGAATGTACTAATACAACACTTGTGTTATGAACTGGTGACAATATAGCCACAGCATAAGGAAGCGTATTTCTGTTAATCAAAATACTGTAATTATTAAAGCATGTTTACTAAATATTAGCAAGACAAGAAATTTCAATTATAGTTACTATAAAATCTAGAAGGTAAAAGTACCTTAGTTTACTGCACCTACTTTGGATTTTATTGGTCATCCTTTGTGGCTTTATCAGCAAATACTCCTATTGTTTTCCATAGTTCTGTTCTAGTAATCCTGCGATTGACTTGCAACAATAGCAGGTAAATTAGTACATGCCGAGGTGTCTGTGTATTTCTGGACTGAAAGCATATTGCCGAGCATTCAGGGGACTGGTACTGATTTGCGCAAATGTGTGTGACATTGGAATTGACTGTCTCAAGGAAATTTTCAACCTTTAAGAAATATTCTGCGTATCTGAAGATACTCAATGTTTATACTGCAAAGCACGGTAGGCTGGATGCTCTTAACAAGGGAAAGTTCATTATGAAAATTCCTATTAGTAGTTTTAGTGTCAGGCTACAAGTCATATTTTGTCTAATTTTTATGAATGTCTAAGGAAGTTGCAAAATACTGTCTAATGTATTTGATTATGTAGCAGCAGTTTTGAAGCCAAGAGGAAAGAATAGCTGGAAAAGCTCTTTAGGCAGTGAGTACAGAGTTGCAGCACCCACGCTACTGTTCAGGAACGTATTATGATATTGGCAAGTCGCATTTTCCTGCTAGCACCTAGTTACGATGGAGCTCTAATATGGTTTCCTCTTATCACGTTTGTCACTGCAAGGAAGTTTTAAAATTACAGATTCATTTACTGCTTTTCTTGAGAAGCTCCTTGAATTTAATTTTTTTTAGCTTAACAATGGCAAATATCTATTTTTCTACAAAAATTTACGGACTGTACAGCTCTTAGATAAGAGGAGTCTACTTGGAAGTTTCCTGCTTTTTTACTAGTGTCATGTATTTCTATTTATTACAGTTGCACCTACTCATTCTGACCAGGATAGAGCAAGCATTATGCACAGGGAGAACTATTCCTACCTCTTTTAACATTTATTTTGTTAAAGCCAGTGTAGACATAGGAAAGAGTTTTCAAATGCCTCCTTCACAGAAGAGCGGGAGGTGAATGACATAATCAAACCATGGACAAATACCTTCTTAAAACAGTTTTAGCAAGTCACTGCATGGTATCAGTTTGGAAGGTAATCAAGCATTTATACACTTCTAAATACTTGCAGTGGTATCTAGAATTGAGCAAATGTTTGGCATGAGCCTCTTGCACTTCTCTTGCTCTTAGCCTGCTGCAATACTGGTCAGTTTTTATTGCGTTAGGAGATCATCAGTTCTTGGTTGGTTCCCTACATGCATTTATGGAAATTATGCTGGAAGCCTGTGGCAAAGCCAAACACTGAATTGAAATCAGCTGACTTTGGTTTTTAGAAGACATTGGGGGGATTTTTCTGAGTTTGTTTTGAGTTTGTTTTTAATTCTAAAGCTCTTTGGGGTGGTATTTTTGGACTCTTTTTTCCACTCAAGGTTGTTTAAATCCTATTTATGTTCAGGTTGCAGTTACTTTCTGTGGGATTTGAAAACATAACTCAAGAAATATACATTTGTCTATTTCTTCTTTTATAACAGCCTACAAGGAAGAATATGGTTGAGAAAGCAACAGAAATACTTAACGTATGTTAAGTTTCAGTGTTCTTTACTTGGAAAGAGGCACAGATGCAGGTGGAGGAAGGTACAACATAGGACTGATAATACCTCTCTTTTCATAAGCAAAGGAGAGCTTAAATTTGAAATTGTGAGGCATTAAATTCAGAGCTATACTGGGTTTGTATTCTGTTATGAGAGTAAATACATTTTATGCCCAGTAAATATCTGTAAGGTGGAGGAGGGAGGAACGAAGAAAATGGTAATAGGAGTGACTTAAAAAGGTTTGGTAAACTTGAACGAAAACCCGGGGTAAATCAGAACTTGGCCCTTTGTAGGACATGTTAGCAGTGAGGTCTACTTCAGCCAGGCTTTTCAAATAGAGTTTCATCTTGGCATGTAGGATAGCTTTGGAGATATGTGATATCGTAACAGATGCCAAAAGCCCAGAGCTGTCCTGTCCGCTTAATTTCTGGCATCGGAATGTGCAGGAAGTATAACAGACATTTTACCTGCCTTCAGGTGGCGTGGCTCTCCAGGTTACACCTGTGGGAGTCTCCAGAGTGGCGTTACTCCTTAGGCTTTCATTTAACTCTCCTGATGGAGAGCAAGATTGTATTTTCACAAATGATTTGCTGCTGTTTGCCATGCTGCCTAAATTATAAGTGGCAGGTTCTGCTTGCAGTATTAAATACCAAAGTAGACCCTGCACTGAAAGTAACCTTAAGGCTACCAGCAAGGGCAATTCAGAGGTAGAATGAGGCTTTCTCTTCCTGATCTAAGACCCTTTATGTAAAACGCAGAATTTGACATATGCAGCAGTCTTTCCTAAAAAAAAAATAAAAATACTGTTGAGTGCTGGCAGCTGCTCTTAAAATACTTTAATTACCATCATAAAGTGCTGTCATTATTTTTGTTACATGTATTTAGTGGCTAATCCAGCAAGGTTGGGGCCTTACCATAAATAATTAGTAGTTACATAATGCATCCAGAGCTCTGGGCATCTGATGTTATGCACAGAGAAGGGCTGACTGAAGGACAGGAGAAGGACTTACTTTCTAGTGAGCAATTTGGTGCAGCAGCATGTCACATCTGATGAAGTAAATGCGAGGTATAAACTTCCACATGGAAAAGAGTAAGTTTTATCAGCCTGGCTGATTAGTAGCTTGAAACAGCAGCACTGATTGAACCAATTCATGCTGATGAAAGCTCACGTTTTTGGTGAAAGGTGATCATGGGCCACTTGTCCTCTCGTGCTTTCTGCTTTCCTCTGGTGTCTCAAGGGCTTCTGTCCGGTGTGTAAATGAATATGGTTCATAGGGGTGGCTGTTGCAAAAAAACTTTTAAGAGGGTCTCTTGCCAATCAGGTAAGTAACAGCGAGTGCATGTATGTGTGTCCTAGTATAAACTATTGCCAAGAGAGGGAAGGTGGAAATCAGTGCTGGTAGTTTTGATCACAGCTCAAATGACTTCTGCCATGTTTCTAATCTGCCTGATCTTGAGTTTGATGCCTGCCAGTTTGGTTTGTAGCTGGTTTAAAGAATGAGTTTCTAGCGTTGAAGCGTATTAACCTTTAAGCAGCTTTCTTTGTGTGGTGTCTGCTGCAGAGCAGAACATTTGTAGAGGATCTCTCTTTCACTGGATAGGAAAAAGTATGTCAGTTTTGTGTGTTATTTATGAAACGTATAACCTTGTAAAAGCGTTGCATATGTATTGTGACTTACGTTCACATCTGAACACAGATCTCTGCTGAGCATCCTCTTTCAGTGGTGTTATCCTGGGGTAAACCAGTTTTAAGTACAACTAGACCTTGAGGAAATGAAAGGGATTGCTGTTTTGAGGACTTCTGAAAAAAGTAAGAGACAACAGTGCTGTTGTAATAACAGTGATCTCTATTTTGATCTCCCGCAGTTTGTTGGTGTTCTTTTAATCTGTTGCTTTATTTCACTTTCTTTGCTGAGCAGACTTTCCTTCCTGGTTTTGCACTGCTTATTGAAAGGAGACGGTGTCAGGTTCAATGGCACTGCAACTGAGCAGGCGCGATTCCTTCCAGGAGGAGTTTTGGCACGTTTGTCTGATGCCTCAGATCCCCAGCACTGTGGTGTGCTGCCCTTGAACTGCTGTCTGTAATTCAGGATAACAATGTTGGTGTTGATGCCCTCACTGTCTGACAAGGCACCTAGTCCTGTAGCTGTGGTACAATTTTATTTTTAATAACGTTTTCTCCCCCCATGCTCAGTCATTAGTTTCTCAGCATATTACAGTTACAGTTTTTTCCTTTGCAGCTAATGAAGAGGAAGCATTTTAGCTCCTACTTATGCTACTTGTGTTCTTTTCTGGCCTTTCGGATAGCCATGCTTTTCCCCTCAGCATATTGAAAATACAGAAATGGAAAATCTTCCCCTGTCACTCTAAATCAGATGCCTTTTTTTTTTTTTTTTGTTCTTCCAGAGATAGTTTGTCAAGTCTAAAAAGTTTCTTCTCATTTTCATTCCCAGCATAAGGCCAACCTGCAAAGAGCTCTATTTGTCCTATTTACTACAAGAGTCTAGCTTTATAAGTGCTTTTTATTTCCCCTTCTTACCTTCATGCTGCTTTTCTTGTTTCGGTCACTAAAACTCTTCCATTATCCCAGTTACAAAGGTGCCAATTTTCTTATTTTAAAATTGCTTATCAAAATGAAACCTGTTTATAAACCCTACCAATGTTAACTGTCATTTAATAAACATCTGAAAACAGTTACTTAAAAAAGCCTCCTTCATGGTCCTCTGTTTTGGGTGTGTCTGTATTGTAATCTTCCAGAGGCCCACTGATTACCCCTGTGGCTTAGCATAGCACCTAATGTCATCTGTCACACAATTTGACTTAATTGCAGCCAAGTAAATTCACAGTGATCTAGTTTTATTTTGACAATAAGCATATGTGTGGCCTTCACATAAAGCTCTTTCAAACAAAGAAGCTTTATCATTGATATGCTATGTTTCAGTTTTATCTTTTCTTGCAGTAATTTGGATTTTGTCTAGTATTTCTGTAGTAAGCTACTTGTATTTGAGGGAAATGTGTTTGATCCATAAGATTGTGAGTGAAGACCAAGCTTTAGGGAAGAAAGTTGCTAAACTCCAATATCAGCATGTCTGATGCAGCCCTTGGAAGTTTAAGCAGGGAAAAGTCTTTTCTAGACAAGACTGTAGTGAAGTTTTATTAGTGTTTACGCAGTCTCCTTGGTACTGGTGCATTGCTGCTGTCTTTAGCTCTGTGCTTTCTGAGGTGAGCCTTGAGTTTTTTTGGCTGTTGGAAGCTATAGCTGCAGTGCCCTTCATCTTGGTGGCAGGCATTATGCCAGTACATTAATTTTGAAAGCAAGTAAAAAGAAGAAAGAAAAAAGAAGCCCAAACTCTTCCAATCATGTTTAAATCTCAAATTGACTGGTTCCTGTTGTTATTCTCTCTGGGATATGTCAGACATATGCTTCCCCCCCTTCAAGGTATGGACTGCCTGAACGTCCTTCCTAAGCTGACTGCTTTGCAGGACATGAACCATTATAAAGGTGAACCTGAATCTCTGCTCAATAATTTGGTCACCTGTAGAGTGTACAGAAATACATACTTTGAAATGAAGGTATGTTTATCCTGTTAACAGGGTAGGGTCTTGTCCCTCATCAGGGCAGTTATGAATATTGCAGCATAGTGCCTAAATAATGTTCATAGTCTTTCTCCTCTGAGCATCATTCACTTGCTGAGCAGTTGCTTTGGTAATTTTTAACCATATTTTCATCTAAGTGTATGGTTAATGAGAGCATTATGTGACCTAATCGCTTAGCCTTTCACATTAATACAGATCTTGTTTGTAATTCTGTTCATTTTGTTGTTGACCCAATGCTTTGGTTATGTGTTCAAATGATCTTAATTTTAATTGAAAGTACTTTCTGTCTCACAGCAGTCTAATTTCTATGCACATTTGTCAGTAGTGAATACTTATTGGGGGTGATTACTCTCTAACTGCTTGTGCCAGTATACCTCTGGGAGGTTAATCAATCTTGTGCTTTTTAATTGACATCAATAATGTGTTTACATTTATCAATGTTTCTTAATTGTCAAGTTATAACAGTGGAACTTCAATAATAAATCATGCCAGTGGTTAACTTCATACATTAGATTTTTAAGAGTCTCCTTAAGCAGTTTGATGTGTTGTAAATTGCCTTTAAATGATTTGTATGTGTGCTCATGGGGGAAGAGGGGGGAAAAATTGGTATGCAAAGTTGTGCTGGAGAATAATACTGAAGAACTAACCCACTGACAGTAAAATACCTTTACCACATGTACGGTATGCTTTGTGGGTTAAAAAAAAGGAAGTAAGTCTATTCAAAGTGCTAGTTTTATTACTAATAATTTTGGGAGCATGACAGTGCAGATATATTTGTTGTGCCATCCCAAGGGGCTTGTCAGGGCTGGGACCGTTTCCCTTCTCTCAGCTGTACAAGCAAGGCAGAAGGTAGAGAGAATTACTAGTAGTACTGCTCCTTTGCAGAAGTGGCAGTGAGTTCTGGGAGATCAAGGCACCCGACTTTAACTGTACGTTTCACCAAATGCCTGTCTTTCAGAAATTGAGGTAGAAATGGAGTCTACTTCTATTTAAGTTCAAACATATATTTAAAGGCTTTGGTGCACAGGAAATGAAATTATTTGCCCAGGTTCCCATCGTATGCTTACACCAGAAATTAACGCATGATATTCCGTGTCTTGCAGCACTGCCTATCTCAGTAAGTATCCCTTTATCTAGTAACTTCCTCTCTTCTCTTTCCCCTTTAGATCCAAGTAGTGGTAGACGAGAGAAGAAAATCTGCTCAGGCAGAAACTGGCAGAATGCTGACCACATTGTGTCAGTCTTGCCGTGTTTTATGGGCCACACTGAAGACAATATGAGAATTAAAAACCCTACCTAATGAGCAGTGAAGGACTTAACTAGAAAATAACAGCATTAAATATTAAGTGAGAGATCATATGAACACCAGGATAGGAAAAGAGAGAAGTAGGGAAGCAGCTATTTGTGGGTTTTGCAATTTTACTTGTCTCTCTAATTGAGATCCTAAAGGTGAGCTGCAGTTTTTCAAGTAAACCTACCTAGTCGTACAAAAAATTCAGAGAAGTCATTGATGTTGTTAAAATCAAATATGATATAAAACTAATTATTTTAAATCTTACTATGTAGGACCTAATTTTACAATGCTACTTGTTGACTAAATTATTTCTTATCTGAAATGCTGTAGAATTAAACGGTATTTTACATGGAATTAGAGATACACCATTTGCTTAAGTTGAAAATAAGATTAGAGAAACAAATGCTTATTTTGGGAAAGAAAAACA
This sequence comes from Psophia crepitans, assembly GCA_013399095.1. NCBI lineage: Eukaryota > Metazoa > Chordata > Aves > Gruiformes > Psophiidae > Psophia > Psophia crepitans. Next base: position 899,350 of record VWZZ01005932.1, read on the forward strand.
GGTGAGGAGTTGGAAGAGCTGGAGAATGAATAGGACTAACATCTTTAATCAGTTGAAACAGTAGGAAAAATTTTATATACCAGATTATAACAAAACCCCTTTATCAAGGAGCGAGTAAAAAATTCACTAGAGTCTCAGTCCTAGGAAACTAAAGGACTGATTTAAACATTGAAATCTTGATGCGTGTAGCGAAGTTCACTGCCATTTGAATGGTTAAAGATCAGACATGTCTGCATTTGTGTTCCTCTTGCCTTTCTTGTTTTCAGTCCTGGTTCCATCTTCACATAGTACTCTAAAATACCATCTTTCTCAGTATTTCAAATAAGACACTGTTAGTTGAAAACTATTCTTAATAGATTGATAGTTTTTATTTCATTTCTTTGAACCTGTATGAGAGAAATGGCTGGCAACAGGTGAATTAGACAGTAGTGTGAAGCCTGATGCCATCCCTACCTAGTATCATGATTGAAGTTTCCACTTCTTAATTCCTATCCTCTTCTTAACTGAAGAAATCATGTGTTGCCCAGGTCCTAAAAAACTAAATGAGAACCAGAGGTTTTGTTGTCAGTGTACAAAACTAAGATGTCTGTGCTCTTCAACATCAAGGCTAGCTTTTATAGGAAAAGAGAAATTAAAATACTAAATATTTCAATTTTAGTTGTGCAGCCACTTCGATTTCTTGTAAATTTTAAAAGTAATAAATTAAGTCAGTCTCTCCTTCTTTCAATAAGACAAAACTGATAAGACACAGCTATCTAAAGAAAAAAATTAGTGATTACCAAATCAAATTGCATTAAAGCAAGGAATGTGTAATGAATCTGTTTATGAAGGGTAAAGCAATTCAGAAGACAAAACCGTCACCACTTTCTTTAGCATGGCAGATTAAGTACATTCATGTTGTGTGTAGAGGGCTTTGTGGTAGGGTGCTTGTGTGAGTAAGTTATGTTTAGTAACAAAAGCAGGCATCCTGGTGTGCAGCTGATACAGCATGTCGGCCCTGACATTGCTGTGCGGGTTCTGAACTAGGGGTTATTTGCACCCCATGTCTAAATGGGTGACGTTGGGTTTGCATGGTAATGTGCAAATATGAGTCTTTAAGAAGTGGTGACCTTTCAATGGCATTCAAATTGTATTTGCCCTTTTGTTTTCAAGCCTGCTAAGTTACCTGAGACATAGATGAACCTAAACTTAGGTTGGCGGTTAGCATGAAGAATGTAAAATCTTCTTTGACTTAAGTTCAGAAAAGATGATTTTCATGCACTGTTGTCCAAAAATATATTTAATGCGAGCATAGCCTGAACAGTTAAACAAACTAGTTCAATTGCCAGGCTTCCCAGTACTTTTGAGGTAGACTGGAATTGCTGCTATCAGGTCATCAGGTTGGATATATTTTGAAACCTAGTGAGTCTGATACAGGAAACTTGTCTTTTAACTTTCTCCCTTTCCTCAGACATCCTACACTGAGTGAATACTGAGGCTACTGAGAAAGTAAGGAGTGTAACAAATATCCATAATGTATATTCTCATCAGCTGAAAAGAGAGGATGGCGTGCTTGTTCAGAGAGTACCGGAACAAATTGATAGCAAGGATCTGGTCTTATGTTCACACATTTATGCTGATTCATACGAAGCTTAAGAGCTCAAAGTACTCTGGAATTCACTAGAATATAAGCTCCAAAATTATGTAAGCATTAGAGAACATGAGTTTTTCCCCACCAAATACAGTTTCATACTTGGAAAAAATCAATACAGTGTAAAAGTAGAACTTGTGGTTTTTTCATCTTTTGGTAAAGTACAGGCCATCTACATTTCTATTTCTTTCCTAAATAGTCAGCTAAAAGAGTAACTTCACATAGCTGTCCCACAAATCCGTGGGGAGTACTTCCTTCAGGGAGTAATTCATGAACTCCACAGTGTACTGTGTATTTTTCACAGCTGCTTCCTGTGTATGTCTTGTTGTAAAGCTGAGATCTCTGAGTAGGGAATAATGAGTCTTGAAGTACCCAGTAAGCATTGGCACTGTTTTCATTGCTGGCATACAACCAAGGAGCCTTTGAAGCTCAGCTGATCAGACTTCAGTGATGGTATGTCCAATTTCAAGGGTTTGCAATGACCTGGAGTTAAGAACTTTTTTAAAAAACACTACACAGCTTTTACCATTCTGAGCAGCTCACTAATCAGTTCATACCTGACTCCCCTGTCAGGATGACAGTAGATCTGGAAGTAGTGGCAGATAATTCAGTGAAGATAAGGTTATGTTTTTTGTATGTCTGTGTCAGGTGGTAAAATCCAGCTCTACAGCACACTGGTTTTTACTTGATTTCAGTTTTGATTTTCAACTTTTCATTTAAAGTGAGTTCTTTATTTGACTTGCTGGCTAAGGCTTTTTAAAATGTAAATAGCAGTCTTGTACCTCTAATACAGAGTGGAGCGAAGCTGAGAGAAGGAGAGTCTGACCTACTCTTACAAAAGAAAACAAAACTGAGGAAGGGTAGAACATAGGAACAGAGAGAGCCAAGGTTTCCTACTGTATAGTAATGGATATGACCTTTAATATGGAGGCCTCTGGATCAAATTTAAGTTGGCATTAAAATTTTCTAATAAATTCCCTGCTGAATCTCAGAGGTTTTTTCCTCAGATTTAATTCAATAAGGTCACAATAAAGCAAGGGCTGTCTGTGCTATTGTAATTGCTCTCAGCAGGCTGATAATATTATTGCAGAGAAGTGCCAGCTACTGTGCTTTTATTTCTTTCTTCAAGTACTCTCCTTGCTACACACTTGCTCTCAGGACTACTCTAAGTAGGAAGTGAAGCTGTTTTAAAGGCCATTTGCTTCTTATTTTAACATGTTTTTATAGTAATGCTTGTCTGAGACTCTTCAACAAAAGGAATAACAGCATAACATGTCTTATTGCAGAATAATTGGGGGTCTGTGTTTACTTTCCTTAATTCTCATCCAACCTTTATGCATTAGATTCAACCAGCAAGTTCTTAAAAGTTGATATTCCTAAATGTGCAATGCTTAGTTCATTTTGGCTTGGTGCTTTTAGAGTTATGCAATAAGATGTACATCTAAAGAAGTTTCTCTTAGGCACCTGGGGAGAGACACTGAATGCCCACTGTCCGATGTTTCATTAAAAACAAGACAGATTTCAGCTCATCACAGTGAGGCAGATGTATTGGGGGTCCTGCCCTTGTAGATTAACACCACATCTTCTCTTGCAGTGTGACTTTGAGAACAGTATTGTTAATGTGACGTTTCTTGTATGAATGCAAATTTATGCATGGTGTGCTGCTGGTTGATCTGTTACTAGTGTACTGGAAGTAGACCAAATGCAAGGGTAGAGTCCTATGATCATGGTTCTCTGTATAATTCCATGTGAGTATGAGAAACTGAGTGCACCTTCAGTGTTAACTCTGCATGAGCAGCACTAGATGTACATTAAGTTTCTAGATCCAGCTTCCTCCTCTTTCCAATCAGAGCTGCTGTCTAAAATGTTGAGTTTCTGTTTGTAGTAGTGGCACGTTAGAAGCCATGTACATCGTGGCTGGTCCTTTTTAACAAATGAAGAGGTATTTTAAAACACTGTAACTAGATTACATGATTAGTATTTTGGGATGACAATGGACCAGTCTTTTAGTTGTGGGACTAGATATGTTTTGATTGTGGACACAAAGAAGTAATTCATGTTTCCCTACCTCAGCATAAGTGGTAGCTCAGGCCTTTGCAGTTTCAAAGGACCAATCTGGCCACAGCTGAATACTCCTTCCTCGTATCCACATCTGGCTTCCCACACACTAACTAGCTTCACACTTACCTGTTGTGGTTTAGCCCCAGCTAGCTGCAAAGCACCATGTGGTGGGATGGGGAGAACGGGAAGACAAAGATAAACCTTGTGGTTGGGATAAAACAGTTCAGTGGGACAGCAAAGGGAGAGGAAAATAATAAAGTGCTTATTATATTCTAAGTGGGTGATACACAATGCAGTTTTCTTACTGTCCCAAGCCCGATGCCCAGCCTGTCCCCGAGCAGTGATTCCCCCTTACATACTGAGCATGACATCGTATGGTATCAAATATCCTTTGGCTAGTTTGGGTCAGCTAACCTGGCTGTGTCCAAACATAATTTGTTCTGAGAATTAACTCTATCCCAACTGAAAATCAGGACATTATCCATCCCTTATTCTAGACCATTTATGTCATGCCTGGGTCCTACACTTCCAGTTCATCCCCACCACTTTTCCTGTCTTTGAGACACATAGATCTAGAGAGAGGTATAGATACTTATGTACATGCAGATATCCTTTCCCTAGTCTATGGGCTGTCCCTCTAAAATGTCTGAGTTAATTTAATCTGTGACTTTGGGTTCCATCTGCCATAAGAGTTTCTCAGGGCAGGAGCGATAGTGTGTGCTGTCGGACTGTTGCTGCATCCGAAGCTCATGGCTGGTGTACCTGGTGTGGCCCATGCTTGTGGTCTGTGGGTTGAAGATGTTGATTTCTGGGATTTTGTTGGGTACTTGTTGCCTGAAGTCAGTTGTAGTTCAATCATCGCTGCACTTTACTTGGTTTCATCAAAGTTCATCCTTCATTAATTTGGGTGATTCTTACTGTGATACTATTGATATGGCATATAACAACTGTAATAGTGATGACATGAAATGACAGGGTTATTTAACAATTAGCATCACGCAATTTAATTTGTTGGCTGTTCTTACCCAAGATCAGATCCCCTTGAGGTACAGATGGGACTGTCCCATCCTTCCACATCACCCACCAAGTGCACCCAGGCCCTTGAGGAAAAGCAGTCCTGCAGATGGGTTTGCCTTTGCCTGAAGCAAGAATAACCCCCAGACTGTCTTCCCCAACATATTGATGTGCACTAAGGGGACTTTATCCCCTGTTGTGGTTTTACCCCAGCTGACAGCTAAGCACCACGCAGCTGCTTGCTTCTCCCTGCCTTCTGCAGCAGGGAGAAGAATGGGAAGAAAAAGGCAGACTCCCCTGAGCTGTGATAATGACAGACAATAGTTTTACTGAGACAGCAAAGGGAGTGGAAAACAGTGACGGTACTGGTGATACACAATGCAGTTTCTCACCCACTGACTGTACAACTCAGACCATGTGCTCAGACCTGTCTGAAAACTGGACCATCCCTGAGCTGCGCTGCCTTGAGAAGTACTGCCCCTTCCTGACGAGTCCCTCCCTTCTACGCTGAGCACGATGGCACATAGTGTGACTTTTTTCATATTGGCGGAATTAGCTAGCCACTTCATCCATCACTGGTTCCTCTTCACCTGACAGAAGTCTCCTCCAGAGGCTGAGGGTTTGTGTCTGTCTCTTTTTTTCTTACCACCTTGTCAATGCCTTGTTCCCTGAACAGGGATCCCAGCTGCTTGGCCTCCCTACCCTCTAATTCCAGCTACTCCCAGCATCGAAGCAGCCTCGTTCTGCCTCTCGCTCATGTTCTTGTGATCATCCTGGCTTCTTGTCATCCCTTACTAAGTGAACTGATTTTTTTGTGTGTTTCTGCTGCATAGGGGCACAGGCACTGATACTGGCACAGGCTGGTGGTTTTTGGTTCAGCAACAGTGTCTGTTGTGGGGGTTGGGGTAGCCACTGTGCCTGGAGGACTGTTTTCCCTCTCCTCCCCCTGATGGTGCTGCCTGCTGTCAAGCAGCATTTGGTGGATAGTGGCTAGGGCCCAGCACAGTGCAGAAAGTTGTGCCTCTTTGTAATAGCTACAGCAGCTATTGTCAGAAGACAAAGGTAAAACTTGTGGAGTGGGGTAAGGATAATTTACTGGAACAGGAAAGGGAAGTAACAACAGTATGTAGAATATACAGAGCTGGTGATATGCAATGCAGTTTCTCACCTGATCCAAAGACCAGACACTCAGACCCATCCCAGAGCCTCCCCTCCTCCCTGACTAGCCCCTTTTTATGCTGAGCATGATATATGGTATGGAATATTTCTTTGGCTAGTTTGGATCACCTGTCTTAGATGTGTTCCTTCCCACCTTCTGGTGAAAACTATCCTAGCTGAAAACCAGGACTGACCAGGGCTACCTCAGATGTGGATGGTTTTGATCGTGCATGGTATTGCTTGCATGCCTGTGCTAAGTCTGCTTCAGTAATTAAAAAACAGGTCATGGTCTTCAGTCATTACATTTCACACACTTTCTTATTGCTCCTCATTTTTATTAATTTTTTCTAATTGCCCTTGATGTCTACTCTTAGCCATGCATCATATGATGCTGGTAGGATGTATACTGCAGTGCCAACATGCTTGATGAACTTCAGTAATAAAAACCATTGCTTCTGCAGTGTGTGGAGTTTCTCCTAGACAACATGCAGGCATGTGGATGGAGGTCACTCCTTCCTGATCAATAACTGTTCATTGCTTTTTTCTTACGATGTGCACATTTTAATTTGTCTTTCCTGCTGCTGCCAGAGGGAACTAATTTCCAGCACCAGAGATGCAATGCAGCTACTTTAAAGCAGAATGGTCCTGGGATGAAGTGATCTTACTGACCTGAAACACTTCAAAAAGCTTGATTTTGAAGCCTGCTGTGGTTTGAGCTTGCAGTTTCTGAGATAAGTTAACATTGCTCTGAATCATTGTGAGACATGATCACGTTGTTGCTTTGTAAATTAAGTAATGAAGCATTTGTGTGTGAAAGTTCCTACTATAATTAGTAGTTAGGCTGTGCTTTGAAAAGATCAGAATCTACATCACATGATGGTAGGGTCTGGAATTTGTTTTCCAAATTTGACTTTTAGTTGTAGAGACATGAAGTCTTCCAAAATCCAGGTTTGATTTATAATACTTTGTGTATTAACTTCAGAAGCATGCGTGAATAATCAAATAACCCTCTGGGCAGTGTGATTTTTTTCAACTAACTAATAATGTGACTTGAGTTATTTAAAGAAAAGCTCCTGTGGTTGAAATTGCGTTTTCTCTTAGTTCTTCTGTAGGTCTTGGCTGTGAAGGAGAGGTAAGTTTCTTTGAAGGATTTTGGTAAAGCATCAAAACCAAAACCTAGCATTCTTGCTAATTCTTGGTAATTTACAGGTATGAATTGCTATTAGTCTGAAGCGTTTGAAGTGCCGTACAAATTGTAATAGCACTTGTGAATCAGTCTGCTTTCAGATCTGTCAAATGGCATATATTTAATGCTTATTAGCCTAGATACAACATTTTAAAACCTTGCTGCTCTTGCAAAAAACTTCACTTCCACATAACAATTTTACCGTAGCTATTACAGTCACAGATCAAACTACACAATGTGGGATATGGATGCAGTAGTTAAGCAAACTCACCAAAGTTAACATCTGGGATATTTTTTTTTTAATATGGAGACAGAAATTTAGTGGTTTGTGTGGTTTTTTTAATTATTTTTTTTTAAATTCCCTTATTGCAGTAAGTAATAGAAAGTTTTATCTCTTTTTCCTTGAACAGAAAGTAGGAGTTGAGTAGGTTTAAATATGATGTTAGAAAAACTTGGTGTTAAAACCTGGCATTTTAACTTGTGGTATTATTATGCTTATTTATAAATGTTCCACTTTTCACTACTCTCTGTCTCTTAAGAAGTGACCTGATCAGGTCAGATTGCTTCTGTAGTAAAAACCATGAATTGCTTCTCAGTCCCATCTAAAATTTTTGGAAAAACTGAGGGCTTGATCTCCTGATTTAACGCTAAGAATCTTTCAGTGCTATTTCTTTGGAGTAATACTGGAGGCATTTCATGTTGCTCTTTGTTTTCTTTTTTATAGTACTGGATAAGCAGGGCAGTTTGCGGAAATCACACTAAGGAGCTGTTCTGAAAGTGATCCTGTATTAAAAGAATCAATTGCAGGTATTTCTGATTTGGAAATACGACTAGGGTTTTGGGCAGATATGGGAAGACTATCAAGTCCTGCATCACATGATCAACTAGACTTCTCCCTTTGGTTTCATGATATGATTGTTAATCCTAGGATCAATCCAAAAGTAAAAAGCAAACAAGGCTGTAAGCATTTTATGTGCTTTTTGTGTGCTCAGTGCTCGTCATGAAGATGACTGCATGCAGAGGCTTTACCTCTAATGGAGCTGCTCTTGTAATTCTTCTCATGTCTTAAATGGCTCTGGGTGGTCTGTCCTTATTTAAGTACTGTGCTGTGCTCTCCTTTATTTTGGGTTCACTATGTATGTGCTTATCTATCTCCAGATCATCTTAAACCTTATTATCCTTCAATTCAAGTTTTAAAAGAAAAGAGAGGGAAAAAAAAAAAAGGTATAAAAGAGCAGCCTGTGGTCAAAATAAGGTTTTCTGAGAGTCCTGAAATATGAAGCCACACCTGCCCTGATCCAACTAGCTGTTCTGCTCGTCTGTGTCTTCAGGTCAAGTTTGTATTGTTTTTGGATCAAGTAAGGTAACAACGTGCTTCAAGTGCCAAAAAAAAATCTGAGAAAAGGAGGAGGAGCTGATGATGTTTCTTTCATTAATGTTCCTGTTACCTATTATCACATTCAGGAGACTGACTAAAATGATGCTGAATTGCTGTTTCCAATATCCTATTGAGAAAAAAAAATCACACCCTTAGTAAAAATTTTTGCTGTAGTATGTTGATATATTGGGCCATTTTTAGAAACGTGTTTATTGCCAAAAACTTTCCACTTGGTTTTAACTGAGATTCAGGTTTTGGAGGTATCGACCTGTTTGAAAATTAACTGTCATTGTTTATCTGTGGTTATGAAAGTATCTGGAGATTTGGGGGCAGCAGGAATGGAAAAAAATCACTTTTCAAAGATGCATTTGGATTATGATACTATATATTTAGAATTAAGCATTTTTTTTTGCTATTGTACTAAGTACAAAAATGCACTAAACCTGTTTTCTATGAACATTTAGTGTGTTCTTGTTAGCAGTGTGTCCTGTAGGTATCAACACATAGTTACTTTGGCTTGTTTCTACCATTCATTACTAATTGAACTAAAATGCAAGAAGCTGAGAGTTATGCAGCAGAAGGTAAGACTACCAAGATAGGCAGCAAGCCAATTCCAACTTCGTGACACTGAGTGATACCAAAGGTAGGAAGCAGTGACTCCATACAATTCAGGTGTTGCTCAGCCCACCTTTGACAATGTTTCTGCTTCCCTGCTCTGCAGGAGGCTGCAGCCTTGTCCTGGTCCCGTACCTGCCCTCTCTGGCACTTCTGGAGGGCGGGAGGAGCAAGAAGTTACTCTGCAGTTGGAGCCAGTGAGGTTGTCTATGTCCCAGGGCTTGGGCATGGGATGCAGAGTTCTGTACCATGCACAGTTGGGAAGGATGAAGAAGATGCCAGTACCACCTTGTATTTTGCAGGTGGACTGCCTTTCCTTGACTCCCTGTGAGATGAACTGGTTCCTGTAGGGACCATGTCAGAGGGAGGAAGGAAATCCCCTGCCTCATGACAGCTCCACCTTGCAGCCTCCTTGAGACCTAGAACCATAAGTCCAAAATACTAGATAGTTCTGCAGTGTCTGGTGATTGCATGATACATTTATATTTTTTTTGGTAGGAGTATTGTGGAAGATTCAGATGAACTTTTCTATCTAAGATATGCTGTAGGGGATTTTTTTTTTGCTCTTGCTGGTTTTAGTATTTTGTGGGTTTGGTTTTGGGTTTTTTAAGATCTTTACAAATTATTTGTTCTAGTATTTGATTGTTCTAACTGTTAGCTAAACTCAGACTTTCTTTTCATCAGAAGTATTTTGGAAGACAATGGCTAAGGTGTGTAACCTTTCCCCTTCAAAGACATTATAAGAGTTGTGTTTGCTGTATCGCCTGTTCTCACGGGAACAAGTTTTTTTCAAAGGTCTTTGAGCACTTGCTATAAGGTGTCAAAAAGGTGCAGTTCTAACATGCCTCTTAATAAACAGTTGAGATTTTTCCTCTGTGGTACAAATAGTTGTTGGCATGGTCTTCTCATTTGAAGGGTTGAAACCCATGTGTAAGGACAATGCTTTAAGTGACACAACTTTAGATTGATTGTAGATGTTTCTGCAGTAACCTGTACTAAATGGTAGTCATCAAAAAGACAATGTATGGAGAGCAATGCCATGGCTAAAGAATGAATGTGAAGAACATGACATGGGAAAGGAGGCCGCTCCTGAGGTGAAATAAGACTTTTAAGTAGTATTAATGAAACTTTGCAGGGGTAAAATAATGTAATCCTGCAGCCCTATAGCTGAGTGGGAGAGTGGTATATATTTATGCATGTTCTTTTCTGGATATCTAAGAAATTTGCAACGACTGTGATGCAATCGAGTATTTCAAGGAACAGAAGTTCAAAAAATCACCTTTTCATTCTGGTTCTGCCACAAACTTTGGCAATGTAGAACATCATTTACCTTTTTTATCTTTACCTGTTGTCTTGAATTTTCCCTTTTTAAAATAGGTAATTCTTCAGTTACGTGTATGACAAAGATGGTTTTATGCTCGCTTAATATGAAGACTTTTTTTGGTGTTGGGTGCTGTGAGTATATTTTTCTCTTAAGAAATGTCTCATAGATTTTCAACTTTGATTTAGAGAGCTTTGGATTTAAAGTTCATATAGATTGTGAATTTATTCTCAAGGATCCTAAAGAGTTTGTTTTAGTTCCTATGTAGAAATTCAAGTTACTTTGTCCTTCCTCAGTTTTGAGTTCTGTTCCCCTTAAGCTTCTGGGGATAGAAAGCCTTAATAAGCAGTAGACATCTAGCAAATTATTCTAAAAAACTTGTGAGCATTAGTAATAAATTTCCTGATAATCATTGCAAATGCAGAAAGGTTTTGGTCAGACGTTACAGAGGCACAATGGGGATCTTCTGATTGTTTACTACTGAGTAATATTTTATTCTTAATTCTGTGAATTTGTGTTGAATTTTATACGAACCTTAAGTTCAGTCTTTGTTATTTCCCTGACACGTATCTTTGCAAAACTGCACTTCATGCAGGAGTTGAGAAATGTTAACTGGAACGCTATGTAGTGTCACAGGAAAATATGGTTCTGTGGTCTATCCCAAAAACCAGCTAACCCAGTTTTACATGGTAGAGATCTGTTCATTTGAATTGAAGATACTGGGAATAAGAAGGAAGTTAAAGCACTGTAAACCATACTGTTCTTTCAGAAGAATCAACAGTATCTTATAAGCACGAGTGCACAGATCATGTCAGGCTAGAAATGTTAATTTTCTTATTGATCTCACCTGTAACGCTGGCTTTCAGGTGACCTCAATCAGAAGATGGCTGAATTTTGCCTCAATACAATGTTCTGTACCTGAGGTTTCTTTGCACACCATCAAAGGATGCTGTAGACTTGGGCATTAGGTATCTATCTAGCCTGATTATTGAGTACAAGTGAAGTATGTTATATCTGTGCAGAAAATTGAACTCACTTTTTCCCAGTAATTCAGCTTTCATTGCAATAAGAGGATCTTGGAGTGCTCACTGTTATTTTATGTATCAGTATTTCAGTAAATCTCTTCTCTATTGTGTGTGTGTATAAAGGATGATTTGTATTTTTTTAAACAAAATCTGATGTGTAAATTTTGTTAATAGCACACTGCAATTCAGTCTTCTGGAAATTGGTAGGGAGAGTTGGGTTTATTTGCTTTTGTCAGGATTTTGGGGTGGTTTTTTGCCCTGTTTTTTATAAATCATGTTTTTCGTACTACTTATGCTGTGTCAAGACACCTGCATGCATGGTGCATTTTCTAAATCCAGGGGATTTTTATTCTTGCTCTGAGCCTGATTGAACATTTAAACAGTGTTATAAAGCTGCAGTAAGTTTTCTGTAGTTTTAGAAACAGTTATTTTGGTTATTGACAGTGATTTTATGTGTCTGGCTATGAAATTCCTCCAATTTTCTTACCTCTGTTCCTGCCCCTGAAAATGGTTAAATAGATTTAGAAAGTGGTGTACATATTGGAGGTATCTTTATTTATAATCAACAGAGAAATCACATTTAGGAAAAGCATTTAGGAAAAATTAGTAGATCTCTTGTGAAGGAATATAGAAATGGTATATGGAGTGGCAGAAACAGCTGTGAAAGTATAGTCCGTTCTTTTCCTTCAGAGAAGCAAAAACTCTTTGTAATTTTTTTTAGGCTACATGACATTCTTCGTTGTCAAAAGACTGACTCTTTACTCTCCTATGACATCCCAATATTTAGCATACTAGTGAGACACTGAATTCTTGTAGACCAAATTATGGACAGTCAGGTAAGTGGCATTTTTCTTTATTATATTGCACAGCTTTTAACTTACAGTCAGTATACAGATACATTGTAAAACTTATGTGAGAGAAATGCGCAATATAATAATATTAAAAAGCCACTTGCCCACTTTACTCTTTATGCAGCCAATTCCGTGCCAAGTATGTGTCCTATGGTGGCCATGAAGTCCCCTGTGCAGTGCATACTGAGGCAGGCAGCTGGTTAAGAATTGGGTCTTCCCATCTTTTGTGTATCTGCTACACAAAAAGACAAACACAAAGGACAGCTGTTACTCAGCTTGTGAGCAATGAGAACAAAGTGTGCTCCAGTGGTTGTTCTCTTTGGTATTTGAACCACTGCTGTTCCAATTTGGTTTTTCTTAAGGTTGAAGGCCAGTTGATGTAGGTTGGAAATCGCTGCAAACCTGTCCCGAATAGCTAGTGCTAACACTATTTTCTACTACCACATTAACAAGCATCAGCAGTGACTGACTTAATTTACAGAACTAAAAGCTCCTCCTAACAGTAGTGCCTTAAGGACTCTATTCTTGCTTTTGTTCTTTCACCTGTGCACTGAATTCTTTCACACAGGAACTGATCACAAAGAAAGTTTACAACTACTACAGCCAACTAAGGATAACGTTGTATAGATACACAAAGAGGAAGGGAACTTGAATAGGAGTAATGCTGCATATTTTTATTACAGAAACTAATTCCAAATGCCAATATTGTTTAAAAAGCAAATTCTGTATATGTAAATAATGGAAAGCAGAAAAGCAATGTTGAATTTGATCATGGTACATGCTTGTCAAACCTGTCATTTCCATTTTTCTCTCTTAAAAGTAATCATATGACTGCTTTCTGGCATATATGCTACAGATTATTTTTGGTGTAGAAAGTGATATTTAAGTAGTACTTAGAAGAGATTTCTATCAATGACAACTTTCAGATTTTAGGCAATTTTTTTAGCCTTATCTCTTAAGATCAAAATATTTTAAAAGTTTTTTAAATCAAAAGAAAGTTTTTATTTATGGGTGTTTACTGTATTCCCTACAGGATCTAGGAAAGATCTTGCTGTAAAGTCGAGGGAGAAATTAACTGATTTGGGAATAGATAAACACTGGAATTTCAATCAATATCATGAATTTTTCTGAAAACTTTTGCAGAGTGAGAATGGGAATTTGGCTAAAACATCTCCTTAGTCTTAGCTATTGTAGAATCCAGCACTTGCCGTAGGAAATAAAAAGTAAAGTTTTGGGCATAAAACAGCAGTGGATCCATGAGGTTACACCTGAAGCCAAAGTTGTAATTCATAAGTCAATTTCACAAAACTCTGCTTGTTGGGTTTTTTTGGGTTTGGTTTTTTTTTTTCCAATGAAAGTTGAAGTTAAGATGTACTTTTCAAGTTCAGTTTGTGGAAAGCTGTGCATGTTTCATCCCAGTTGCAGGGACAGCTTTGACAAGGCAAGAAAAGTGTTTTAATATCACCTTCAATGCCACCCTTGCCTGTCATAATGAGAAAGATGCCTGTTTGGTGACTGCTTTTTCCCAGCCCAAGCCAGCTGCCTCTAGCTAGACCTTTCTTTGGGAAGATCAATCACAAAATTGCATATATATCTCTTGGGAAATTCAGTGTGTGTGAGCAGTAAGCACAAACACCAGTGGAAATTCCCTATTTCAAATTTTTCACTCCCTTTGAAAGATTTCCTAGTGATCCTGGTAATATTTGAAAGCCATAAATAAAGAGCATATAATCATATTTAACTTAAATAAACAACAAAGCATTTTTACTAATTGTTAGGCATGAAAACAAATCTCCTCTCTCGTATCTAGGATTGGTCCTCCAGATAAGGTTATAAGTATGTTGTCCTGACAATGTAGGTAATTTATGATACAGCCAGAGGTGCAGTTGTTCTGTGAATAAAGAGGAGCTTTTAGCTTCCAGGGATATAAAGTATATTTCATGAATATTTAGTAAACTTTAATGATTGAAGAGCAAAGTGGAGGACAGTCATTTATATCCTGTCTAAACTGGCCTACAGCCACATTGAAGTTTGTAACGGACCTAAGAGTGTAGCTAAAATAACAGTAAGGATTTCCTCCTCTTTTTCCATACCCTTTTCAACACTTTTTAAGCATAGATATACCTAAAAGGGTGAAGGCTATCTGTTTGTTTACTGTAATTTACAGGAGACAGTAAAGAAAAATGGAAAGTAACTGTAATGAGTGCTATTTGAGAAGTAGTGATAGGTTGCAACTGAGTGGTTTGAGGCTATTGAGATGAGGTTGTACTAGTTCAGATACCTGTGGTGTCAGGTGCTTGAAATATTAGTTATTTCAAAGACAAATTGGATTACAAATTATTAGTAAACCTGTGCCCAGGTGATTAAACCCCCTTGTAAACTGTCAAACATGGGTACTATTTCAAGTTGTAGTTTAGTCACTTGTATGTTGGAAAGGGATTTAGGAATTAAATTTAGAGGTTATGTAGGAATATGTAGAGTAACTGGGTTACTCCATATTAACATAAATTACTGAGACTGGGCGTTTCCTGTGCTTTCTACCCTGTTAATGGATTTTTGTTCATCTTTAAAGTTTTCCTAGTCCACCTCTAGCCTTTCCATCTGACGCTGGAGAAGGTGCTCTAGAGAAGGGAGCAAGCCACTTCTCTAAGGTGGACTTACGAACTTGCTTGACCACTTGGGGGAGATAAAAACCAGCAGATCTAAGCAGCCCTTGCACAGGTCACAAATACGGTAACGGCATCCCCGAATTTCCACTCTGAGGATCTACCATTGCTAGACAGTACTGTTCTCAGTAAAAACAGTATTATTGTCCAGTAGAATGGATAAAATACATTGCACTTCATAGGTTTTGTTGGTAATACCATCCTGTGTCATTCTTTTTATCATTAATCAAACGTTGTTTATTGAAGCAGATACAGAATTGCTTAATGGTTTGATGTTGGATTTATTGAATTTTAAGGAACGAGAAATTAAAACAGTAAAAGCTGAGGAATAGTTCAGTAATTTAAAAGTCCTAACTTGTTTGTGTAGCTACTGGATTTTGCCGTGTGTTCACGTTCTCATATGCGCACGTAAACATTAGAGGATTCCAGTCCCCTGCACAAAATAATTAAACAAAGCTCGAAGGCCTGACAATGTGTACATCCAAAGCAGTGAAGGGGAAAAAAAAAACAAGAGGACATTTTTTTCCATTTATTTTCTCCCATTAATGTTGTTTCATTCCAGGCTCGAAGCTTTCTTGCTGGTATGTTGATATTTGCAGGAGCATATTAGCAGAGTGACAGGCATTTTGGACAACTATTTTTTACTCTTCAGTTTTTTACCAAAAACGTTGGTGAGTCATTACAAAATTTAGCTTTCTAGCTGATTTATTATTTGTACTATTAAAAGTGTGATCCATGGGAAATATTCCCCAGCAATGTCCTGTTAGTAACTATAATAATAAACAGATGTAGTTTATACAAAGCAAAACTTCTGTGATGGGCATCTCAAGTGCCCTGGGCTGGAGCTGGGGTTTGGGTGCATGGAGGTTCCTGTTTTCATTTGGCTTTGATTTTTCTCCTGTGATCTTTCAGTTCTCAGACGTGTTCATGCTGGTTACCAAAATTACAGGGTTGGTTTTTCTTAAGTGACCTTGTATTCTTTTCTGGAGTGATTCTTGGTCTGCTGAGATGGATCTTAAGAATGGGTTTTTCCTTCCTGGCTTGCTTTGAGACTTAATGGCCCTACCAGTTGCTTTGAAGCCTTGAGGCAAATTGAGATCTTACCCAAGCTGAGTCAGTTCTAATAAGGAAATTCAAGGACCGGAGGTCTTGTCACTCTTTCAGCCCACTTCCAGCTTGATGAGCAGGACCATGAACACTGCAAATCTTGTTCCTTTCTTCCATCTCTCAGCACTGTTCTTCTCCTTTGTGCTGCCAGCTGACACTGAATAACTCTGTCATGCCCAGAGGAGATGGGGCTAAAGCATTTCACACTTGTCAGTCAGTCCCGCTGGATGTACCATTAGTGCTAACCTTTGCGCCATCAGTGCACAAAATGTTGATCTGCCCTAGTAGAGCTGCAGCAGTTTGCTCCAGTGTTTTTTCATTTCAGACTGCTGCTCTGTCAGTGCTCAAAATGTGGTCCTCTTCTGGCATTGTGACTTGCCCACAATGACTTCTTCCCTTCATTCCTGGGGCCCCAGTATGAGTCTTACAATTATTAGTTTATGTCTTTGCCGCTTCTAACAGGCAATCACCTGGCTGCTTGCTGGGAATGTCCGAGGCATGCACAGGATGTGTTGGTTCCTTGTCTAGTCATCACAGGCATCAAACCTCTACAGCATCACAGAGCTGTCTGTGGGTGCAAACTTGTCCTGCAGAAGCTGTTTGCCTGGAAACTCAAAGATCCCCTTTCCACATAAGTACTTCCTCAGGTCACCCACTGCAAAAGCATGTAGGGCAAGTTATTGAGAAGAAAAACATTGTTTATCAATCTTTGGAAATGTGATGTCCATGGAAAAAATTGATAGCCCACACTCATTCCTCTGTTAGAGAACCTGTAGCATACATTTCTGGCATACTGTGAAACTAATCATCTTTTTAAAGGGATAAACTTTCCAGTTATTTCAGATAGCTCTCTCAACTGAGGAAATAAATGTTAGCTCTGTGAAGTGTTGTGTAATTTATATGTGCTTTTAAAAATAAAGAAATTGTTTATGAGTAGATGCAGCTGAAATAATTTTACATCTCTTAATCCAAAAAGCCATGTATCTCACATTTCACATAATGTGTGAATATTATTTTCAGACATTTTGAGAGGTGACTTGTCTCACAATATGACTGTAATGGAATTAATAGAATACTGTGCCCATATGATTGGTTATGAGGATGGGTTTTGGTTTGTTTTTAAACTTTATAAATAGCTGTATAAATGCACTTGTCAGGTATTTTTACATTTATTAAAATACTGTTACCAAACTCAAAAGGTGAAAGAGTAAAAACTTTACATCCTCAGTACTGACTTAACATCCACAGCCTTGTTTTGCCTTCTAATTTCTTGTGTGGTTTTGCTTTCTTTGCTTTTTTAGAGCTTTGGTTTTTCCACTGAAATATTTTCTGGTTTTTAATATTGTCTGAGGGTCAAACATAAAATATTGTATTGATAATTCTAATGGCAACAGATTTTAGAGCTGGTAAGGTAACACTTTATCCTTTGTTGTTATTCTGTTCCAGGTATCCAGCAAACATTTAGCATCTGTGCTGTGCAGGAGTTCATCTACCTAATACTGTGTAGGGGAGATGATCTGTTCACAATATAGACTATTAAATATAGAATAGTTAGTTTCCTGAATCCCCTGTAGCTCTAGATACCTGTAGCAGAGCAGAACACGGCTGCTTATGATGAGAAGGAAGAAAGGACAAAATAACGTGCTCTAAGTTCAATAATAATTCTACTCCCATGTCTGCCTTCAGAGGGTGCGGCACCTGGATGTTGCCTCTCACTTTTGCCAGAGGGACTTAAAGCATTTTATGTCACTTTTCCTTGCTCTGTCACAAAAACCTCTGATTGCATCCTCATTCCAGAATCTTTTAAGCTGGTGAGGAAGCATCAATCATCATTCATACCTTTCCAGTCTGGTGTTTAGGTGAAAGAGCGATGTCACTGAAGGTTGTAGCATTTTGCCAGTGCTCAGCTTGGGAAAGGGCATCAGAATGTCATCGCTTCCTTTTTAATCTTGGTCACATTTTCCTTAATGCTGTACAAAAATTCCTCTTACTATACTCGATTATAAAGCATGCAGTATAGATGATATTTCAGTTAGGGAAGGACACGTTGGAACGTGATGGTTGATTCAAGTGAGTAACAACACTACATATGGTTTTAATGTCTTCTCTTGTGGTTGAGGGTAGAGTTTTTGGCTCTGTAATGTTTTGCTCTTTTAAATTGAGAGAGTTAATTTCCAAAGTTGTAACAAGAGGTTTGCTGATACGCTGCTATCTGTCTTGCATGGCCACCTACCCATGTTTGCAGTGGGTGTAACAGGCTGTCTCACTGTAGGTGAAGAGTTCCGAATCAGCAGCATTTTTGCAGGCACTTTGTGCTTGCTCAAGACTCAGCAATGTAAGGTGTGGCTGTAAATATAGCCAGGCAGGGAAGGGCAAAGCTGGCTGAGAATTTTAGTCTAACATAAAAATGTTTGTCTAGACAAAAGCACCGTCTAGACAAGATGGCCCAGCACCCCATCCAGCTGAATCTTGTGTCCAGTGTTGGCGAATCCACCACTTCCCTGGGGAGATTATTCCAATGGTTTATTGTTCTCATTGTGAAAAATTTTCTCCTAGTGTCCAATTGGAATGTCTCCAGGAGTAACTTGCACCCATTACCCCTCATCTTTTCCATGTGACTCCTTATGTAAAGGGAGTCTCCATCTTCTTTCTAGTCACCCTTTAAGTACTGAAACACGGTGATGAGGTCTCTCCTAAGCCTTCTTTTCTCAAGGCTGAACAAACCCAGTGTTCTCAGCCTTTCCCCATATGGTAGCCTCCCAGTCCTTTGATCATCCTGGTGGCCCTCATCTGGACCCTCTCTAGCCTGTCCACATCTCTTTTCCACAGTGGGGACCAAAACTGAGCACAGTGTTCTGGGTTGGCCTGAGAGGCCCTGAGTGGGACAGTGGCTTCTTTATCTCTACTGGTGATGCCTTTGTTGATGCAATGCAGCATCCTGTTGGCTTTTTTCGCTGCTGCAGCACTTCATTCATATTGAGCTTAGTTGTCGCCAAGAACCCTCAGATTCCTTTCCACAGAGCTGCTCTCCAGCCCGCTGGATCCCAGTCTGTGTTGCATTCCTGGATTATGTTTTCCCAGACACAAGACCTTACTACTTGTACTTGTTGAACTTCGGTAAGGTTCTTGATAGCCTGCTCTTCCAGCCTATCCAGGTCTTCCTGCAGGGTGACTCTCCCTTCCAAAGTGTCTACTTCTCCAGTCAGTTTGGTATTATCCACAAACTTCATCAGGATGCACTTGATCCCATAATCCAGATCACTTGTGAAGATATTAAACAGTGTTGGGCCCCATATTGATCCCTGGAGGACCCCACTTATAACAGGTTGCCAGTTTGAAAAAGAGCTCTTTACCACCAACCTCTGGGTGTGGCCTGTCAGCCAGTTCCCACCCACTGCATGGACAACTTGTTTATACCGTAATGCATCAGTTTCTCTAGAAGAAGGCTGCGGGAAACCACGTTGAAAGCCTTGGAGAAATCCAGGTAGACCATGTCTGCTGCTCACCCACATCAACCAAGCAGGTTACTTTGTCGTGGAAGGCAATCAGGTTTGTCAAGCATAACTTGCCCTTGGTGAATCTGTGCTGGCTTTTCCCAGTCACATGCTTCATTTGAGTTGTGATAGCCCCCAGAAGGATTTGTTCTTTAACTTTCCCAGGGGCTGAGATGGGCCTATAATTTTCTGGATGCTCCTTTAAGCACATGTAGGTGGGAGTGACATTAGCCTTCTTCCAGTCTTCTGGGGTGTCCTCTGATCTCCATGACATCTCAAATACTATTGAGAGCAGCCCTGCAATGATGTCAGCGAGCTCTGAGGGCCCATTGATTTGTAAGGGTCAAGCTCATGTAATAGTTTGTATATCAGCTCCTCCTTCACTGATGGGGGGGGAGGCAGTCCATGTTTGCACCGACCTGAATTTTTGTACCCAAGGCTTGGGGCACAACATTGCTGGTAAAGATGGAGGTGTGAAGAAAGTATTGAGAACGTGTCTGCCTTTTCAGCATTTTTGGTGACTGTTTAACAGTGGGCCAATATTATCCTTCTGCTTTTTGTTAACATACCTGAAGAACCCTTTCTTGTAATTTTTGTCATCTCTGGCCAATTTCAATTCAAGCTGAGCTTTTGCTTTTCTAGCTGCGTCTCTGTCTGTCCTGGCAATGCCCTTATAGTTCTCAACGGATATTTGTCCGCTTTTCCATCTCTGGTATGCTTCGCTTTTGGTTTTGAGCTGACTCAGAAGCTTGCAGTTAAGCCAAGGGCTCTCTCACTCCATCTACTCCCTTTACCTTTAAAGAAGATGAGCTGGTTTTGTACTTCCCCAGTGAGTGTTCCTGGCACTTGCTAGCTCCTTTGTCCTCTATGGACACTTCCCACAGAATCCCTCCCAACTAAGGTCTAAGTGAGCTGAAGTTTGCTCTTCTAAAATCTAAAACCTTTGTCTTAGTACTAACCCTCAGCATGCTCAGCAGGATCCCAAACTCCACAATATTGTGATCACTGCAGCCGAGTCTATCACTAACAAAGATATTACAAAGCAGGTTTTCTTGGTTTGTGAGTAGCAAGTCCAGCAGTGCCTCATTCCTGGTTGGCACATCTAACATTTGTACAAGGAAGCAGTCCCCTCTGAATTCCAGGAACTTGATGGATGATGTGAGCTACTGCATTGTTCTTCCCATAAATGTCTTGATAGTTGAGATCACACATAAGAACCAGGTTCTGTTGACCAAAGCTAGCTTAAGCGACCCAAATAGTGCTTTGGCACCCTTATCTTGGTTTGGAAGTCAGTAGCAGATGCCCACAATAAGATTCCCCTTTGAGACAACCCCTCTGATCTTGACCCAGAGTCATTTGATAGGCCTTCCACAACTGCCATAGTTGACTTCTATACATTCAAGGTGGCTCTTAATATAGAGCATGACTCCTCTACCTCTTCTTCCCTACTTGTTTCTATGAAACAGCCTATAGTCATCTATCGTGATACTCATGTAAGTCGTCACACCATGTTTCAGTTATTGCTATGATATCATAACTTTCTGACTGGCCCCAGAGCTCCAGTTCCTCCTGTTTGTTCCCCAGGCTGCATGCATTTGTATACATACACTTAAGGTGATTGGCCTTTGTGGTTCACATCTTGGGAGGTAACTAAGAAACATTTGTTGGTGCTCTGGTTGGCCTGGCTTATTCCCCACTTAGTTGCTGTGGCATGAGCATTGCCACTTTGGAACCTGCCCTCATCTCCTTCAGTTTAAAGCCCACCTCACGAAGTCAGCCAGCCTGCTGGCAAAGATTCCCTTGCATCTTCTAGACAGGTGGATCCCATCACTCCCTAGCAGGTTATAGTCATTAAAGAATGTCCCATTGTCATAAAAGCCAAAATCCTCACGACGGCACCAGCCACAAAGCCAGAATTTTGTTTGCATTATATGTCTATTTCTGGCTGCACCCTTTTCTCCAACTGGTAAAACAGAAGAGAAGATAACTTGGGCACCAGTACTCTTCACATGTATCCCCTGGGCTTTGTAGTCTTCCTTGGTTCTGCCCAGAGTCCAGCATGCAGTGTCATTCATGCCTGTGTAAAAGAGTAGCAATGGAGTAGCAAGTCTGTGCCCTTGACAAGTTGTGGTACCCTCTTGGCAACATCTTGGACCTTAGCTCCTGGAAGGCAGCGTACCTCTCCTGATTCAGGCTGGCAGGGGTGCCTTGGTGCCCCTCAACAGAGAGTAACCCACTACAAGCACTTGTTGCTTCCTTTTGCAGTATCCACTGTGTGCTGCTTATGCAGTTTCTCCTTGCAGACCTTGCTCGTGGGTGTCTACGGCTACTAAAGCTTCATAACTGGTTTTGGTTGTAATGCTGGAGGGTGGGAACTGAAGCAGAGTCCTGCTTTTGTGGGTCACCAATATCCAAGGTGCCTCATTCTCTGTGGTGTCTGCCACAGGAGCAAGGTTCTGAAACCACTTCTCTGTCTCCATCTTGGCATCTCTAATACTGCACAGCCTTTTGAAGTAGAAGTGGTAAGGTCACTTTCTCCGCAAAAATATTTGTATCTTTTGCAGTTGGTTATTGTGTGTGTGCATGCATTTCGTTTTATAGTACTGCAAGAACATCTGTGTTTCACTTCACAAATTGCCAGGCCTACATCTACTGTGGTTGGATCTCAATTTTGCTTAGAGAATCTCCTGCATCCTCTACATGGAATAAATGGCCGCCTGCTCTATAGAGCATGCCTGGAAGTAAACAGCAGTTTGCAATAGAGCCTCCCAGTCTACCCCATTCTCTTTATTATTATGAACAAAATTTGGATGATCATAGCCCAATTCATACATACATGCTGTTTTAAGTCAGCTTTGCCTTCTACAATAGAGTTGTGTTAACCCTTAATGATATCTGAGAAAGCGCCTGTTAATGGAACTATAATGTAGCTCTTGACAACCGATGCTAAAAGGTTTCTGCAGGCTGAAACAAAATATGCTTCAAAGCGGAATGGGAACAATTTCAGAGACTGGTGTGGCATTATAAGATGCCTATGGTGAAACCTGTGATTGTTTCCGATTGTAAATTAATGGAGAATTCTTCACAGTAATGGTCGTCATGTTGGCATAGCAGTGCTGCTGTGGCAGTGAATTGTGTTTTTTAAGAACCATAAAGTTACGTCAAGAGGATCATTACAGCTGAGCCATCCAACCATAGCACCCTGAACAAATGAAACTGCTTATTTAACAGCACTCTGTCAATCCGTGCTGTATAACAGCTTTGTGGTTTCAGTCTGGAACAACATCCCTGAGGGCCAAGGAATTAGGCAGAGAAGTAGCGTTGGAGAAAGACTCAATCTAATAGATAGGGGACAGTGTAGATAATGTAAAACCCAACCTGATGAGTTGTAATGTTTTCTGCATGGCAACAAATTACTTTAACATCACTGTTACGTAAAGTGAGAAACCAATGAAGTTTCATTTCACAGGATTGTACCTCATATTAATAGGCAAAGTATTCAGTATCTTTTGGTTTGGGATTTTTCAATTCCCAAGCAGAGCTATCCCTGTTGTTAAAGACATGCCGGCCTATAAAGAGGTGTTTCTTCTTTTTTGAGATTGTAGGTTTACCACTAAAACAAAGTTCACGCAAAGAACAATTGATTTATAGGAACTTGATTTCCTCTTCATTGTCTTTAGTATGAGATTACGTTATATTAGTTGATGTTACATGAAGCTAGCAAAAATATTAGGTTGAAAATTAGAATTAAAAAAGGTACCATCTATACGTTTGGTGCTAGACTTTTCTCATGACCATGAAGTCATTCAGTTACTACAAAATTACTTGATAAAGTATAAGTTTATAGTTGCCCTCTGATTCATATTCACTTGCTATATTTTTGTAGGTGACTTCTGACAACAAAAAAAGGTTGGGCAGAATACTTTCTTTTCCGAATACATAGGTAAACAACAGGAATAGCTAATCAACCTGTTGCAGTGGATTTTTTTTTTAATCCCTTGACAGTATATCACTGTATCTGTCTGTTTGTGGCTGGGTATCCTTTGGTCCTTTGTTGTTGAAAGTTTACATTGGTGTCCACAGGCCTGTGGGATCACTCACGCATGGGTGAAACTATGAGGTGTTCAACCTACTGTTACAGCTGAGGTTAGGCCAGTCAGCATCTTCATACTGGGTTGTAAGATGATGAATTGAACGTACAGAAGGAGAAAATTGGAGGAATCTTCAAAATCTTGTTTATGGAAATATTTGGATGTTATCATGTTTCTATAATTTTCTCCTGCAAACCACTTTGGATGAGTTGGGGAGGGGAAGTGGCCAGTGTATACAGTTACCAGGCAGTCTGAATAGCAGAAATCTGTATTCATATTTTCTTTTGCAGGCAGAGCTTCCCTGAATGTTAGCAGGGAACAAGGGCTCTCGTACAAAGACAGGACATGGCCAAAAAATTCTGGGGAGAATGCAGAACAAGTTTGAGGAAATATTCTGATGTATTAAATTCTTGCTGTAATTAAGTGGTCTTTCAGAGCAATGATTAATATGGAATCTGGAGGTTCACTGTGGGAACTGTTTCTTTCACATTTGTACAGGAGTGATTGATTGAAACTAAATTATATTTGTATGACAGAAGGTCTAAAAATACAAAATGTGCTGTAAGCCCTGTTTAATTCAGCAGATAAATGTCGGGTCATCTTTTGTGTCTTTGGTTATGCATTTTTAACATGTTGGCATTATGTGTTTTATTCTATGGGGAAAAAAAAGAGGGAGTTTCTGGGCTTGTGAATTTTATACTGCTAGAATCAGAAATCTCTCCTCAATCTGTGTTTCTGTAACAGATTAGAATACCAGTCTCATGTCTCTTGCGGGTTCTAATTATGCTGGTTTTAAGTCTTTTATTGAGCTAGTATCTGAGGCAATACAGAATTTAGAAATGCAGCCCATCAGCAGTTTGCTGGATTCTAGTTTCTTCATGCAGAATATTAAGGAAATGTGAAGTTTAATAAAATACACTGAGGCATTATGCAAGTATATATTGCTGCCACAAAAATATTTTAATTATTTTGTAGAAAATTAAAGGCTATTATCCTATTACCATGAAATAAAATCTGTCTTAAATTTTTGTAAACAAAATCTAATTATGAATGCCAGTATATGGACTTAAAGTAGTAGGATGCAGTTTTTCAGTGCATCCTTTTTAGTGGTTTTGCCATACAAAGAGAAAGGCAGTGTTAGAAGATGCAAGAGTGTCTGCCCTAGATCTCCCTTGTTCTCCAGCACCTCTCTGAGGTTCTTACATGTTCTGCTGAGACAGGCTTGTGCCTGCCTGCTTCATGGAGGAAGTTCATTTTGGAAAGAAGACATTAAAGTGAAGTGGTTCAGAGCTACCACTTTTGGAGAGGAGGAAGCCCTGTTAGTAGGAGAGATGATGAAAGGAAGAGGAGACTTAAGGGCACAAGGGTTAAGGATGAATTAACTGATAGAATGAAGCAGGGTAGGAAAGGAAAAATAGGTATTAGTTGTTACTGCATTCCTCCAACTACTGAAGATTTTCAGCTCCCTGCTACTTTTTGTGGGTTTGACCACCATTATGTACAAATGAAAACCAGAGAGATTCAAGTCTTTCCCAATTAGCATCTGCCCAAGAAATAACCTACTTGGAATTTATGTCTCTTTCTTCTAGCTTGCTGTCCTGAATCTGTCAGCTTTTACCACTTCCTTTGTAAATTATATGCTCTGATGTCAGACAAAAAATTTTAACGTGTTTTATAGTTGATGATTTGATACGGACACAGAATCACACCAATGTTAGAGGTATTTTTCAGCCTGTGATAGTAGCACCTATTCTGCCCATCCTACCATGGTACAAGACGTTAAATCAGAGCAGGTTCTTTAAGAAACACTTTTGTGTTTCTGCTTGGAGATATACATTAATCTGATACAGAAATAAAATGAAAAATACCCCACCAGGGTTTTCCTGCGCTTTCCTCGGTATAATTAAGGTCTTGTGTTGATTTCACAGTTCAGCATATTGGTGTTGGTCAATGACACTAACTCTGTTAGATACCAAGGGAAATTGCAGTCTTTTTTTTTTCTTCCCCCCCTTTTTAAATTAAATTGTTAAATTGTTTGGCCGAAGTGTCCAATTAGCACCGGTCCAATTACAAGATACCCTGGCGAAGGAAAGCAGGAAGCAATACATCTTGCTTCCTAAGTAGAAACTTCATTTTATTTTTAATCAGTGTTATTAAGGAAGACTTCCTTGGGAGTAGGCTTCACTGAGGGTTTGTTCATTATCAGCTCGAGGTGAAGCCAAAAGGAACTGTTCTTATTTCATACCAGAATCGATTTTTTTAAAAAAAAAAAAAGTGCATGCACAGAGGTTGGTGCATGTATTTAAAAGTGGAGCTGCTATTGGTAACACAGCTGATTTCCTTTGTTGGAAAAGTCATTGTTCATTACTTACCTGAAGTGAAAGGTCAATGGCCTGTAGCGATCTGAAGAAACCCCTACAAAAATGCACAGAAGGAATCTAATGTTGTTGTACAATAGTGCTTTCCATGTACTTTTCCTCAGGTAAGACAGGCATAGAAGGTAGCTGTTCTAATAAATATATTTGATGTAAAGTAGTACCTGGTATACTGGAAAATGAAAAGGCTCCTGTTACTGTCAAACAGACAGCTGTCACCAAGGGCACAAATTTTGCTTGTTTTGTTGATGTTTGCAAAACATACTGGCTATACTTTGTGTAGAAATGCCTCACTTTTTTTTTTTCCTTAAAAAGCATCTTTTTTGGTTAAGTAACTTTGTGGTGTTACTTTAATTGCTTTCTCAATAGCTTAAAACTGGGAGTTTTGGCACATTTTTTTCTTCATGCAGTTTGGACACAACTAAAAATGAGATCTTGTGTAGTACGTTTGATACTGAGGTGTTCCAAAGAATTTTGTGAGCTCTCAAGCACAAACTTGAACGCTTCAGAGAGATCAATTAGCTGCCTCACTGAGATGCGCCTGTGATGTAGGATTAAGCCAAGTCACTCGGCAGCTCAGGGAAGAAAATGCAGGATTATGTGTTTCAAACCAAAGAAGAATTTCCCGGGAATAGACTGCAACCATCAGTCTGTAGTTGAAGAAAAGCTCTAAGCTGACACTGCCTCTGTCCGTGACAGTCCTGCCTGGTCGTTTGTGTGGTTGTAAGTAGTTGGTGCACTACATGGGAAGGGGGATCAGGCTGGCTAGGAAGCAGTTTTTTCCAGGCAGGTACCAGAGTGGTGTTGGTGGTTAGCCTGGCTGCTCTCCCAAACACTTCATCAAACAGCTGTACAGATGTTGGTGTCAGCAGGAGCAGAGTGGGGAGGAGAAAATGCAAGAGGGGGCATGACTGCTTTTTTTGAGTGACAGTGATAGCCAGTAATAGGATGAAGTGTGCATCAAATGATAGTCACTGATTTTTAAAAGCTGTGGAATAACATCCCTCATCTTCTGAAAGATGCAACTGGAGCTTAATCAAAGGTATACAGAGAGCATCTTTCAGCAGCAGTGCTGGTATAAGCAGCTCCACCTCAGAGAAACAGGAGGTTGGCTTCCCGGTGAAGGCGCCTAGGCAGCCCCTGGACCGGAGGATCAATCACTTACAAGTGGCTCTTAACAGAGGCGACCCCATGGTAGATTGCACTGCTAGAGAGAAACGTCGACCAAACCACACAAGCGGGGACAGCTTCAGGGTGATCGCTTCTCAGCGTTTGAAGAAAACAACAGCCAAGTGATTCCTGGTGCTTCTGAGGGGTGGAATTCTGCCAGGACTAACTTGGAATAAGATGATGCCACATATTAAATCATTAGAAACTTTTTTTGCAGCACTCATATTTTCCTCTCATGCCAACCATTCTCAGCTGGGCCATAGCTTGAGAGGAGGTAACGTTGCATATTAAATATGTATCAGCAGCTTCAATTTAGTGCCAGATGCTGCCAAAAATGTCTTTTCTGTCAATGATATTAGCATAGGTATTGGAATACTGGGTGAAATTTCTTTTTAATCAATCTCTACAAGCTTGGTAGTTGAATGTTACGATCGATCACAGTCTGCTGAACCTAAAATTATTGCTTTAGTCTAACTCTTCCACATTGAGTAAAAACTTGTAGAAGGCACAGATCTTTACCTTGATTTACTTGAGTGATAGCTGACGAACTTGCAAATTTTGCCCATGTCACTTAATAGAGATGTA
Source organism: Psophia crepitans (assembly GCA_013399095.1). NCBI lineage: Eukaryota > Metazoa > Chordata > Aves > Gruiformes > Psophiidae > Psophia > Psophia crepitans. Next base: position 927,077 of record VWZZ01005932.1, read on the forward strand.
TGTTTTCCTGCCACAATGGAAAATTTTTGAACTCAGTTGTCTTCCTCCTTTTTTGCACTTGTCTTTTTCCCCAGTTTTCTTCCTTCCCCAGCATCCTTATTTCACTTACTGTAAATTGTTCATTTCTTCATGTTTGGTGGGTTTAGCTTAAGAAGGCACTCTACAAATATTTAAATTCTGTTGTTCTACTGAATGAGAGGTGGGGCTGGGAAAGAGTTTCAAGTGTGTAGATGAAGGTGAGCTGCTGAGCTAGGTTCAGTGAAGGAGATCCTTCTGCTGAAAGTTGTTACATCCATGGCCTGCTGCAGTGCAAATAAAAACTGCTGGTACTTAAGTGACCTTACTTCATTTTGCATCATGTGGACTAGGAACACAGGGGCAGTCAGTTGTTGGACCTCAGCTGAAAGGTTAGAACTTTTTACGCCACTCTAATGTGTACTTGCAGTTGTCAGGCTCTGTGCTGTCCTAGAAATGCTCCTTGGGAATGGTTGTGTAAAAAACAGCTTATAAATTAGGTTTGGGAGAAGTCCTCTGTGACAAGGCTTGTGTGGTGAAATGGATTGCCCTAAGGCAGGGGAAAAAGAAGTACACATCTTATCCAGGGGACTGTGTGGAAAACTGCAGGTTTGCTCAGTGCCATTGCAGCTCTCAAACACATCTCTGCCAACGTAGTGAAATAGACCAGTTGTGTGTGACAGTTCCATGGTACAGAATTGTCCTTCAGCTGTGTGTATCAGTTCTGGTTTTAGCTGCTGTTCTTTAAAGGAACAGCATAAAAGGGAAGAACAAATCACTTAAAAATACATATGGAAAATAAAGGCTTTTCCTTCCTTAGAAGGAGATTACTTATAATCCTTTTCTACTGCAGTGAATAGTTTGTCAATCCCATTGCAGCTGCCTATGAGTTAGCTTTATGTTGTCTATTTGCAGCAGCCTTTCTCTAATTATGTATGCAAATAAAATTTGGGTGCACTACCTCAGATAATGCTGCTTATCTTCATAAAGATGTTTGCTTTCTAATTTTTCACTTATTTATTTTACATGATATTCATTTTGCTCAGCTGATGAGCAATGCAGGAGTGGGAGGGAAAATAGTAATATGTCACTAAGCAGAACAAGACTTGACAGCAGGTTATATATTAATAGAGAATAATAATTTTCAACCACAATGACCGGTTCCAAAGAGAAACCTCTACAGATTTTGTGAACCTTTATGAAAGCATTGCTGGTTGAACTGTTGCTTTTCACTCTGAACTTGCATGTTTTATATTGTGCCCCTGCTTTTTGTGCTAGTAATTACAGTTGTCTTTGTGATGAATAGATGAAATATTTTAAGTATTACAAATATAACTTTCCCACCTGTGTTGTGGTCCTTATGTCGATGCTTCAGGCCATAGTTTGATTAGCATGTTTTCAGTGTCAAAATAAGCAGCTCCTCACCTTTTTTGTGACAGTGTCTCAATTTGTGAAGCCAAAACAGTGATCTAGATCAACAAAGCTGATCCAGCTGAAAAATAACTTGTTATATCGTTGTGGAAGAGGACAGGTGTCATTCGCTCACCAGTTTAATTTTCAGTGTTTATTAGAAAGGTATCTTGCTCAGACACCTCATGGCCATGATAGTATCATAACAATTAAGGAATAACGAGTGGTGATGGAAAGACCTGCTGAAGTTGGTACAAGCAGCATGACCACCAAATAGGTGTGGACTCAAACGTCACCATCCCTGAAAGATATAGTCTGTCTGGGGAGCTGAAGAAATTGAGATGTCCACATTAACGCATAGAGCAGATCTGTAGAAACGTATCAGTGAAACAAAATACTTTGCGTCAGGAACCTGATGTCTGCATTGTATGTGCTTTGGGTTTTGGTTTTTACTGTGGACTTGTCTAGTCCTGACAGCTTCATGCTCAGTTACTCCTGGAGCACACTCGGCTTCCTTCTGGAGAAGATCTCCCAGGTGGTTTAGTCAGAGCAGAATCCAGCCCATGCACCCTGAGATGTTGGGCCACAATGTGGAGCAAAGCATGGATGCTGAAGAAACAAAACCTTAGTGTAGATGCACTCCAGAAGACAGACTTGTCCACAGTGACAAGAGCACGTGGTCAAACGAGGAATTGGCAATGGCCTTCCAAGTCCTGTTCTCATGTTATAACTTCTAGGCAAGCTTCTTTCAGAATTCCCTTTATTACTGAGAGAAACCTTAAAGCAGAATAAGAGGACAGTTTTATACTTAGCAGGCTCTGGCTATATACACAACTGAATTGTGCTTCTGCCAGAGTGAGAATTCAGCAGTTAGTACCTGTGACACCAGTGGTGTGTTCAATTGGTGTATTGATACTAAGAAGCATGTGATGGTGTAAAGCACTGGGACTTTTATTACAGTTTTGGCAAACCCGAGCTGAAAGAAAAAGAAATGCAGATGGCTGAAAACAGTAGTAAAATATTCCATTTCGTGTCTGCAGAAATTACTAGCAGTTAAAGAGGTGTTATTAATGTGTCAGATTCACTTGGGAATTATGTTTCTGTAATGTCCACTAAAACAATGATACTTCTGTTTTTGTTTTTGAGTGTAGCTCTTGCCAAGTGCAGACGTGTTTCTCTGCAGCCATGAAATGGATTTATTGACGGTAAAGAAGATGCAGAGTCTCTCAGTGGCTTCTGGTTTACTTCTGCCAGCTCAGCACATCAGTAGTGTGGCTGTTGTTTTCTGTCCACTGTTGCTGAAATTCAGTCTTACCAGTCTTACAGGCTTATCACAAAAATAGCATTTTGATTTCATGCTGACGATTTTTATATGGTAAATCAGAAGATGAAAAAGTGACCTATTTATCGTGACATGTTGTAGCACACAAGCTGCTTAAATGCAACATTCCGTAGTAAGTGAACCTTTGAAGCTTTTTCCAGAACTTCTGAGGACTCTGAGCTGTACAGCACTTTGATCAAGACTGGTTTTAGAGTGCAGGACATGCGATTAGCCAATGTTTCATCATGGGTACTGAATGCTTCTTACACTACTGCGAGAAACGAGGCAGAAGTCTCCCAACTTCTTTTGGCTGCAGAGTTAAAAAGCACGGCTTTATCGCAGGGTGTGACAAAGTTGCACAGCAGTGATCGGCCCTGTGATCGTATCTTCTCTGGAATGCTAATAAAATCTTTTACAAGCATCACTGGAATAATACAGGGTCTTTTATTGATCTTTAGCCTCCATGAAGAAGCACAGTCTTATTGATCCATCTGCCATTTACAAGCCTCTATCTTGCTCTTAAAACCCCTTTTTATTGGTACAGTTTGGTAGTTTCTATTTGGTTTATAAGTGTATTTCCTTGTTCTTGAGTGGCAGAGAGGTAAACAGATGTGAAAAGGTAAGCTTATATATATGAAAAATTCCACGTGAATTCAGTCTCTCTAATTAAATTTGGTTTTTGAATACATGGATACTTTTGAGCTTTCTGAGGCAGACAGTTTGTCTTGAGCTGAAGCAGCCTCTGTATTTCTAGAAAATCTAAAATAGAACAGTTTAAATTATCTCTTTTTAAAATTATTTTATCTCTCAAATCAGAAAATCATACAATCAAATAAAAAATTACCCAATAAACAATGGTTGATCCCACCTAAAGCACATGGGAATTTTGCTAATGGAATCAGCAAGAACAGAATTTAACTTCCACCTTTTCCCCTACTATGTCTGTAGAGCAAGACTCTTCCTGAAAAATCCATCCCTTATGATAATGAATATACAGATCCATGAATTTGGGATTTAGTAGGGCTAAACCACAGCTGTTAACTGTTCTTATTTGTCCTATAAAATGTTGTATCCCCACATGTTTTTCCTGCTAGGCTGTTCTACTGTTATTTTTGCCCATGATGAGTGTGCTGGAATCTTGGCCGTGCAGCTGCAGCTCCATTTATATATTATATCTGGCAGGTTTCAGCGCCAGCGGCTGTGTGATGAGTCCTTGGTAACTAGAAATAAACCGAGCTAATGCTGTGCCTTGTACCTCCTAGGACAGAAAGTCTGTGGTTTTCCTCAGTTTGGATGAATCCATTGTGTGTTCCTTGTTTTATAAAGAGCATGCTAGGAGAAAGAAAAAGACCACCTGGAAAGATTTGTACATTAGTGCCTCTGTGTAGGCCTTGTGTAAAATATGTGCTGAGTTTCAGTTGAAGGTTTACTCGTATTTGTTGTGAATTTCAGTCTGATTCTAATGGATGCAAATGTGAGTAGGTAGTTTTCTAAACGAGTTTCAGGAGTTTGAGAGTAGTGTTTGTAGTAAAGGCAGACTGAAGCTGAAACACTATTTTTTGATTTTTACATTGCTCCAAAGAGTGTTTGCATGTTGATTCTTGGGAATTTTAAATAAGCAATGTGTTGAGATGAGCGTCTGAATTTCAAAATGATTGTATGTGAAAAGCTCTGTTGTCTCTTATCTCAACAAGTGGCAAATTTCTAATATTTTTTTGATGTTTCGGAAAGCATCGTCACCAGTCTGGCCTGGATGCCTTACACGCACACTTTGGAAAGCGTCCGTATCTCTGTTAAGGAACGCAGTTCTTGTGATGAGACTCTTTTATAGTTACTCGTTTTCCAGAAATGTGTAGGTTCATCCTCTGGTATGAAGTAATTTCTTACTACGCTTACATTGCCCTTGCAAAAAAGATATACGTTTATTCAAATCATCCTGGGGGATTAGATTCCTGTTTGCTTACTAGTACAAGCTTCAAACAAGCCTTAGCTTTTCTCCCCATAATTAAAAAAACTGTGCTGCATTTGCAAATCAGTGGTTTTCATTCTTTTTGAAGAGCAGATCTGTGGGAGATGCTTCAGTGTTTTGTTTTAAGTTGCTGCCTTTTGTGCAATATTGAAGCTGATGCTATACAGGTATGCCCTGGCAATCAGTAACTGCAGCGTTGCTGTTTCGGGAGTGTCAAATTCTAGCAGATTCTGTGCATCATTGTCCAGCAACTTTTTACTTTAATTGGCTTCTGGGTGAGGGATTTACATTGTAAGTGAAGAGCTTAAAATGGTACTTGTATTTTTTTTCTATAGATTAACTTGTCAATTGGCCAAGTACCTTCCTCTCCACTACCCTCTCCTCAGTATCTGCTTTGCAGTATTCACCAGTGAAAGTTTTATACAATAGTCCACTTGTGAATAAATAGTTTATAATTTCATTTCACTAGCAGTGTCCACATTTTTTGGGTAGTCAAAACAAGAGAAAAGCACATTGTGCAGCCACTGTAAACACTCTAGACTAAGCAGTAAACTCATGGAGGAGCAGGGGTGGAGAGCCTGTCTCTTTGAAATCCCTAGCACTTGCAAGTGGTTGAGGCATGACTCGTCTCATGCAACCAGCAGCACATTTTGTCAAAACCAGGGATGCTGAGTGGGCCAATAAACCCCCAGGACGTGAGCTTGTTCAGAGCTGCAGCTGAATTCCCGGCTCTGTCTCCATCTTTCTCTGTTCAGCCTGGTACGCAGCGTGTGTGTCTACCAGCTCTTCACCTCTGGAGCCTTGTAGGGCTGAGCGTGTTGGCTACTGTGCCTGTACCAAATGCCCAGCTTTCTGAAGCTGCTTGGATTCTAGCCAACTGAGAGCCTTCCTCATAGCTGGAGAGATGTGTAAACAAAAATGTGAGTGGTCAGTGATAGTTGATAACATCCTACTTCCGAGTAATCTGTGATTCTCTGTACTTCTTCCAATAACATTTATGTATTTTTCATTTTGTCTGTACATACTCTTCTAACTTTTCACAGTACACAAGTTGATATTCAGGTAATTAAGGGGTAAATTTCCAGTGGATACTTGCAGAATATTTCAAGTGGCACAGAAATGGTAAACAAAAAACAACCAATCTATTTCTTTCCCTCTTCACCCCAGGAAACTGTTTCTTAAAGATGAAGCACTTCATACCATCAGGTTGCCTAGAGGCAATATCACAGTTCCCACAGGTTTTTTTTTTTTCCTTCCTTGTCTTTGGGACCTTCTGCATGCCACTTCATAATCCTCTATCACAAGTTTTTCAAGACCAGGTATTATGTCAGTACATTTTTCTGCTTCCGATGTTCTAGTTTCATCTTCCCAAACATCATCTGCTAGCTTATGGCTTTGAATAGTCTAATGCAAAGGTCTGTTCTGCATATTCTACATCTGATCCAACCTGTATCACCAGTTCTCATTTTCCAATGCTCATCTGATCAATTCCCAGCTCAGTTTCTAACTGTGAAACCCAAAAATGGACAAGATATTTCTGTGCTTTATTTACAGAAGCTTACAGAAAGTGGCCAGGAGGAGAGTACAATAGCGAATTCCCTCTTCCTCCAGGACAGTTTCAATCCAAAGGGCAGTTAAAACCACTATGAAGAGCATTGCTATGTGGTTGTACAGGATTTACAATCTGATAGCTGGGTGCCATTGTAAAAGGTGATGAAAAACAAAGCAGGAAATGGGTATCGGTGGGGATTGGTTGCTTGATTAAGGGGTTTTGGGTTTTATGGAAAAGCTTGTCAAAACTACAACATGACCTCAAACTGCAGTGGATCTTTTTTTTAAAATGTAAACTACTTTCTGTCTTTAACGCCTCTTTTGAAGTTTTAAGACAACAGTGACTATGATGGTCCTTTCTTTCTTCCCTACACTATTGTAGTTCTTCGTCAGAAATGCCAAGAGTTCTAAAACTGGTCCGTCTATGTGCATTTCTTGTGTGATGCTTTCAAGGACAAGAATGAAATTCACAGCATTTTTTTCCAAGATGGGTTTCCACTGAGAATGTGGATCTGAGCCGAGCAAATAGCAGTCCATGTAAATAAGCTTTGTGTCTTTGTAAGAATCTGGCTTTAACCGTGAAGATAGTAATAGCCATTTGTGTACAATACAAAGACTTGGCACCTAAACCCCTAGAAATCGGCCTCCAAAAGGCAGGCATATTTTATGGTGTCTTCCATTGTTAACACTGATAAATGTTGCTTCTGGGTTTGTATATAGTAGAAATCCTTCTATTTCATCTACAAGTATCTCAAGAATGGATGAAATTCACTGTCAGGAAACTAAAGCAACAGCAGCGTAATGAATTCAGTTCATTTCAGAAAGGTATTTCTTGCTTAAATGCACGCTGTTGAACATCACATTCAACCATGTTGTGGAACTGGATGGTAATTCTTTGTTCCCTCTACTTAACAGAACAGGGTCAACCACAGAGTCAGAGAAGAACAGGAATGTGATCTTGATGGATCTTAAAGAATCTTAACTGTTATGCAAGAATGAGGTTTTTCTCTAAAAAAAAGTGGTGTTAGGTTGACAGTTGGACTTTGTGATCTCGGAGGTCCTTTCCAACCTTATGGGTTCTATGATTCTATGATAAATTGACTAGTTATTTCAAAGTAGTGGGACCTGGAATGTAATAGTATTATAAGCTGTCCCATATAAGACCACAGTAACAGATTCTCTTTCATGCTAATGTTTCCATTATTTAGAGGCTGCAGTGGCAGGTAAACGTATACCCTGATTTTTGGTGGTACAGATGAAAAAGTATAGTCATTTAGGCCTGCACGACGTTAGGTGTATCAGAGAAAAGTACAGACAGAATCACAATTTATGTCCTAATATGCCCTTTATTTTCTCATAAGAAAATACCTTATAATTCTTCTAAATCCTGCTGCTAATTCTGCTGTAAAGCAATGGAACAGCGTGCATCCAAACAAGCTCAAATAGAAGCATGCTGATTTTAGTCAGTGGTGGCTCAGAAGGTCAAATCTTAGCAATGATGTATGGAAGAGCACCCACTCACCACCACCTCTTCTCCTCCCATATGAAAACCTGTTTTAGATGAGGTTCTGTTGTAGTATTTAATACACACAGTGGAATTCATTGTTAGAGTATGTACAGAATTAGAGTTTGTTTTCATGGATCACAAATGTTTTTAATAAATATTCTAGGCTTGATACTGCTGGAGAGTGTTTTTACCATACACTTTATGTTGGGAAGTTGCCTAGCAAGTTCAGTGAAATGAAAATATTTGCTCTGGCATGCGAGCAAGTTCTGAAAGAGCTTAGGCAATATTTCTGCTGCAGAAAATGTCAATTTAGACCTGCCCAAGTTCTGCTCTAACTTGTGAATTTGATTTTTTTAAAATAAAGAAAAGTTGTTTGGTTCTTCCTTGCTTCTGCTTCCTTGGTAAATTAGAATTCTTTTGTCGGGTATGCTGCATGGTTCTGTGTTTTATTGCGTTGTTGTGGGTTGGTTGTCCTTTTGTGGGTGGGGTTTTTTTTATTATTATCATTTCAAGGCCACTTTATGCTTACTCAAAAAATACAGCAGGAAAATAACCTAGAGAATTTGAGCTGTGTGTTAAAAATCACCTATTAACCTGGTGGTAGCCTGGTTTAAGTTACTCAGTTAACCTATATAAGTAGATTGGTGATTGTTTTGCGTCTTAGTTTGTGTGGGCAGAGAAGAACCTGTACAGGTATTTGTACTTTCTGCAGCATGGTCTCATGGCTATCGAGGAAGGTCAGTAAGGTCAGGGGACCTAGTGGAGTCAGAACCCCTGCATTTCCTTTACAGAGGTTAAGAAGGTAAGTGTATTCATCAATATGACATTATTCTCAACATATTTGGCATGAAACACTCGTATTTTACAGGGCAAATTTTTTTTTAGTTTTCCATAATAAAATGCTGCTAAATTTCAGAGCACCAACATTTGTCATGCATGTGACACACAATATAAAACTTAGAAGTTATATATTAAGTTATGCTTTTCTGAAGGGAGAGGGATTGGATGTCATTCATTGCGCGGAGGTGGGGTGACTGTATTCCCAGTCAGGAACCAGTTGTAAGAACTAAGGTAGTTTGCCAATAATGCTGGAAACCTGACTGCCATCTTGTAAGGAAAGGAAAAGGTGAGATCCTGGAGGGAGGGAGAGAGATCTGTGATGTAACCTACCTCAGTTGTAGATAGGTTAATTGTGGGATTTTCTTTTATTTCCACACCTTTGTCTTCAATAAATGTTTACATGTTGTCAGTTTTGAATTTTTTGAATGAATAACTATGTCCACATTATTATAATTTGGATTGGTGCTGCATAACAGCAAAGCATGAAGTGAATCTGTAGACTGGAAGCAAAGTACACTTCACGTGTCCCTTGTCCTCCAGTGTATTTTTCATGATACCTGAAGATTAACACCAGGGGACCCACTTGAGCAATGCAGTGTTTGGCACTGCAAGAACTAGCCCAGGAAGCAGAGGTTTCTGTTACTGCCTGTTGGTTACATTCGTGACATGGATCAGTGTATTAGGGTACACACTTGAGCACCGAAGATTGTGGAGAAAGTAACACTGTAAAAGTGTATTCAGGTTTTTTGTCTCTCCCAACCTGAGAGACTGCTGGAAGGTTGTACCAGTGCATCACAACTGAGAGAAATGGATTTTGGTTTTTATGACAAATAATGGCAGTAGTTCCACTTGGCTCTAAGTTGTGTTTTTAAACCATCAGTCTTATGCCTAAGAACTTGAGCTTGCAAGAAAATCTAGTCATTAGGTACCTACCTGCATGCTGGGATAATACTATATAGAACAATGCATGCTTTGAGAGGCCAGAGATTTCTAGTAACAAATGCAGTCATTTCCCCATTTCCTGTCCAAAGTATATCATCCTTTAATAGCTGCAGGGTGGAGAAATCGGTGAGGTACATAGTCTCCTCATACATGCACAGCCTCTGACATTCATCCACAACCTCCTGTCTTCTATGGGAACTAGAAGTTTTCAAAATTTGGAAAGTCTTAGCTACCAGTGTAGGTGTGTAACTTAGTAGCCATGCTTGAAGTCTTGAGGCAAATCTGGAGATGTTAGTTTTGTTTTGCATCTTCTAACTTCTTTCGTCATTAGAAGAGAAGATCTGACAGGACTGTGTGCCTGGATGGTCCATGTCTAAGCTGTTTCCTTCTTGCAGACTCCACCAGTCATTGTTACCTGGTGCTTGCTTTTACGAGGCCTCTGTATTCACATCGTTGCGGTCATGATTGTACTATAAGAGAGAACATTTCTAAATTGCTCTGCAGCTGCAAGAAAATACTGTTTAGGAACCTTCTTTCTGGCATTCTTAAAAGGTCTCCTAAGTATACCCGCCTTCTTACAACCAACGTTCAGTAACAGGACAATGGTAATGGGTGAAGGTTATCATTCTTAATGAATGTTTTATTTCACCTTCATTTGTGCGCTGCTTGGGTCCTCTGATTCACTTTTCTCAAGTGTTACCAGTTTACCCTGAGTATCCTGGCTGAGAGACAGCAGCACAGATCTGATCGGCAGGAACTAAAAGTAGCTTATGAGTGCTGACAATATTCTTCTCAATGTCAGGCAGACCTGATGACTGAAAAATCATTTCTTGTTTACATGAAAATAGTCAAATTTTCTACCAGAAAGTTTAACCAGGTAGGAGTTAAAAAAACTTGATGTTATTGCATTACATCACAGCAAACTTGTGTAATTTCACTGATCTATTTGGCAAAATGTTTTTAATTACCTGTGATGAATTGTGCTTTCATAAAACTGAACATATTTTTTCCAAATTACTGATGTAAGAAAAAAGTTTGCAGTGCTGAAAACACTATGCAATGTTTAGTACAAAACACTAAAAAAGTGAAAATTGAAAGCTGTAGTAACAGGTAGAAATCGGTACTCAGTCTATTTCAGTTGTTACAGTTGCACTGATTATGACCTAAAAACTGCTTTCGCTATAGGAATCTATTTACCTATTTATTTTTAAGTAGATAATATCTTATTTCCGTTTGTATTTTTTGCTGCCTTATTAATTAAATCCATGCATCTACTTGTCCCATGTATTAATTTCTCAGTAAATTTTACTAATTAAGAAATGAAAGTCAAGGTTTTTTTAGTCAATAGCTAAAGATCAGTACAAGTAGCATGCTGCATCCATTCAAATAAAGCATTTAGGAATTTTATTAGCAGCCTTAAGGACTCTATAGCCACTCTCTAGATAAACTTTGAAGGTAGCATGCAAATACAGAAGTAAATTCTGGTAGATCTGGTTTTCATCTTTCATCTTCTCAATAAAAAAAGGAAAAGAAAAACATAACTAAAGCTAAAACAATCTGAAGGAAGACTTTGAAACAGCTTGTTCAAAGCTTGAGCTGCTACCACGTTGCTTGCTTGCAACCCATCTGTAGGTAGCCCATGGGGTGCCTGTCGGTGTGTACCTAGTCTAGCTTAGAACCATCACCCAGAAGCTCACAAAGTCAGCTGCCTTCTGGCTGCCATTCTCACAGCCACCTGTTGTTGACAACAGGGAGAGACTCGGTGTGTATGAGCTCTTAGCTGTATGGACCATCAGCATCAGTCCTTCATTAAACGTCTTTTAGGGCAGGTCTGCTGGAGGTTGTGCTTATACTGGCAGTTCCCCAAGTTTACCTTTGCGCTGGGACTTAAAGCAGCTGTTCTAACATAGGTGGAACTGTGAAGGGGCATGGGCAGCCATAAGAAAACTTCCTTAGACCGTCTCTAGTTGGTTTTGACTGTGTGGCATATTTTTTCTGGAGAAGCAAAGGAGTCAAGACCCGGAGTCTTGGTTCCTGCAAATAGGAAGGAAATGTGCCAGTGTACGCTCTGCCTGAGGTACCGCTTTAGAGTCCCGGCTGTGTTGTCTCGTGTATATGACTCATAACAAGCATTATAGATGTGTCAGCTCACCCACAGAGCTATCTGATAACCCTTAGCTTCAGGGAGTGGTAGGCATGGAGCTGCTCCGCACGGGCTCCCTCCCAGCAGCCAGAAGCGGGTGTCCTCTGGCACTCAACACTCAGAACTGCCTGCTAACACCAGCGGTGCCAAAAATCTCTTTAAAAAGAAAAGGGAAAGAAAAGGAGACCAAAAAAAAAGAGTTCCCAAGTTGATGTTTAGACAAATATCGTTTGTGAAATGGTCTGAACCTTAGTAGGTCTTGCTGCCTTCCATGCCTCTGGGTGCTTGAGAATTAAGGTACTTGCTTAGGTGCTGAAAGAGGAACGAAAGCCTCTTTTACACGCACGTTTCTGGTAATGCTGATGCCACCGCTTGCTGTTGTCCTGTTGATCTTTTTTGTTGTTGCTGTTATAGAGGGTGCTGGGTTTTAATCTCGTCAACAGCTGACGTACTGTTGTACCGTTTAATCATTCTGCCGCTGTCCTTGCAGACCTCAGTGTTTCCATAAGGCAGCAACTGTCAAATATTAGCCAGGATTTAGTTATTTACTTTAGTTCTTTACATAAGGACTGACTTACAGCTAAGACATGCTTTTTATCTCTCCTGAAAGATACATTTACTTTCAAGGAAGAATGGATTAAAATGTGTTCTTTTTACTTAAAAACCATTTGCTCCCTGCTTTTCTATGAGTGCTGACCTTGTGATGTAGGTTGACTCTTTAAAGAAATGAGGAAGAGGCGGGTGTTGGGAGGGGTGATGTCTGCTTTTTTTACTGAAACATGTGAAATGACGAGTCTTCCAATAAATGATCATGCTGGGCACTTAATGAGTGTTTAATCTTTTATTATAGAAGGCAGCTAACATTTTATTTCAAATACTCTTGTGCAAATGCAGAATTTAAAAGTAGTGAAGGTTCTGTAGCTTAAATAGTTACAGCTTTATCTCAGGAATTACTGGCAATACTGTGGCTGCTTTAAAACAGAAGTTAACATTGACATATTATGCTTGTCCCATCAGACTTTAAAGTCTATCTGTTAATGTTATGAAGAGTGGAGTTCCTTTTGCTATTTTAAACATATGTCCATTGACTGTAACTATGCTATGGTTTCCGAGAGTGAAAAGATGCTCAGAATTTCCTGTTCGTGTAAAAGAAGGAAGTTTATTTTTATTAGATAAAAATCTGGAAAAAGACAGGCTGTACACAAAAGCACTAACTTTGTCATTTTTAAAAAACTGAATTTGGATCAGGTGGCTTTTCTCCTTGAGGAGACCTTAGGCACTGTTTTCTTTGTGCTATGACTCTTCTTATACTTCAGGGAGAATATTTTGATCCAGGCAGTATGTTGTGGCAACAGTACAATCTCATCCTCCCAAGGAACACTTGCTTGGGAAGGCAGCAGTCCATAAATGATTGCCTCAGCAGGATTCAAACCAAAATTATTTAAAATGTTATCTACTGCAACTCAATTTAAATGCAGGAGGACATTTTCCCTTTGTTACAATTTTATTACTATATCAGTTTAATTTTTTATTATTCAGGACTAGGTTTATCGGGTCGTATTTCTTAAGCTTGTAGTACTGAACATGCTATAATCAATATTTCTGCTAATTAAGGCGGTTTTTTGGGATTGGATAATCAAACAATATAGCAAATCATTAAAAACTTACATGCTAATATTGACCGGTATTATTGTAACAAAGAGACCTAATCTCTGTGCTAGGGACTTTTTTCTTTCTTACATTTTTACAGCAGAAGCAAAACACGTTCAGTAAAAATTTATGTTCTCAGCGTTTAACAGTGTAGAAATGGTCCTTTATGGATATAAAAGCAAATGCAGTGTGTTAAAATTCTGGGCACTCATGTGCAGTATTTTCTTTCCCATTTAACTTAGCAGTAAAGGGTGTCTGACTTGAAGGGGTCTTTCTGTGTTTTGCAATAGATGCCAAGCTCCTGCCTCTTACGAAAATAATAGATCATTTCTAGTTTATTGCAAATTTTTGCCAGTATCTTTTTACCCTCCAAAAGATGGCTTATTCCTGTCCAATATGGTCTAGTGGAGGGTGTCCCTGCCCATGACGGGGGGGATCGAACTAGATGGTCTTTGAGGTCTCTTCCAACCCAAAGCATACTATGATTCTGTGATATTGACTAATGTTTGGTTTGGGGTTTGTTTTATTTGTTTACATTAGCTGTACCCTACCAGTACTTGCTTCTGGCCTTCTCAACCTGTGTTCCTGAACAGACCTCTAAGTGATGATTTGCTATCAAGTTAGGAAATAGCTTCGCTTCCTCCAGCCTCCTTACCATGAAACTAGTGGCTGCAGATGGGACACTGGATGCTGTTGAATACCATCATTTTTTTCTATGCATTTGACTGATTTTTGCTTTAGAAACCTGTACTCAAGAGCCTAGGGTCTGCTGTCAGATCCAGAGTGACCTGACTTTGCCTTCCTCCTGGATCGGGTTCTGGCATGAACGAACTACTCAAGATTCTTTATGTAAGAGTGAAACCTCTTTGGTAGGGTTACTCTGGGGGTCTATCATGTGCAGGGACTGCACTTTTTTTTTTTAAGGAAAGTAGAGTAAGACAAAGGCTGAAAATACATTTGTGCACTTTTCAGGTATAAAAGAATGAAGTAGAAAACTTGTTAATCTAACACGAGCCAAGCCAAACGTTGCATCTGCTTAGACTATTTTGCTCTGTGTTTTTTTAACTAGACTACAACTTAAGGAGTTTTTTTGTCGTTCTTTATAGCCTTCATAACGAAAGGAAACTTGGCATCACTGTAGAACTAAGCATCAGAGTTTAGCTGGGTGGTGTGAAGGGGAGACCTAAGGAGAAATTACGCCAAATATCATTGGAACCACAGAAAAGTGTTATCACTGTATTTCTTGAGAAAGTTTCTCCCTGAAACGGTTAATATGTTATTGCCTAACCAGAAGTTCAAAGGAAAAGCATTTTTTGTGAAGGCACAGTATTTATCATTCTTGTTTCTAAGATTAACTTTCTCAGTTTTCATGGGAAGTTTTGTAACACTTGCACATTGACGCAGGCTGTAGTAATTAGGGCAAGTTTTAGTCCATCTTTTAAAATATCCTTTAACAATTCAACGTTTCCCTCTGTGACTGAAAAAAAATGAATTTTTGCCCCTTTATATGAGTTGGGACAAAGTAACACAGTAAGGTACGAGCTCTACCCATGGGTGCTTCCCATTTATACATGTTAGAGGGTTTGTATCTACACTCGAGAGAGATGGGCAGGTATGGGACACGCTACAGTGTGGCTTTGCAGGAAGGGAGTGATTTCAGTTTGCTACCATCACATTGCGTGGCTTTTGCCCTGGGTTTCAGCAGGAGGTAGTTTTAGCTGCTGGCGCTGAAAGTGGGGGGATGAGTAATGAAAGGTAGGTCATGAGGTACCTAGCCACCGCATGGGGAGGAACACCGGGCAGTCGGTGATGACTCTGAATACATCTTCTCTTATTTTGTGATAGCTTGCTGGTCTGTCTTGTCTAAACTTTAAAAAGACAGTTTGTGGACATGTGAATTTAGAAAATCTTCTTTTCTGGGTTGTTGGGTCTCATGGCTTCATTATCATGGTTCTCTCATCACTTAAAAGGGTTTGTGTAAGCTTACCCTGTAGTTGAAATATTTACAACTTCCCTCTCCCAAACTGATTCTCTGGTGGCTAAACAGACTTGCTCTTAAGCTGTAGCCTTTCCTTCAGAGAAGCCATGAATTTGATTTTTTTTTCTGTAGGTGGTTTCTGGGTATCTGTAGGAACTTGTGAGAACTTAATATCTTTACTCTGCTGTAAAAGTAAGTTAGCAGCTTCAGAGGTTACTACCAGCACAAATGCAGGAAATATAACCATAAAAGCCTACCAGGCTTAGGAAAATGGTTTACATGTCACTTGAAAGAATTTTCCTGTAACTAATTATGCAGTTAAAGAATGAGTTTATGGAGGGAAGAATATGTGTGTTCAAAAATCAAAATTAGAAAGTTTTAACTTACTAGTTAAATCTGATTTGCATGCTTGCAGTTTAAAGAAATCCCTAATTGGCTAACCCTACTTCTTTGTATTTTTTCTTCCTTGCTGGTGTATTTTAATGTAATTATTGATTGGATTCTGAGGTTGCAATAAAGTGAGAAATATTAGTCTATAAATGCTCATTTGTACAGAAGATCCTGTGCACCAGTTTATAAGACTTTTTAAAAAAATTTTAAACATAATCCTTGCCGAGTTAAGAGCTTTTTATCTTATTTGTGAGCAGTAGATATTATTGTACCTCACATAGATTTGCTGTAGGCAGGGTCAGAGTGCCTGGAAAAATCTGTCAAACTGCTTTCAGAAATGGCAAGAAGTGGTCAATTAAGCCTGGAATTGTACAGCAAATGTACTGTGTTGAGAATAATACATGTTCTGTTAGTCTTTTTTTTTTAAAGTATGTAGAGAGTTCCAGTGATTAAGCCCAGTGTTTAGGACCAAGAAGTATTGTCACATAATTAACTCTCTAATTTACTCTGGGGATTTTATCAGCCTGTTTTAAATCTGCCCAAGTGACTCGTGTAAAGAACATCAGGTCAGGTGGGCAGAAAAGTCTGGAGAAGTTGGCCATCTGCTTCTCCTTCTGGACAGATGTTGCCAGTGGGGAGCCTCCAGCCTCAGGGAAACTGTAAGACTGAGCTTCCTGCCTGGTCCAGATGCTCTGTGGTTGTAGGTGGGTGTAGTTTAGGAAATTGCTCTTTCACAAATAGTTACCAGTCCTATAAGCAGTGGAACAACAGGGAAAAGCTTCAGAGACTATGTTACTGTGAAGTCCACCACAAATCTTCCCTATGTCTGTGGAAGTAAGGGCACGTTGGTTTTTTTCTGACCATAATCGTGGTCTGGAAGAGCAAGGAAAGCCTGTGGCACAACCAGACTTGTCACCGTTTTTTTAGTATCTGGGAAAATCCCCTTTGGTGCTGGGTTAAACAATGGTGAATCAGCACCAAGCCCATTTAAAAAAAATTCAGAAGGAATTTATACCAATTACAATGTGGATTTTGAAACAATAGTCATCTTCAAAAAATCTGTTGTCTTTGAGATTAGTTATAATTGCCATTCTCTAAAACAAACAAATACTAGATACAGCATGATTCGCTCAGTAGCAGCTGGCCACTACACCAGGAGCCACTGAATGGGTTGAGAAAATACCACCTGGCATGATCAGAGTGCGAACACTTTTGCATATGCTCTGACTCCAATTCTGTTGAGGCGCTGGCTGCGCAAGGAGAATCGGCATTTACCAGTATGCCAAAGGACAAAAAGCTCAAGCTCTTGGATGTGTTTGCTAGGAAATCAGATTCTGTGAATTCAGTTGCAAGGGCAAAGCGACCAAATCTCACCACAAAAAGTGTCTGGTTTGTATGGAATAGGCTGCCTTCCTCATCAAGCACGTCCATGATAGCAGACGATAAGTGATGAACGCAAGAAAACATCAATTTATTTTTTTCTCACTGACACATAAGTGGTGTCCCCAGCAACTCACAATTCGATGCAGGCCAAACAGGCCTGTGACAATTTTAAGTTGTGTGTGAATTTCCTGGAA
Organism: Psophia crepitans; assembly: GCA_013399095.1. Classification (NCBI taxonomy): domain Eukaryota; kingdom Metazoa; phylum Chordata; class Aves; order Gruiformes; family Psophiidae; genus Psophia; species Psophia crepitans. The sequence continues at coordinate 944,370 of VWZZ01005932.1, forward strand.
GGCAAAACTATCAGGTGACCCAGTATCATCATCCTGCTGGTGAGAGTGACTTTTTTTACTGGTTTAACTGTTTTACAAAGTCTAAGCAAAGTGATTAGCCATCAAGCTTGAGAGCTGAAAAAAAAGGACAAAGTGCACATTTACTTGGTAGAACTCATTGCTGTGGCATGCCTGGGAGGCCAGCAGGTAGATGAGTTCAAGCAGGGGTCAGGCAAGTCTGTTAAAATAGTGGTAGCTACATGGCCCTGAAGTTGCCATAAAGTTGCTGGAAGGCCTCCTCTGCTTCCCGTGACCACGGAAGGATGTAGACATGTGTGCCATGCTCCCTTTCCCTGAGGAACTGCTGGTGGCCAGTGGTGGGGACAAGATATGGGAAAAGACAGATCCTTGAGTTGATCTGGTACCACAGTGCTTATGTTCTCTCTTACGTAGTTCTTTTCTATTTGAAATGCTTTGGGGTTTTTGACACTTGTCACCTACCTCTGCAGATGGGATCACTTAGAAAAAAGTGACAGTAAGAGGAAGAACTGTTTCCCCTGTTCTCCTGGGTGCTCTAATCCAACCTAACCATCTTCATTCCAGAAAGGAGATATTCTTTTTTAATATTTAAACATTCATAGTAATGCTCGTATCTTTGTAAGGGGATGGAAGAAACGTTTTTTCTTGTGTTTTTAAAAGAATAGAATAGAATAGAATCATTAAGGTTGGAAGCGACCTCAAGGATCATCTAGTCCAACCATGCCCCCACCACCTATTACCCACTAAACCATGTCCTTAAGTACCACATCTAACCCTTCCTTAAACACCCTCAGGGATGGTGACTCCACCACCTCCCTGGGCAACCTGTTCCAATGCCCGACCACCCTTTC
>VWZZ01005932.1:946049-965421 GCA_013399095.1 Psophia crepitans
TGTCAAAGGCTTTCCTGAAGTCTAGGTAGACTACATCAACAGCCTTTCCCTCATCCACCAGGCGGGTCACCTGGTCGTAGAAAGAGATGAGGTTGGTCAGGCAGGACTTGCCTTTCACAAACCCATGCTGGCTGGGCCTGATCCCCCGGTTGTCATGGACATGGCACGTGATTGTCCTCAAGATGACCTGCTCCATCACCTTCCCTGGCACCGAGGTCAGGCTGACAGGCCTGTAGTTCCCTGGATCCTCCTTACGACCCTTCTTATGGATGGGTGTCACATTGGCAAGCCTCCAGTCATCTGGGACCTCTCCCGTCAACCATGACCGCTGATAGATGATGGAGAGCGGCTTGGCAATCACATCCGCCAGCTCCCTCAGCACCCTTGGGTGGATTCCATCCGGCCCCATGGACTTGTGGCAGTCCAGGTGAAGCAGGAAAAAAAAGCTACTGAAAATTAAAAGAAGGGAGTTTCCACACATAAATGGCTTTGCTCAAGTGAACTCAATGTTTTTGCACATATTAAATTTGCGAAAATATTTAAGCTATTATTTTAATTTGTGGATGAAATTTTGGTTGCTTGTTTCTTAATCCAAGTATTAACCTATCAGGCAATGGAGACCTCGAGTTCAAATTCTCCATCAGGAAAATGAGACTGCTTTAATTTGATGTAGTAGAAGTGACATGGAAAAAATAGGACTACACATAACTGGACACTTAGAGTGTGCTACTGATTTTAATTAAGAGCCCTTAAGGTAGGCAGATTCAATTACACTGTCTTGAAAGTTTTTTTGTTATGATACGAGAATTTTTAGAAATTCCCAGTAAAACAATACCGAGTGAAACTAGGCCGCCTCTTAAAGAGTAATATCATGAGGACCATTGATATGTAACCTCATAAAATACCTGAGACTGGAAGGGGCCTCTGGAATTCTCTGCTCTAACCCCCTGCTCAGAGCTGGTCAAGGTAAAGCAGGTTTATCTTTAAAGCAGTGTGCAGATAAACTACTGATAATTGCAACTCTAACTTCAGCTTAAATAAGTTTTCCTGTGTATGGAAAATAATTCTTAAATTCCTGAGTCTTTCTGTATGTTAAGTTCTGCAAAATGGTTGCAATTTTTGTGGGTTTAGCAATACAGAGAACTGCTCTGTTGCGCAAGAAACTGGTGGGTTGCTACAGTCTTCTCATCCGTAGCTGTGAGGGTGTATCAGGATTTTAATTGAAAGACAATGAGTGTATTTATAAAATCCTCGAGAAATTTATTTTTAAGTGATAATATCTGTTCTGCAATAGTTTCTGTATGGCAGGAAATAGTATCATCTGCATTGGTTGTAAGATCTCGTATACGATTAACTTTTTAGGAAGTATTTTGCAACTAATCACATCCTTTCTGGTATCCCTTTGATGGCCATGGCTCATGAGACATTAGTCATTAAATAAGGATCATCTTTTCAAGTCTGGGATTGTAAATCTAGCATACAGAGCTAATTGGATTTGGAAACCAGAGCAGAGAGGATTTGTTTCAGGGACAGTATGACAGTGCAACTGCATTGAGTGGTTTTGTTGATTCTATTGTGTGTATGTAGCATCGAGCAGGAGCAAAATACAGCAATGGTTAAGCAGTAAATGGTTAAATACAGTACTTAGGCTTGCATGTTTTTTAAGTGGAATTTTCTGGAATGTCTTTTGAAGTGCCACAATGCCATCTGCTGGCTCACTTTTCTGATTTGTTTGTGGTTGGCTTTTTTTTTTCCCAAAGGGGGTTTTCTTTTGTACAAAGGCTTATATGTAAGGTTTATACGTTATTTTGAAATAGCAAAATAAGCAAGCTGGCATAGAATGGGCAAGATATTTTTTGAATGTATGTTAAAGGACATAATATATTACATGTATTAAAGAATCACTTCAAATTTCTTTCCATTTAATCTTGTTCTCCTTTTGTTAAAAGTAACTGAGATGATTAGTACTGAAAGATAATGGAGGAATCTGTTTTCCATTTACGTGCCTTATAGTAGCTTTTCTGCACGTAGCTTCACTGTTTTCTGTCTATAGTCAGTCAGTTTCCCTTTTTGTTTCAATGTTTTTATACAGATAAATGGAAAGAAAATGAAGAAATACGTAAGCTGTCAAGCCACAAAAACTGGTAAATGTTGTATTAGAAATTATCTGACAGGATTCTTCACTGACAAATTCCTAAATTCAATATACTACCCTTAATTTGCTCCTTTTTTTCCCCTCCAATGTGTGTTTAAACAGTCTTTTCAAGATTCATCAACAACCTTCCAAGGACCAAAATTCCACTGGCTTTCTAACAACTGTTATGGGGAGGCATGTATTAGAAAATACTATTCTCAGTATCAAGCTTCTCATACTGTAAATGAATAGTGGGCAGTTATAAGAAATTTTGATTGGTTCTTGTTAATCGGTCTGCCTAATATTATCTATAGGAGTAACCCTCTGTCTTCCACTTGCTGCCAAAATAAATGAATGGGCAAATACAAAAATAATCTCAAAAAAACCTCAGAAACTGTAGATACAGGTAAACACTGATATTTGTGGTTTCACTGCTTGCTTTATCTTGAAGATATCTGGAGAGTTTTCTCATTAATTGGTTATTTTGTTTTTCTTCATAAAATAATCCTTCACTTTTAATTTGTTTTTCCCCTGCACGTTCAGTTTTTCCTAATAGAAATTTTTCATAATCCTGCCTTTCTTCAGTCTATTTAGGAGAAAGAGAAACATTGTAATGGGTTGTAACACTTTGGATTGTTTTTTAAATAGATTTGTAACTCAGTCAAGTACAGCTCCAGAGTCATTATTCAAAACTGTGTGGGGGAAAAAATGTCCAGCTGTTTCCTAAATGGCCTGTAATGAAGGTAAATACAAACATCTGTGCCCTTCCTGGCCTTTCACCCTCTATCTCACTGACATTCAGAAGGTCAAGTGGATCTTGCAAGCCCAGCTTTTATCTGGTAGGAGCTGTGTCTTGCTGACAGCTGTGGAGCGTTTGCATGTCTGTGTGTGTGCTGGTTGAAGAGCCCTATTGCTTTTGGCCAGCTCATATGGAAAGGAAGGCATCTGGGTGTCCAAGTTAGTCCTTATTTGTGGCAGTGGGTTATTACACTGCAGTTGGCGTGCTGTACGCTGGGAGCAGTGAAGCTGACATGATTGCACTTGGCACCCGTGCTGGTTCTTGTTGTATAAATGATCCGTGTCAGAGAGGTTGCACTGAGGAGCGGGTCTCGTCAGTGGCTTGGGCTTCCCAGTCCTTGCTAAACAAGCCACCCACATGCCGTATGGTAGCTCTGCTGAGGGGAAAGCCCTCTGCGGTGCTCCCATCACTGTGCTGTTCGGTTTTGGCCAGAGTGTTTTGTCTGAGGAATGCTCTACTCTGTACTGTGAAGAGGAACAGAGGTTGCTCACCACCTATATTTGGAGTAAGTGCTAACCTCTCACTCCTAATTGTTATCTGTGCTGGGAAGTCCCAGGGCAAGCCTCCATTTAGTGTGACATTAAATAAGGGAAAATTGGCAAAACCAGAAGAGCAAACAGGATTATTTTATACCACATCTTCTGTTACAATTTCTTTTTTTTTCCTCTGCAAACTGTCCTGTGCTATTGCAAAGAAAGAACTAATTAAGCCAGTTGCTGAAAGTGTTTTGCCGCCCACACTACTGAAAAGAACTCTTTGTACAGAATTAGCTCTTACCAGCTGTGCTAAACCCAGTAATTTATCTTTGCCAAAAGAAGAAAAAAGTGCTGCTATAGTTTATTCCAATTAAAGAAGTTAATGTAAGCTATACACTATATCCACACAAACACAGATATCTCCTGCTCAAGAGCTGGAGGGTTTGCTGATAATTATTTTCTCCCTTGCTAATTCTTCTTAGTGTTTGTAAAAAGAGCTGGGCTGAGGAGCACTGGGGAATTAACTCATTTGTGCATGGAACTTGCTGAGCGTGAGCAGTTTGATGGCCTGAACTTCGGCAAGTTCAAGTGCAAGTGGCATTTGCCTTGGCACTGAGAGGCAGGGGTAGTGACTCCTGCCCCGGGGGAGAGGTTATAGGCAGACAGAAGTCCACACGCCTTCACCTGGAGTATCTTCAAGAGGGACAGAGCGGTTCATTGAGTTTGCAGTTATGGCTCTGCGAAGACTGCTCAATAACGTAGACCAGAGACATGGTTTTTCTGACTGGGGTGTTGGTTTGGAAACTGAGCTGAACCAGAGAATTGATCTCAGGGTGTCCGTGGTACAATGGATGAAAAACTCGCAGTCACAAACCTTGTCAGAAATTCAACAAATCCATGCTCAGTCCTGAAACATCAATGTCCTTTCTTCTCACCTGCTCCCTACTCAGGTTTCTGAAGAGTGTAGACAGTCCAGGCAATGCATTTTCCAGCTGAAATTCCAAATGCTGAAGCCTTTGATTCCCAAGGGCTCAAGGAACTACCTCAGTTCCCCTGAGGGTGTGAGAACAAGGATGTTGTGTGTTTTGTACAGCTTTTACTGGAAGTCTTCTAAGGGGGAGAGAAAAAAGTTCTTTGAAGCTTGGGTCACTTTCAGGTGTGGGATTTGGAGATACTAAACCAAGAATGATGGCTGAGCTAAAAAAAGATAAATAAATCCTTGGATATCCTCCATCAGAGAAAGTCAGATAAACAAGGAAATTATCTTTGTGATTCTGTCAGGAGCAGATGACTGTAATTTAGTAATCTGTTAGAATTTTGCCAAAAAAGGAAGTCTGTGTTAATGCAGGAAAATAAAAACTCTTATTCCTTCCCTTACACACTTACAGTTCGGCTGAACACTGCAATAGGGACTTGGCATGTAAGTAGATGAGGTGTTCCTTTCTGGCTGAAGATACAGATTGAATCAAACAGATCCAATCAAAAAATTATCTTTGGAAATACAGATCTATTTTCTAAAGATAGTCCGTTGTTTTCTGCTCTCTCGAATTTAATTGTGTAATTTGAACACGCACAGAGAAGAGCTCAGCCTGTAATCATATCTGAGGAGTGTGTAACGTAACGTAAGTGCAGAGAAAGAGACATACTGGAACCTTAAAGTAGGTTGTTCCTCTCATAAAATTAAGTTTAAGCCTGGCTTTTAGCCTTCTTGAAGGACTGGGGGGAAAAAAGGACAGAGCAAAAAAACGGAGTTTCTCTGTGTCTTATGTCTTGGAAAAGAGTATATGTTACAGGATTGCCTTTTTTTTTTCCCCCAAAAGCACTGCAAGGCCTTGTTAGTTAAATACTTGTGTACATCTGGTGAGGCAATACAGTATGTTCTGCTTGAAAGCAGAAATATTTGCCTTATTTGGTGTATCTTTCTGTAGTAGGTCATTGCACCAACCGGTCTTAATTGCTGCAGTTTCCCTAGCAGTTATAGTTAATTCTTTTATTCAAGCAGCTAATCTAAGATTTGAGCTCTGAGAGTAATTATATCTCTCTGCACTTCTGCCCCCACTGTATACTTTCTGTAAAATATTGGGCAGGATCCTGCAAGGAGCAGCGTCCCCTCAGCTCCCACTGGAGAGTCCTGAAGCATCGTATGTGTTGGGTTACTTGTTTACCATTGGTCTCGTGGCATTATTACTGCGGGTGTACGGGCAGTCACGAGCTTTGGTATTGCAGATACTGTGAAAACTTCTTGTTTCTAAAAATCAACGTGGAAGTGTAGCAAATGTGCATGGGTGACTGTTGTGCTGTGTAAGACACTACAGATATGAACTCCGAATGGAAGTAAGCACAGGCCCAGCTGGGATCAGAATAGCTACTGGCTTCAAAGGCAGCAGGTGACCAAGGTTTTCCATGCTGCCAAGTCAAACACACTTCCTAGAGCAATCTGCACTGCCTTGTGCCACTGCACTGACAGCATTTGCTTTGAAAAATCATCAACTTTGGCTGCTCTCACCACTCTGGGCTTGCTCACTCTTCAACTACTTTTGGTTTGGGTGAGCTCCAACACCTTCTCTGGCATGTTTCTTGTACATGGACCCTCAGATGCATTTTACCAGAACTATGGCCAGCTGGTCTTTCTTTTCGGCGTCCTTAACATCTTGGTACCTGCTATCTCAAGATGTCTTGGCTCCTCAAGTTCAGCCTTGCCCAGTGCATGTATTTTGATGCCTTGCATTTCCTTTATGTATTGTTCACTTAAAAATATGGTGAAGATAAACCACGCAAGCCTTTCAAGGCTTTAGACATCATTAGTTAGGTGAATCTTAGTTAAAAACACAAAGTCTGTGTGCCATTTGCTGTCTCTGGAACTTTCTCTAAGTTCCAGTGATTTGTGACAAAACCAGAAATTTTGCAGAAATTTTCTGGAACTAGGAGGGAGGATAAATGTAGAAGGTGATGTGTTGTACTAAAACAGGGGTGGGCACAGGTGGTTATGTAATCTTCTGAAAGATATTAACCTATAAACATTCCATATACATCCCTGTGTAACTGTTTTGCAGCTCTTCCCAGCAGCCACGTTCCCCGGTTTACGTAAGAAGTAAGGCTACAGTTGATTCTTTCAGTACATTGCGTTTCTAGCATCCAGCTTCAAATACAAACGCTGTAAAAGAAGGTCTTTAAATTTTTTGTGGAGCGTAAAGTGGTAGCTCATTTTAGTTCTGCAGTAGCGCACAATCTGAAAGCCTATTAGTGCTACGAAATTACTTCATCACACTTCTCAGTAAGCATATGTATGATTTGTTTATACCTGTCTATAAGGACCAAATTTTCTTTGGTGTTTCATTTCAAAAGTGTGTCTCAATTAGTGCACCAAGAGGACACTGAAGAGTGAAATATTTTCATTATAAATGACAATTTAGTCTTTGTATGTATTGTGGAGTTAGTTTATCTGTGGTACGCAAACATTACAGTATTTTCCTGGATGTAGTGCAGAATATGTGTTTTGTGACAGTGGCTGCTGTATTATACTACTGACAAAAGTAAGGCAGGCACTCACACTGGCTTTGGTGAATTCTGCTTATGCAGTTGCTACAAACATAGGGTCCTCTGTGAATGGTTTGGGCATTTACATACCAAATGTCTCAGCATTACTGGAGTACCTGTTACACCACACTCAGCACAATATTATTCAGGTCTTTGTCTCTGTATTTTCAAGTACTAATGTTTTGTATTCTTTTCCTTACTACACTTGGCATCTTAACTAAATTTTCTCTTCTGCAAGCTATGTTGAGATCAGGCTGTGTTAAGTTTCTCCCCTTTACCTACATGGGCCTGACTCTTTAGAAGACCCACTGCTTCTGTGTTTGGATTTCTAAAGAGTTTGAGCTGCTCTGTGGAGGTAGAGGTTTTATATGTAATCGAGAGAGAAAAGGCAAGATGATGAAACACGTTCGCAGGTAACAAGTAGGAAGAGAGGAGAGCTGGGAGCCTGGAGAAGGCCAGGGTGCTGAAAGCATGCAAAGATCACACTGGGTTGGAGAGTTACCTCTGCAGATCTGCTTCTTCCTTGGATGTGTGTCGTATCAAACCATCACCTGGCTAAGCCCAAAATCAGTCACTGCTTGCTTTCCTGTGACTCACTGTCCAACATCTCTGTAAGGCTATCTTTGTGGCAGCAGAGGGATGCCTCTTCTACTTTGCAGCAGGCAGCTGCCCATGCCATCTGCTGTTGGGCCCTGCATGCTTTGAAGATGGCATTTTCCTTGTCATGCTCCTTTTTTCTGTAGGCTGAGAGATGTGCAGGAAATGAGAGAAGTGAAAGTGTGCTTTTACTGAAGGACAGTCACCAAGGAAAGCTGCTCCAGAGCCGGCCCGACCTGGAGCGGAGCGGCAGATCTCGGCAGGTGTGCCAAGATACAGTGCATATGGTTCTAACAACATGACATAATTTGTCATTAACAGAAATAACTTTCAGAGAAATTCTCGTCTATTAGCTGGTTTACTTTGCTACATGCCTTCCTACTTAGTGAAAGCCAGACAAATGGTAGCTATTAATTAATTTTTCCTGTCTTCAAAAGCTTCACACAGCAGTGGCTGTAAAAGAGGTTTTGGCAAGAAAAAACAAAGCAAACAACGTTTGCAAAACACTGGCCAAAGTAAAATATACTATAGTTGAACTTCTCAGCTCCATGCTTCCCTTCACTTCTGAAATTTCCCATTCCTGTGCAAACAAATGGAATCACTGAAAATAAGGAAAATGTCTCCAAAATCATACCCTTTTTTTTCTTTTTCCATGCTGATTCCAGCTCTGAAGAACTGGAATAACCTATGTATTTAAGGAGCCTAAATGCTTTTTTCCAACATTTTTTCCAAAGTAAAAATAAATAAGGCTGCTGCTACAACATTTAATACCAACACAAAGATTTGGCAAAGCGCTGAACACTTACTCATGAGTTTTTGGTTCAGTTAGAGGCTTTTTTAATTACTGTGTATCACACTGGTGTCTTTATTGTTGCAATATAAGATTGTTTCAAAAAGTGCTGTCCATATTCATTTCAAAAAATGTTCAACTAGCTTTAGTATGAAAACATTTGTGATAGTGTGCTGTGTCAGATGACTTTGGGTGTAGGGAAAAAAGATAATGCTTCTTAAAAACAATAACCATTTCACATTTGCAATAGGATTGCAAATCAGTTGGCATCATCCAGCAGGAAAGATAGTAGGTAAACAGCTTATAACACCATTGCCAGCTCTTAAAAGTAAGCATTATGTTCTTGTCAACATTCACTTAAGATGCATTTTATAATGATTGTGTAAGGAAGTAAGAACAGGCAACTTCTTCATACGGTGTTAGAGGCCAAGATCAGCAGCAGTGTATGTGATATGACTGCACTGTCATCGGCGATTATTCTTCCCAGTTAAGATTCAGCGGTGTGCCTGTGAGATACACCTGTCAACTTCTCAAGTGCAACAGGACAAACCAATCTGATTTAATGTAGATATGTGGTTTTGTGGTATAGATATAGTAATAAACAAGACTTCTTCCTTTTTCTCCATAATAAAGAACCATCAAAATGCATATATTTATATGTGATTCCAGACTTTCATAAAGTAATGATTCCTTCTCTGCGAGCAAATTTCATAGGATTGTTTAGGTTAGAAATGACCTTTAAGATCAAGTCCAAACGTTAACCTAACACTGGCAAGTCCAACCACTAAGCCATGTCCTTAAGCACTACATCTCTGCATGTTTTAAATACCTCCGGAGGTGGTGACTGAGCCACTTCCCTGGGCAGCCTGTCCCAATGCTTGGCAACCTTTTTGATGAAGAAATTTTCCCTGATATCCATTCTAATCCTCCCCTGGTGCAACTTGAGGCCATTTCCTCTCATCCTATCGCTTGTAACTTGAGAGGAGAGACCAACACCCACCTGGCTACAGCCACCTTTCAGGGAGTTGTAGAGAGCAATAAGGGGGGGGGGGAGGGGGTGTCCTGAGCCTCATCTTCTCCAGACTAAACAACCCCAGTTCCCTCAGCTGCTCCTCATAAGCCACATGCTCCAGACCCTCCACCAATTTTGTTGCCCTTCTCTGGACATGCTCCAGCATCTCAATGTCTTTCGTGTAGTGAGGGGCCCAAAACTGAACAAATTTGCAACAAAAGAGTGATAGTGTTTATAGATATCATCTGTATTTATTTAAGAAAAATGAAACTTTTTTTTTACTTCTCCTGTGATCACCCTTCAGAGAAACCAATTTTTAAATAATTGAGAGCTAAAGGAATTTGTCTCATGATGTCTTCATATTCCTATGCTGTGGTGGCACTCCTACATGCTTAGGCCTTGTCTTTTCCAGTAAGGTGATTCTATGTAGAGTAGGTGTTGCACCATCTCCTGTTAGGCTTCTGTTGGTTTTGTCTGCCATCAAAAAAGGAACAGTGGAATGAAAAATCCCTGAGGTTACATCATTTGTTAATTTTATTTGTGCTACAAATAGGGTGAGACATCCTTTGTAAGACACTTACGTTGACTTAACTTAGAGAGTGATGGTAAATGTACCGTTATGAGGGTCTGCAGTCATATTGCATTGATTTATGTAAGAACATACCCTAACTGCAATTAGGAAGGTGATGTTTCTATGTGCTGGGGAACTCAATCAAGATATGTCGCCAGCTGGGCAAGGTGCTAAGATGCTTTCAAGGACTGAAACCTAAGTTGTTGTCTTTCTTTCTCATGGGCCCATCCTGCTAAGAGATATTACAAGCCAGATTACTTGTCACTTGTGTGGGTGTACGCTCTGGCTGTACGTTATCACTTCTTTTTGGACATCACCTTTCCTCAGGTCTGCCACCTAGCTACTTAACCTGAGTCATTTTAGGGCTTCACGCCGAAATCTGACAGTGGGACCTCACTCAAGCAGACAGCTAGTAGTTCAGAGATTGTCAGATTTGGCAGGAAGATGTAATGATGAGTACTTCGGTGACAGTGAGAAAAAGTATCTTCTTTAGGGCTCAGCAGGATTTGTTAGAGCTCGCAGGTTATTCACTGTGCAATTACAATTTGTAAAGTACATGGGGGAAAAGAAATGGCTGGCCACCTTTGTACTGCAGAGCCAAGGCTGCTAAGGAGAAAAAAATGTGGTTATTAAAGTGGACAGACATTTTGAATATATGCAGAGCTGTCAAGGAAAGATGCTATCACTTCTCAGAGCAGAACCATGCACTCTGAAATGACCAAGGTAAATCAGGATTATTATTTTTTTTTAAATTGTCACCTTATTTTCAGCCCTACAAAAATAGGAGCAGTCACTCCTACCTCACCTCTGAGCTGCAAAATAAAATCTTCATATGGATAAAACCTACAAGACTTGCCAGATACCTTCAAAAGCTGAAGAAGATCTTCTAGTAGTATTTTCCAAGCAGCCCCCAGGATTCAGGCTACCTCCCAGTTTGCCACAGTCCCACTGCAGCTCCGTCTGTTGCGTGGCTTGGCATGGCAGCTCTGCATAACCTGTTCCCCAGCCATAGGTGTTCCTGAGAGTCAAGCACTGGCCACCCATAGGCCTTTTGAGAGGACAGAGTTCAGAGCTGGCAATTTGACGGGGTTTATTGAATTTTTAGGGTGCTGGTGTGTTCTTCTAGTGTCTTCAGATTTTTTTCAATATTTAATTCTACCACTTTTATTCTTCTTACTTAATTCTACTATTTAACTCTTACTGCACCTGCCCATGCACATCTCTGATATTCTGTTATCTGGGGAGAACCTCTCCTACTTGCTTTTCTCTCCAACAGCGGTGAAAGATTCCATGAAGCGGCTTCTCCCCATGATGGCTGCTGACAGCCACAAGCAAGGAGAAGTACTGTTTCCGTATGAACACTCCAATATATCTAATAACCAGAGACTGGTTGGGTTACAGGATGGACCTGTGCTTACTGTTCAGTGATTTCTTTTTTCCCCATTTGTTCTCTCACTTACACGTGCTGATAAATCCCTTTCTGAAACCCTAAGTCTTGTCTTGGATTCAGATGGAACGCAAAATTAAGTTTTTCAAGGTGTATAGACTTCTACTAAATCTTTGAACAAGGGCAAATTGTCAGGTTTTGAGGGTTGGACTTGTCAGACTTGTTTTTAAAGTACATAATTTTGCAGGCAGAATTTACACATCGAATAATTAAGTAAGATCTGAAAATCAGCTTCTATATTTCTTTCTATTGTCTTCTCATTATGACAAAGTGGATCTTTATTGTACATTCTTTCTCGCAGAATTTAATTGCGATGCGTTACCTTACAGAGGTAAATAAAATTCTTGGTAACAGAGTTGCGGAGCAAATGGTAGAGCCTTTTTCCACAAAAGCTTCCTGTGATTAATGAAAATACCCTGACACTGACCTCTGCGCTGGCTTCCAGCCACCTCCCAGAAGAGTAAATGACATGTGGCGTACAAGCTACGAACACACATGATGAGAAAAGAGCACAATAGATAGCCGCTTAAGTCTGTAATTTGGGAAAATGATCCACAGCGATGCTTGCTGCTTAAGTGCTTTCTTCAGGCTTAGCGTTGGCGAGGACACTGTAAGAACGCTGCTTTGATTCAGAGGGTTAATGAGTGTCAGTGTGTAAATAGTGGTGTAGTCCTTCTGCTGAGGCAGTGGATGTTTATAGATGTGAATTTTTCAGCAGCTATAAACGACGGGTCTGTTTGTTTTGTCTGAAGTGCATGGGAAAGGCTGGATCATAATGTTAGAAATTCAAGGCTAATGTTTTTTGAAAAAAAAATAAAATCGTCTTTGGTTTCAAAGTTCAGCTTAAAATGTCACGGCATAGCTTCTGCACCAGAGCAGGCAAGCTGCCGCAGCCCAGCAAAGCAAACAGCGCAGCGCTGGTGGCTGTGCGCTCGCTGAAATGAGTGCACGCCTCTGATTTGCGAAGGAAAGGGCTCAACACGCACGTTTATGATTTTATTGCGTTCGAGTCAAGAGGTACAGCAGGAGATAATGTCACCTGTTGGCACAGGGACAGCAAACACTGCTCGTACCTTTCTCCTACAAAGCCATCTGCCCCGGCTGAATGTGATTGACTGAGAAGTCACGTACTCAGCCTCATCTATCTCCCCAGTTGGTGGAGAAAAAAAAATGCAATTCAGGTTTCAGCATTTTTGTAATCCCTCTGAGCCTCCCATTAAATTTGCTGTACTGTGTGGGAAAGGATTAAAGATTCTTTGGGCTCCAAAACACAGTATACAAAAATTAAGTACTACAGCATGGTTTGTGGTAAGGCAGCAACTAAAACGTATAGCCTGCCGCAGAACCCAGAGCAGCGAGTTCTCTTTGATAAGTAACACTTGGTGACAGCTTAAAACTTCTGTTGGTAACACATGCCACAGTTGTGTACAGCCTTTGTTTTAAATATTCTGGATGCAACAGACTTCATAACTAATTTCAAAAATACTCAGAGTTGTTCATACGCTGTTACAAACATAGTTCAGAGTGCCGAAAGAGGGGAGTATCTGCTGGCAAGGAGAACTTCTGTTCCTTTAAGAATGGCTCATAAATCCTTCCTTGTAATAAATATTTCAAGATTAAAATCAATGCGTTACAAGTTTCAGACAAGGCTGTTTATCAAGATTAAATAGTTCATTTCCTAAAAGGCAATATTATTTACATTTTCTGTGGCTGTGGGCATAGATGAGAAATTTCTTTTTAAGAGATGCCAGGATTTTTTTCCCCTCAAAGATGGTAAATGAAAAATGCCGAAAAATTTTTTTCTCTAATTTTTTACTGCTTTGAGAGTCTGACTTGTTGTCAGGCTTAGTTTGTGCAGTATTAAATTCTACTAAATATATTGTGCTTCATGTGATTAAGAATCTAGCAATTTTTGTCCTAATTCCATAATTTAAATATGTGAACTTTTTTTGTGTGAAAATGACACAGAACTACTGTGTACCCCAGGCCTTGGGGAGAAAGTAGGGTTCAGAAAGGGCACAACAGATGTTAAAAATTAAGACTCCAAAACTGATATACTTGAAGTAAATGTTGTCTTCTCCCGCTCACGTTAGCCTGCTTGCATGAAACTTCTTCCTTCCACATCCCAACTGTTAAGGGAAGAGCTGCGTGCGCCTACCGCGAGCTACGCATCTAACTAGAATTTACCGACGTTACAATGCAGACTAGAAAGTACTAAAGAACAAGAGGAATCCAAGCATCAGTGTTGCATTGTTGTCATTTTTCATTTCCTCGCTGCACTAGAAAGCACAAATATACGAGGTGTGAATACCATCTCATGAACAAGAGGTCAGTTCCAGCGTGTGTAAAATGTTACTGCTGAACTAACGGTACAACTGTTTTCAGCATTTGTGAAGCAAATTAGATTAGGGTTCCAAAGGAACTGGAAAAAACCACCATACCATGCAATTTACATCCATGCTCTCTACCCGAAAAGCATAATAAGAAATATCTGCTGACTATATCCATCTTTCTGTTTTTCATTATATTCATATTTTCATTTTTCTAAACATATAGCCTGTTTGCTTTTCCTTTAGTAACTTCTAATGTTAATTTTTAGTATGAGCCTTTAAAGAGCATTCCTCAATGTCATTATTTCAAGATTTTATATATGCATGTCTTTTATGTATCAGTTATTTTTCTTAAGGTCTAGGCTGAGAACGGTATTATTTAGAAAAAAAGCAAAATGTCATTATGAAAAAGCTTCATATATGGGCTACTGAGTTCTTGGTTTGTTTTTAATCTCAGTTGTGAAACTGAAATTATAACCCATTTACTTTTTAGTTTCAGCTTTCTGATATTGTGGTTTGATTTCAGGTGACTATTGGTCAGCTGTATTCTGCGCAGAAATTGGTTATTGAGAGTCCAGGAAACACATAGCTGTGAGAAGACTCTGATCCTGAAGCAACACTGGACCATCTTCAGCATCCTACAGTGCCAGATTCAGATGCATAAACTCACTGCACATGTCTGAGCTTTTCTGTTCAGCAGAAGAAATGCCTGAGAGACTCCATTTTTGGCAACCAAAGTACTATTTTCTAATAGTTCACATGTTCTAAAATATATTGCTGTGATTTATAAAAGGGTGTAAGGTAGTCTTGAAATCTGTTTGCTTGTATGTCTCATGTGATGAAATAGTTTCTGCCCTACTTTGACAATAAAACTCTATTAAAATACCTGTAACCAGATACATTATTCTGCTGATGACCTTTTCTTTGACTGAGCACTAAAGATGTGTTAGACTTAAAACCCCTCACCCAGTTCCTAATTTCATATTGATCCTGTTTCCTTTAACAATATACAGCATTTGAATTAAATGGCTAAATACATAGTTCAATTTAAATATTAAAACCAGAGATGAACAGAGTTTTCATTTCCTGCACCTTGATACTTCAGATATCCCAAATCTGTATCGTGTGGTTTCTTTAAAGACCGTCCCTTGACATCTCAGGAGGTGAGTTTCACTGGCTCATTCTTTAATTTTAAAGAGTTAATAACCACTTATCCTCATTTTAGAAATTAACAGATCAGACTAGCAGAACATAAGACTTGCATCACTGAGGCTTGGCAGCTTTAAAATGTATTTTCACCACTGAGACCTTTTCTAAATTTGCTGAGTTGCAGCTGTTAGCAGAAATCACTTTATGCAAGGTTTCCCTGTTTAACAAAACTCTCAAATTTTGCAGGACAAAAAAGAACCTCACTATGACAATAGCTCAAGTGCTCTAAGTCATAATTTGGCAGCAAGCTTTGTCTAGCAAAAGTGGAACGCTAAGTATAGCGTTTTATTGCTTATTATTCCATCTGTAGAATAATCAACACTTTTAACACAATATGTTAAAAAAAAAGCAAGCAAAAATTTTGATCAAATTCTGCTCAAGTCATCGCTGTGCTCCAGTTTGTTTTCTATTAGAAATTTGGAAAAATTTAAGCAGTGCAAAGCTTTTTCAATGGCATACAGAAAAAAAAAAGCTTCCTTTTTATTTCCGGGGATTGTTATGGGTTTTTTTAAGAAGAAAAACAGAAACTCAAAACTACTTCCATGACACTGTGGCCTTTAAAAACCTCCCTTTATTTTTGTTTTTTTCCAAAATTCATCTTAGTTTAGAACTTCTATTGTTTTGCGTTGTTCATGCTGTGTGATAACGTTATTAATGCAGAGGATAGACAAAGAGCCTAATTTAGAACAAACTCCCATTCCTACTACCATCTAAAGTGTATTTTACAATTTTGTATGGGTAGATCGAAATGTATAGTAATGCATTCCATTAACAATATAGCGTACAGAATAAGATCCTGTGACTGCCTGAGGCTCAAATGTAGCCTCCATTCTCGCCTTCAAATAAAAGGCAAATACAGTCATAATTCTCCTCGTATGAGGTGCGTAAGTATTGCCATGTAAATTGCTTTTAATGAACATTTTATTAAAATGGAATTTAATTATTCTAACAGGTAAAATACATTACATTCTGTATTTTAAATCTCCATGTTCACAACTGGATAATTAAGTTAATGGTGAAAGTGTAGGGGAAGAAAGGTTTGATTACTATTTAAGCTTCCAGCAAACTCGAAGAAACGTAGTAACATCTTACACTTTAAGAGGACACAGGCTTGGAAGGGCTGCCAGTTTTACACTCTAAGGAACTTGGTCTCTTAAACAGTACATGTAAATCCTTGTTTAAAACAGCTTAATTAGTGGAATAAGCACTGCATACCAATTCAAGACCTGAGAATGTATGCTAGGAAACAAAATAAACATCCTTATAAATAGTGTAACCCTAATTTATGAAGAGGGACAACTCCATCAGTAACATTTTTACTATTTAAATCTAAGTTTTCACAACATTTGCAAAAAAATAAAGGTTTGTTTTGAAATAGAAGCCCTTTAAATACATAATCATTTCTTTCAAACTACCAGTACCTTTCCAGTGAAGCTCCTTATTGTTCAGTTTCTACCAAGAACGCAGCTGCAGATGGCACATGCTGTAAGACAGGCGTGCAATCATGGGAATGTGAAATTTCTTATTAATTCCCTTAAAAGTACGGAGGGAATTACTTCTCTATTAACACCTGAAAATTTTGTTGTTGAGTTTGGTGGTAGTTACAACACTACTGCTCTCCTAATTCGTGCCCTCTGCTCCTACTTTCTGTCCCAGATTCTCACCCCTTAGCCATTTATACTGACAAAAGAGCAATATTAACCTTCATGGTACATTCTACAGAGAGGACCCATCCAGAAAAATATAAATGAAATTCAGGCTGTGTCATCTCTTTCCACAATCCGTAGCCCAGAAGTGAAGACAGCTCACTTTTCCAGCCAAGGAAGAAAACAGTTCTTGTTCCAAATTAACCATCAGCTTACCACACAGTATTTATACATTACTTACTAGAAGTAGCCTAGGAAAACTTCTGCTGCTAGGAACCAAAAGCCTGCATAGTACTAACTTGTTAACAAAAGTGCAGAGGTGTGCGGTGATAGCATTTCCTGCTCAGACCCCACACCATCACTCCATTTTGGACGTCCGTTCCCTCTCTGTTTCAGATTCCTTTCCTCACCAACACACGTCAGCGCTCCCTCCATTAGCGTTAGTTATGTCTGTATCCATTGTACATGATGGAAAGATGCCTAGAAATATTTCTTTTCCTTACCTAATTGCATTTTAAGTAAATTTTGTCATAGCATACCCAGTTCTGTATAAAAACATAACTTACCGAATGCTTTATCATTGAAATCCTACAAACTACAGAAGGCAAGTTCTTAGAGACCACATCTATCTTAGGAAGTCCAGCGCAGAAATAATATTTATAGGCTGGGATGACTATAGTATTATGTTCGTATCCACTTGCCCTGCGCTTACTCTCGGCCAGGCATACGCTCACCGTCACTGATGGGGACGGTGAACTGGAGAGCTGGCACTGTGGTCCAGCCTCGGAGTTGCTGTGCCCTTACGGCTGCACCTTCTGTGCTTCACCAGTTCCGTTTACGTTGCAATACTCATTAAATCTCTCTCTTGGCACGCGGTCAGGAGCTTTGTTGGATTTTGTCAAAGCAGTGTAAACAACAGGAATAGTTAACACACAAAGGAGTGATCCCATGACTTATGGACAATGTCCGCTATTATAAAAAGTCTATCTCTTTTCCTTAGACTAGAAGGGAGCTCAATAAATGTCTTTACTAAAGCTGCAATGTCTTAGCAAAGCAAGGTTCCTTTTGCATTATATTAAAAATGTTTGTCTGTTCCTGCTCTCAACGTTTTGGCAACTATTAACCTCAGCAGTATGCACCAAAATTTGAATGTTTACATATACTGAAGTTTGTCATGACTGTACAGTATAAACTTGGAAACAGTGCTCTGAAAGAAAAAAAAAAGAACTATTTGTTTAATATTAGTAACTGTTTAAATGACAGGCATTTCTGGGGTGTGTTACAGCTTCTCGGGAGATTGTACTGCAGTTGAAAGCTCAAAGTGCCCAGGCGTATCAGAGGTACAGCTGTTCTGGAGGAGAGCAACCCAAGAGAGGTGCACGGGAACACTTCACATACAATGTTGAAATAGGCCAAGAAGGATTTTAACTGACTACTCACATTTCTAGAGAGGTATTTCTAAATAAAACTTCACCAAGTTTCCAGGTATTAAAAGCACGGCTTTCAGCCTCCACCGTCAACGGGTCGAAGAATTTTATGGAGAAGCACCAGCCCCTTGACTTGCTTCCTGTAATGCACCATGAAAAAATGCATCTCTCCAGATGCCCGGCAAGGACCATACGCTCACATAAACCGAGAAAAGAAGGAGCTGTGCGCTGACTGTTTGCCTGCCTTTTCCATAATGATCTACAGTGAAATCCTGGCATTATTCAAGTCGGGAGTATACGGATCGCTTTGTTCCACGGTTCTTGACACAGGCGTAATTACTTCTTTCTCTTAGGGACGTTTTGCTTGATGACCTTTATAAAGACAGAAGGAAGGTGCGTAGCTCTTTTGCTCAGAGTTTACATTCTTAATTTTTCTTTTTTCGGTATTTTAGAATATAAGAGCAGTGCATGAGCCCTTAATGTGGAAGCAGGAAGAAAAAGAGAAGCCAGTAATTCTTCCAACACTCTGCATTTTCTAAAAGGGAAAAATTCAGAATTCTCAAACTTGTTTCACAAACATATGCACCTTCAAAGGATGTTGCAGCTTACACAGAAAATTAGGAAATAGGATCGTTGTGTTTCAAGATGCTTCTTTCTCAGCTTCTTACCTTTTTTACTGTTAAGCCCAGTGTCTGCTGAAGCTTTACAAGAGGGGAAATGATGCTAAGTACTGCATTCAAATGACCGCTCTTCTGTGCGCAGGGTAGGAGAACTATGGAGACCTGTGAGGAATGTACAGGCTTTCTACTGAAAGACTGCACTCCATAAATATTTATACCAGTCTTTGGCAATATGCTAATCCGAGGCAAGTAGTTTTCCCTCTTTTAAAAAGAATCATGAAAAACAATTAAGGTGATTTAATTACTGCCACACATAGACAGCAGATTCTGAACTCCTGACAGATAACATTCATCACAGGGTGGTGTTACCCCAACCCCGTAACGGAAGACTCTGAACAGAATAGACAATTAAACCTAGATCATTTCCCCCACCTTCCCGCAGTACTTTGGGCTAGATCCAAATCCCAGGGAAGCCAATGGGAGCAGAAGCCAGGCTTTTCAAGCACTGACTGAAAGCCCCGGCTTTAAATAAAACAGAAGTAGTTTGCATGCAAGTTTGCAGTTCTTCATGACACCAAAGTAAATTTAGCTTCACAGCCCTTTTCTGAATCACTTAAATCTGAATTTAAATGTAAGCGGAAAAAAATTGCTTAAGGAAGGTTTAACTTTGATGTCCTTCAGTTACACACTACAGAGTTTCAACTGTGTTAAAATTTTTGGTTCTATATACACCTATAAAACCATTTGGCAGCTATTTCTCCCCTAAGCCCTTAATCC
>VWZZ01005932.1:970583-989079 GCA_013399095.1 Psophia crepitans
GTCGGGTCCCGCCATGTGCCGTGCTGGGCGTCAGGGGTCCGTCTGCAGCTGGGAGAGCCGGGGGACACCACCGCACCCACCCCCCTTTTAGGTTCCCATTGATTTCCACCCAAACTGCAGAGAAAAGCTTTGAGACCTGAGCTCGAGGGCAAACCCCCAAAAGCAAAAGGCTTCCGCTTCTTCTAGTGTGACGTATGTTGTTGGCAAATCCCTTTAACCGGGTTTCCCCCCCCAGTTGGTACCAGCAGTGTGCTGCTTACAGAAAACCAGGTCCAAAGGCTCAGAAGATGCACGCCAACCTTTTTGAAGGTCAGGCTGTCTTCAGAGTTTCCAGTTAAAAAACAATTGAGGAGGAAACCAGAATACGGGCCTCACCTGCTAAACAAAAAAGGAGAAGTAGAATCCCCCCCAGTTCAATTTTCTGAGCACGATGTATATAGTAAAGAGCGCCCTCATAACAAGGCATTTTTATTAGTACTGCAAGGTCCATATCTGAGAATTTTTCAACCCTAATTCTATACTTTGTGCGCGACACTGCTGTCGGCTGCGGGTGATTTGCACGGATGATTGCAAAAATGCTACGTTATTAAACTTCCCTCCATTCGTTTTCCTGTGGAGGAGACACTACACAGCACAGCACATAACACAGCGCTTTCTGAAGCAGCACACTGCCACTGCGGATTTAGCGGGGGAAGTTTTTTGGTTGTTTTGCATAGTTTGTTTTATTTTTAGTGTCAGTTTGGTTGCCAAAAAGCGGCCTCCCAGAGCGAGTGAATACAGTGCAGTTCAACCAAGTGTGCAGTCGGGAATGACTGTCCCAGCAGCAGAAACGTCACGGAACGGTTCCCTTAGCAGACACTGCTGCGAGGATGTTCTTACTGCGCCTTGACCAAAGAGTGGGACAGCCAACAGTTGCTCAGAGGTACCAAGTACTCTGACTCCTCTAGCTTCTGACAGTTGTTAGTAGGTCAGTTTAGAGCATTGTAAGAAGAGGGACGAAGGACAAACGTTCTCGCTGGCACCAGCTGGGCTAATGGAAAACATGACGAATACCAGTTTGCTGTCAACTGCCCGTCCCCAGCGCCCTGCTGGACGCTGCGCGCTGGCCGGGCTGTCAGCTCAGCTCTTCAGAGGAGCGCTCGTTCGCCTGCTCCGGTCCAAGTGAGCTGGCGTGCCACCTTGAGCTCTGTGAACTACGCAGCCTCAGCTGAACCACAGAGCACGCTCCTGAGTGACTCAGCTGAGGTCTGCGATGCGGCGCAAGGAGGGGAATGATGGTCTTCTTCCAGCTCGCGACCGTTGGCGGGGAAGGCACCGGTTTCACCTGCTTTCACCGTCACTCGCGACCTGCCGGTGGCTGTAACGGAGCAGTGGATGACAATGTTGGGCCACTCTTAGCATTCACTGTGATGAAAGCAGGTTGTGATGCAGGCGCTTTCTTACCTGTGTCTGGAAATGAGACATCATGAGCATCTATCCGAGGCTTGTGGCACCCCAAATTGCCAAGCTGGAAAGAAGAAAATCAAATAGGTGATACGCAGGTAACGGTGCTTAGTACTTGCAATATTGTCAAGATTCCTTAGATGAAATACAACACCACTACTTCACTTTCTCAAACTGGGATCTATTTTATGGTGAGGAAACCAGAAATGAGGAAACCAGCCCTTCCGCCCTCATGTGGTGTTTGTTCCGCGAACGCATGCTTTCTCCGCTTGCCAAATCATTAACAAATGTTTTAAGCAGCAAAGGGAAAAAATGTGCCATTTGCTGATAAAGCAAAACCATTTGGACTACCAGAAATTACAGAGGAATGTGAAAGGTTCAAGCAAAATAAGGGACAGCAAAAAGAGAAACTTACTGTAAATATTGATAAAAGTTAAGTAATATTGTAGCAATTAATATATATTTCCTACATATTCCATAGCTCTGGGAGGCGGGCCCACAAAAAGGACTACTCTTCACAGAAAATAAGCAAAAGCACTTAAGGCAACAGGAATCCGTAACGGAGGAAAAATTAAAATCAGGCAATTAATGGCATACAACGGGGAGCTGGATTTTTAGTGGTAGCCGACTGCTACCGTTCTGAAAGGGAGTCATTTAAAACCAGATAAACCTTTACGATGGATGTTCAATTATGCAACAAAGCATGCCAGTGGACATTGCTTAAGGAGGCATTTAGTGTTGCCTCTGAAGTATTTCAAAACGGGTTCCCTTAAGAGAACGGGGCAGCCATGGTCTCGGGCTTCTAAGTAGTATTTACCACATTTGTTATTAAAGAAAAGGTTGAGATAAAAGCGGAGGGATTTCCTAGGAAGAGAGACAGGAGGCTTTTTGCATTCCCTGAGCTTTGACCAGTTATGTTTAAGGTCATAAATTACACACAGGAACAACACAGCACTTTCTTCTTTCGTTTCAAAAGATGATCACAAAGATGATGAGGGGCCTGGAGCATCTCTTGTATGAGGTAAAGCTGAGGGAACTGGGTCTGTTCAGCCTGGAGAAGACTGAGAGGGGATCTGATCAACTCTTATAAATATCTAAAGGGTGGCTGTGAGGAGGAAGGGGCCAGACTCTTCTCAGTGGTGCCCAGTGACAGGACAAGGGGCAACGGGCACAAATGGAAACACAGGAAGTTCCATCTGAATATAAGGGAAAACATCTTTACTCTGAGGGTGACAGAGCACTGGGACAGGCTGCCCAGAGAGGTTGTGGAGTCTCTTTCTCTGGAGATATTCAAAACCTGCCTGGACGTGATCCTGTGCAACCTGCTCTGGGTGATCCTGCTCTAGGAGGGTGGGTTGGACTAGATGATCCCCAGAGGTCCCTTCCAACCCCTGCCAGTCTGTGAATCTGTGATTCCATGCTTTTTGCTTCCCAGCTGCCCATGTTGTTCCCATCCTGCCTTCAATGCACACATCTGGCAGGAGCATTTGCATCTGAAGATGGCTATTGAATGACATTAAAAAAAAAAAATCAGAAATTTTGTGTTGGAGCTCTATTTAATGTGCAATTTATAATTTGGTCAAGCTGCTTGGATCAATAGTCCTCGTCATTTGGACACAAAACAAACATGAAAATAAGTGTTTGCAGACACCCAGTCAAGTAACTGGAGGATTCTGTTGCTTCAACTCAGCCACACAATGTAATCCAGAAGCCCCATTCAAACACTGTCCAGCATTTCTTTTTATGCACTTTCAATATTAGCTTCAACTTCCCAATCCAAAACTAGCAGATTTTCCAAGTAGTCCAAAAGGAAAGTATTCTACTTCTGGATCTACCTAGTTCAAATCTGCCAAATCTCTCCAATTTCCCACTCAAGGCTTTTCTGAGAAAATCTCCCACGACAATAGCTCATCAAAAAAACGTGGATGAGTAACAACTCCTAAGCGCTACGAAACAATTTGCAGGGATTTAGAGCTACGCAGGGATTACCACAGTTCATAGACAACATTACTAACATCTTTTCTCAAATGTTGGCAGCATTTGTTCTGAACAATCTTCTTGCTTCACTTTGAAAATCATGCAGCTCTTCATCTCAATTTTATCAGTCACGTTGCTTGTACAAAAATGGCAGGGAGGATATTAATAGCTTTCTCCGTTAATAAAAAAAAATTAAAAATGCTCCCTATCCCATGGGAAATTCTAGCTTCTCTGTGTTTTAAGCAAGGACAGGATTTCATTTACTATGTTTGCAAGGAAGGTCAAACTCTGAATGAAAACCTCAGTGGGTCTACACAACCTACATAGAAATTACTCAGAAGTTAGATTATTAGACCTAATTTTCTTCTTTATGCAGAAAAACCAAGCAGCTGTACTCCAAGAGACATGCATTAGAATCTCTAATGGAAAAAGTTCTGAAATGGAAACAAATATTTGGAAGCGATTACTTCAGTGTCCAAACCCAAAGATTTAAGCTTAATTTCTGCAGGATGCTCAGCAAGCAAAATCCTTCAGAGCTTTGAGTCTCTCAGACAATCTGAGAGATGTCTGCTTTGTATTTTGTCTTGTCTCTCAGCGGACTTGCATCTGACATTGCTTATGGGATCTAGAGATTATTTGAAATATACAAAAACATATTTATTCGGTTTTCCTGAATTACAGCAACGGCTGTGTTTCCCGTAATGATGTGGAATACCTTGTTGAGTGACTTGTACCGAGGACTTGGCCACAAGGCAAGGAATGTCCCTTCATTTGGGTGAGGTGCTAACCTCTTCGAGGGTGGAGTTTTGTAACTGATTTCATTAAGTCCGAGATTTCTCTGCATCTGATATAAAATCAAGCCCGTTCTTCGTGATTAGCAAATATGTAGTAATGTTACAAAGGATTTCTCTCTTTTTTTTTTTTCACTTTCTGTTTTGCAGAAATTGTTTGGAAAAGACCCCAAGTGCTCAGACAATAGCTAAATTCAGTCTGGAGTTGGCATTAACTGTGACAAAAACATATTGCACAAAAACTTTCCATTCACTAAGACTTCTGAAGTGTTGCTTGGTTCTTGTGGCTCTTAGAGGTGTCAAGATTTAGTTTAATAGCTTTGATATTTATAAGACATTTCTTTAAACTTTTTATATTCATGTGGTATACTGAAAATCTTAAGCCATTTTCAGACTTTTAATCAGTAAATTATATTATGATAAAAAACCCTCCCACGTACAAGCTGACATTCAATTAGAGACTTACTGTTGCATTTCAACAATTTAACCCAAACAGACACTCTCTGAAAAGGAAAAGTTCAGATTATCAGTGAGAAAAACGGTTTCAGCTTCCAAAATGTTTTCGCAGCATTGGATTTGAAAAGGGTTTTGTTTTACGGGTTTTGTTTGTTTTAATGTGGATCTCCAGAAAGTTGCAGAACTACATCTCTTTCAAAGGTGTCTGATGAACACTAGGATCCAGGTTTTCACATGTAAAACCTCTATGTTTATGTGTATTTTTTATTTAGCATTCTAGGAAAAAATAACATTTGGATCAAATTGTTGCCTTACGTTATGCTAGTGTGTTGCTTTGGACTTCAGTGAGAAAGAAGCTCCATCTTACCCAGAACAGTTTCATGTAAAGGGCATTCTACCCCCAAAATGATGCTGGGCTATTAAAAGAATGCATTTGTTTCTTGCCGTCTGCCTTATATTGCTGGATTTTGCTCCTGCCCTGCCACCTAGCAGTCTGCCTCTGGAAAACAAAACCCAATCTATTCTTAAAACTCCGTGAAGGAAATTTATTCAGACAGAACATGTTTACCTCTTGATTAAGGACACTCCAAAATTCAAAATGCTTGACCTACCCTCCAAAATGAACTCCTAGAAAGTATATGAAACGTAAATGACAAACGAATACATCTCTAGACCTGTTTTTTGAGTTAGCACATGAATATTAGATGTCCAAGGCAACAGATTTGTTTTTTCCTTTTTTTCCCCTCTAAGGCATTAGATTTTTGCCCCCTCCGGAAATGAGACATGAAAATGGAAAATGACATGAACTTGTACCCACATTAATTCTGTTTTGTATTTCTGTGTTTGTCTTTGTCACAAGCAGCAAGGCGTGTAGCTCACTCAAAATCAATAGCGGCATGAACTCATTTGGACTCTCTTGGGACAACAGAATTGGCCGGCTGGTCAGAAGGACCTTCATGACGTCAGCTGGCGAAACCTCCGACGGTCTTTAGAGTTGTGTTTGACGTGGCATAATGGAATGCTAACCTGACCTCATCAGCTCGGATACCTCCCCGTCTTTTGGGAAAAGGGAGTTGTGCAACATAGTCTGTTCCAGCAGCTCCTGGCAAATGCAGGCCAACCTTTTCAGTCCAGCAGTTGCAACTGGGTAAGTTGTACGTCAGCCTCATTTCTTTCACTTGGGTTAAAACACGGGACTAGGCTTTCCACGTAATCCTGCTGTATAAACTCAACATTAAAAATTGTTTGCTTGAATGTGTCGTTTTCCAAACCACTGCAAAAGGAATAAATTTAACCCTGTCTCTGCAGTTCGCCAGGACTGCCTCAGTTGGTTTGTCCTCAGCTGCTAACCTGTGGTAGTAGAGAGCAAACCAGGCACCTGACAGAGAATATCCTGTAAGAGAGAGGATGTTTATCACAGTCATTTATATTGATTCCCACGACTTATATGAAGGTTGTATTCAGCTGACGTACAAATATACCAGTAGGTAGGTATCTGTGACACGGTACAATACTGCTAAAAGCACAAAAGAAGATGTCAGAGGTGAATTTCAGTGAATAAAATAGATTATGTAGTGCTGTGAGCAAAGAGAGATTTGCATTTCTAAGGAATGTTAGTAGTTTTTACAGTAGGAAAAAAAAAGAGAGCAGAAATACATGCTGCTTGAGTATTACTGTACCGTTCTAACAAGTAAGCTGTGAAAACTCTCAGGTGCATGAATAAGAGATAGGACTGCGTGATACAGCCTAACCCTGCAAAAACAAAGGACTGGCACAACAGCTATCATTAACAGTATACAAATAAAAATCACTGAAATAGCCACCTATGAATGTGAGCATGCTCTATCCTGCATCTCCAGAAGGATTAAAAAAAAAAAGTTTTCTATTTCATTAGGTATAAACACAGTTAAATCCCACAGATCCAGTGAATTCAACCCCACAGTTTCTGCACCTTCAGCGGGAAAGGCAGAAAAGAAGCTCCATCTGGTGGTGTGGTTGATTGCAATTGCTTTTGAATTTCACTTAATTGCAAATGCATTCTTCTCCAGCAACGAAATAAAAAAAATGAAGTAATGTGTAAGTAACATGTAATTGTGTCCTGCAAACTGAACCAGCACTGCCTAACAATTTAAAATCAGAAAACAATTGAAAATCAGGACCTTCTTCTATCTGAAGCAAACCAGAGTTGAAGCTTTTCAGTGCAAGGTATATGTGATCCTGCCAGGGTACTCTTCTAGGACAGAAACAGATCTTCAAACAAAAATGAAAGGGTGTGTTAGCACACGTCAAGAGGCAACCTGCTGCAGCCTGGGGTGGGGCGAAGAGAAGGCAGGAATCCTTGGTTAGAGGATGAAGGAGGAGGAGGAGTGTGAATGTGAAGTCAGGGTTGCTGCTGAACCTGCCATATAAAAGTTTACGGAAATTTAAAAAAAATTATTGCCGTGTCTCACAGTAAGGAAACAAAACATTTTTCAGTTATTTGTTTTTTAATAAGAAATTAACTTTCTTCAATGAACAAATGGCAATTTTATTGGAAAAGACGCTGTTTCCTGTCTTCAAAAAATCTCGAACTGTTCTACCAGTAACAGATTTGCAACATGTTATTATGAAAACCAAAGCAGAAGCTTTACTCACTTTCTTATGTAATAAAATGACTACATTTTAGGAAGCTGCTTTCTTCTTCCCCGCCTCCACGATACTCTTACCATCTGAGCCGTGTAGATGGTAGACTTCTTGACTGCACTGACAAATGCCATAGAGGGACATGGATGCACAGAACAGCTTAGAAAAAATAAAGATCAGGCTGACCAACACCTGTAGTGGATATTTGCAAAGAACTGCTAAATAAACTGCAGTAATGCTGATGGTTCAGTAAAATAATTTGACCTAAGCCTACAAATAATTTTAGCAAGTATTTTGTTGCAAATATATGTGCAGATGCAACATCTGAGTAATTTCAGCAAAGTCACTGCTTTGCAGGATTGGGAGATATGTTCTCCCAAGCTGATGTTATAAAATGCTGGACGCATTGCAAAATATAAAACTAATTAGCTAAGTGGTACGAGGTTTAGCCACTGAAGTTCTATGCCCAGTTTCACGTACAAACTCACGTCTGCTACTGCTCCTTGAAGAACCCGTGGCAATTTCTCTGAAGACAGTACCCTAGCCGACGTTTGTGCTACACAACAGCAATCTTACACAGATACACATAAATCTTGTCCTGCAAACGGAGGTAAATATACTTCGTGTCCTCTTTGGTAGTGTCTGCATTTCTATGGGGACATATGCTGCATTTTGTCTAATCAATGCACCATTACTTTTTTTCTAAAAAGTAGAACAGAGCTTAGTATTAATTGCCCACAACAAATCCATGTTTAAAGAAAGTTGGGAACACAGATTTGAGCACAGATATGCTAGAAATTGCCCAAAGCCACATTGCCTTTGTAACCTTCATGCAGCCCTTTTGAGTGTATCACTCAGGTTACAGCCTTTAATTACGCATTCTCAGGCCATTTTTCCCTCAGGACTGCCTCACTAAGCACACAAGATGGACAGCTACTCAGTGGCGTTGTCACTGCTTTTCTCTGCATTGCTGAATGTGTAACTGTAGGCCTTATTTATTGAACAGTATTCCAGTCCTGCTCTGGAGATGTGGTTGGATTTCTTCACAGGATGCTCCATAGTGCTCAGCACCACAATATCTTCTAAGTGCTTCAGAAATAGTAGAGCTCTCTGAGATGAAGTATTCCTGATTTTACCATTAGAGAGCTGAGCTGCAGAGACATAAAGGTAAAAAGTGTCCACTTAGTCTAAGTGCTAATTTTAGAAGTGTGCAACTTGACTTTTGAGGTTGCTTATCAGTGTACCAGATTTTTGTGTGTTGAGAGCATTGCTCCTTTTGATTTCAGCTAGAGCTGTAAGTGCTCAGAACCTCAGAAATATGATTGCTTGAGTTCTCTGGGTGGAAAGTTAGCAACACGCAATAGGCAACCAAGTTAGTTTAAGCAATTTGCATAGCATTGCTAGGTGCTTTATGTTAGCATAGCAGTAAAATTTAGTCCCTTTAGGCTAGAAATCACTTGCCTCCATGGCAAGACCTTCCTTTCCCCTCCTGCATTATTTGCAATTCAAAGCAAATAAAGTTCAAGTCCTCCAGCCAGGTAAGCAGTATGTCATTGTGGCATTAAAGCCTTATCAAAGAATATTACCGTCATTCATATCATCATGAATTGGGACTGCAACCTTAAAAAAAGTTCTTTTAGGCTCTTTGTTCCCAGTACCGGCCTGGCACACTTCAGGGCAGTTCCATTTACGAGCCATCTGCAGATAATACATAGTTCGCATTATCATACAGTAAATATTTAAGAATAAGTTTAGCTAAATATGTTTTCTTTGCTGGTATCTGGACTACTAATCTGCTGTAACTCTGCTTCTGTCTCCATTTCCATATCCAACTAAAACAAAAAGACAAATCCCACGTCTCCTATTTCTTTTCACTCCCAAACCAGTGAGACATTCAAAGGCTGCTACTTCCCCGATTCAGTACATCATTTCTCATGTCTCTATAATATAAGAGAATGTAAATGCAACCTAACGGTGCCAAAACTGAGTTGTTTATCTTTTTATTTCGTGAAGCAGAAGGACTCAACTCACTCCAGGTTGAAAATATTTCAAGAAGCAGCCACCCTCTAAAGGGTTTTAAAACAATTCAGCTGAAGGACACTTTGGTTTTGAGATGAAGATGTTCCTGAGTAAGAAACGGTGCCATTCACACCCTGCTCTGTCTCCCACCCAAACAACAGAATTGCATGAGCGCAGTTAAAGAGAACAGAAAGTTTTTACTGCTCTGCGTTATCCTGTTCCCAACAGCAGTAAGTACGTCACTGTTCACTCATCACACTGGACTTGTTGCTTTACACCATGACTAACTTTGCTGACTTTAAGGGACTAATTCCAAACTTACGCTGCTGCAAGTGAGTGCAGGGTATAACTCTGCAGCTTTTAAGTAAATCATACACTGCAGAGTCTCAATTACGAATTGCTTCCTGGTGGCTAATGACCCTCTTCCCTACGTACCGCTATTCCCTAAGCATATAAGCAGTCCTAGCCAGAGCCTTTCCATCCGAGCATCTTCCAGACCTAAGCATAACCCAACAAGACCAAGAGTAGCCGTGTCAGTCTTAGGGAATCAAAATTTGGAGCCCTTAGTTATCTTGTGGAGTGATTTCTTAATCAGGCTGGAGTCATGAGGAGCAGCAGCTTAACAACCAAGGGGGAAGAATGAACTAATGAACTGAGCAAGAGTTTTAGAGGAATGGATTCATTTTCATGCTGAATATTGAATGGATTCAGTGAGTAAGTTAAGTTGAATTACCTTAAAGGCCTATTTCAAGAGTAATTTTCTCTCCTTCCCAGTTTTCCTTTTTTACCCATTGTCCTGAAGATTGCACTTAATTTCACTTAATTTTATATACTGTTTTCTACCTATCCGCCCCCAAGTGAAGAAAAACGGCATTTCTTACTCCTGCACCAGAAGGATGCACGCATTCCCCAACAGAAGCTGCTTCCTTCTCACTCCAAGAACAAAAGGTTTGTCTTGGCCAAATGCAGAGCGCTTTTATTTAACTGTGAAGCCTGTCTTACTTTCAAATTTGAAGATTAATGACTCTCTGTGAAATTCTATGTCTCCTTCCTGCCATATGTTCAGGGGCTGTCTTATCATTATGGTTTACGACCAAATCCATGTAGTCATCATTTCGTGATTCATATTACAGAATAGGAAGACCTGTAAAGTATCGGCACTGAACTGCAACAAGACGCAAGTCACTTTCTTTGTTTTTCGCATGGAAATGCAGTGGATAAACGCAGTGAGGTGGTGACCTTTCAGTATGGTCTGCAGAGAGCTCTAATTCTCCAAGCAACAAGCTTATTTGAGATGCTGTGTCTTCACACTGATCCCGTTTGTGCTGTTTGTATGATTGAATGGATGGTGCAGTTTGTTGTCTGGATTTTTCATCTAAAACACAATTCTGGGCGTGTACAAAGGCTTCCCTGTTCCCTAACACGTTTGGCCAGAAGCAGTAGCGGCGACTTTGGCAAGAAGCGAATCTGAACGCAAACTGCTGTCAGGCAGAATATAAGGACACAAGCTCTAAAGATGAAATTAATTTTCCTTCCCATCATGGCAATTAGCAGCTGGTTTGCTGTGAATGGGTTGTGTATCCAATGATGCAGAAGCTCCTTGGGCCACAGGTAAAGAGCTGACCTGTAGCGGCAGAGCTTTTATTTGACTTTTTTCTCAAACACTTTATGCATGAAAAAATAATGGGGGAAATTTCGCATTTCTCCCAGCTGTTTGGATAAAATTGCATTTATAGGAAACACAATTGTTTTAAATTCCACAGTTTCAATGTGGTATTTTTAATATTTCGTTCAAAGTATGGACTTAAAACAAAAAACAGAAAGACCTTAAAGGCATCCTGCAAAAAAATAGAAGGAAAAAAACCCCAGTAAATGAGAGTGCATGTATGGACATCCCAGGGAAGAAAGAGAGAGAAAGGAAAGCACGCTAGAACAGTCTGCCCACATAACATCTTACTGTGCACTTCTTCTTGGAAAGGTGCTTGGGAGACTTCCAATCTTAAAAATCATGGGGACCAGCAAAAAAGATAAAGTCACGTCTGTAGTTATGGGCTTCCACTCATAGATATATATGCACACATATATGTTTATAATCTTTCATATGCTGCTGTGTTCTCATATACTTTCATGTGTTTATGGTCATATATATGTGTGTATTTATACTAATCTGAGAGTTACCTTCCACATAGTCTTTTTAATACATCCTGAACAAATCTTGCTTTCATTGATCCTATGATCCAGTTTAATACTAGCTGCGACTAGTACAATACTGGCACGACTAGAAGGTGGGGGCAGGAATGGTATTTCTAGTGACGTAAATACCTCGCAGATTTTGACAGGATGGCAGACAGGCTCCTGTTCCTTACCCCTCTCTTCAAGGGCTCCATGAAACTCATTCCTCACACTGGAGCTTCCAGGTGGCTGGAGAGACAGGCTTCAAAGCTTATTAATATAACAAGCACAATTAACAGGTGTTTATGCTATTTCTTTAGCATTACCATCAATTACAAAGAATTTACATGTATTACCTAAATTTAAAGGTCTGAATTCACATTTAAGTTTGAGTGTGAGAATGCCTTCAGAATGACACAGGGATACACACACTGACTTCGGGGCAGCTTGTGAAAATACCATGCTCTGGCACCAAACTGCCAACGTACAAATAATGCTCGAGCATTACGGGAGTAGTCTACAAAATAGTCCAAGCACTGAAAATATGTCTGAAGTGGAATGATAAGGACAGCCTCCTAAGAGAGAATAACAGTTTTAGAAGTTTTTAAGTGAAGGCGATTTGAAACTTTAAGTCCTGTCTTTGAAAGTGATTTAGAATATGGCAGGCTATTAAAGTCCATACCCATAATTGCAAATATAATAAAATACACATTTCCGAACAACCTGGTATGTAAATATTCTTAATCCTAGTAACAGGAATTAAGTGAAATGGGAAAAAGAGGATTTACTCCAAAATCAGTATATTGAAATGGGGGCTTACGTGCAAAAAAATCATTCTTAACTGGGTTTTCCAGAATAGGTATTTTAGTGTATTTCTAGATTAAAACTTTAAATCTTGCTGAAATGATTGAAATGTACCAGTCTAAATTTAAACTTGTGTCCTTCACTTCTGATGATGCCACACCGGTCCCTAAATCCTTAGAACTTCCCAAAAATACTACTCTTACCTGGGACCATGTAGCTGCTTTTTTTTTTTTTTAAAATCTTGGGTTATTTTAAATTACTGCACAGTTTTTCCTGCTTGATTTCATATTTAATATTAAAGAGAGAAATCAGGCATCCCAGCACTCCAGTAACTGCCTTTTGATTACCTGTGTATGGGCAGGGCGGCTGAGGCAAGCTCGCCATCCAGCCGTAGAGAAGAAACAGGCTTCCAGCTGGCTGAGAGGACAGTCTCTGCTCTCCATGGCTTTCTTCCTCTGCTGGCATCGTCTTCGGCTTCTCTTTGCCTGAAACGAGCAACCGCATGACTTTGAAGCTGCGTTGCAAAAGGACAATTGAAATTTTACTGCGTTAAACTTGCAGGACCAAACTTTGCTGCCCAGCCTCAGCCAAAACACCGACAGCCAGCCCCACGTGAGTGTGCAGAAGTGTGAAGCGCAGCATGGGACCTTTTATGATTTTGGAGGTGTAAAAGAAACAGTTCAGTAGGGAGGTCTTGCAATCCAGATACTTGTGTAATGCAATATTTGCAGTGTATGCATATTTGCAATGCAAATACGTGTGCACAAGAACAGGTACAGGAAATATTAGTGATTTATTGGTGGAAATGGCAAATCCTCTTCTTGAAGCAGACTGGAAGCTTAAGCTGTGACAGGAAGGAATTACTCTGCACCGATCTTCACAGAAAATGCACCCTACTTTGAGCATTACATTTCTGCACTCTTTTTTTTTAAAAAAAAAAGTGTGCAGGAGGGGAATACCTAGTTTTATTTTCTCTTTGCTTTGCATTCTGTATCTTCATGATGGTGCATTAAAGCAGGAGTGTGATCTGCTGCAATCTCAGGAGCAGCACTAATGTGAAAACAATGAGAAAGACAATGCTCTAAGGATATTATCAAGGCAAGTTTTGCAGGGACAGCTAATATCCTTTAGCAGACCAGTTCATATAACTGGAAAATTTATGTACAGGTTGAGAAACAAGACTGCCACATCGAGCTTAACATGATTGTGTCGGTTAGTCAATTTGAGGAAAACTGGTGCCTGTAGAGCTGGGGAAGGAGACCTTAGCAATGGCAAAGGCAGCAGTGTTTCCCTGTCTTGGACAGGGAGAGGGAGGACAAGGAGAGGGACACATATTTATTGCCTATGGAAGGTCGAGGTGGGCGTAGAAGCACTCCCTTGGACGCTTCCCAGCAGATGAAGGAGCAAGCAGGGGAACATGGCCACACACCTTCTGCAAGGACGTGTGAATAGGGAACAGATTCCTGACTCTTCCTCCAGCACTGTGGAGTAGCTTGCCCCAGCGGGCACGTAGTAAGTTTGTGCATGTGCCTCGTACTAGCCACAATGGGAACGACAATCCAACTGTTTAGAGGGGGAGAGAAAGTGCACGAAAATTCCTCATCAGCATGCAGGGCCCAGCCAAAATCTCATCGTTAGGAGGCAAGTGGAGGTGAAGACTCTGCTCAAATACCGATGCAATATACTCCTGCTCCCCAGAACCTCATCAGATATATTATCCTTCTCAGGTCTCCTTCTGTTGTATCACAAAGGTGAGGGAGTGTGAGGTTTCCCAGATTACGAGGGGCAAGGGTTTAACTCTAAGAGAAACAGATCAGGTGGTTGTGGGTTTTGGTTTGGGGTTTTTTTTAAATTGCATTTAAACCAAATCCAGTAACTCAGTCCATGGTTAGCAATCACTGTTCTTGGCTTGAACCGTTGCTTTGGGGAGTAGCTTGGCAGAAGGTTTGCTTGTAATCTCCTTGAAAAACAAGTCTGAGTGGGATCTTTTTTTACAATCCATCACTGCTCTGGATATTTGGACCGAAGTATGTAAAAGCAGGCTATAAAGCTAACTATCCGCGACTTCATCCTCGATGAAAAAAACAGTTGACGCTGATGAAGTAAATAGCTGGTTTTCAGAGTCTTACACACTATTAATTTCAGACAAACAGGGCACCAGCGGTAT
Source organism: Psophia crepitans (assembly GCA_013399095.1). Lineage (NCBI taxonomy): Eukaryota > Metazoa > Chordata > Aves > Gruiformes > Psophiidae > Psophia > Psophia crepitans. Next base: position 985,035 of record VWZZ01005932.1, read on the forward strand.
CTGTTGGTTTCTGTTTTGCAAAGTACTAATTTTAATAGCCAAGGTTAAAAGATTCAGACAACTTCCTTCTCTTCTGCAGTCAACAATATTTAGGAAAGAAAAAAATAGTCACTGGGAAGAAAAAATATTTTGATTCATCTTAAAGACACAAACCAATTTCAAAGTATCTGTAAAAAATACTTGTTTAGATTTAATTTTATGAAACTCTAGGTATTTTAATAATGTTATTTCTTTAAGTCAGAAAATCCAGCAGAAAGAATGAGTTAAGATTGCTCTTTAATGGTGAAGAAAAATACATGAAAGAAGCAGCTGGGCTTCGCAACTAGAGATATTGTACATAATGTGAAGATCAGACTTTTCTTTCCAAACTCAGCCATTTTACACACAAAAACAGAATCCAATTTCACCAGTCCCAGGAAATACTTTAGAGATCCTTCCCTACTCCAGTCTATTACCACAGGTCGCCTCAAGGCATTGCTTTCCTCTTGACTACAGCCTGTAGCTCTCTTCAAGTGCACAGACACTGAATTGCTGTAAAACTGCATCACCCTGTCACGGGTTTGAAATCTTTGGGAAAAGTGTGGGAGCTTTATAGGGGCTGTGTCACTTAAATTATTTAAAGTTTAACATCTTTTTTTTTTTTTAACAATATGCAGAAACCCCATACCTGATTACTTACAAAACTGTAACAACCACCATTAAAATGTCAGCATTTACCAAGTTAGCGTAGATATATATATAGCCTGTTTAAGGATAGGGAAATTCTGTATGTTCCAGCACAGACTACTGGATTGCTAATTTTTTTTTTTAATGTCATTCAGTATCATCAGGGAGTTCTCTAAACCACACTTACTCTCTAAGAAGACAGCCATCGTAAGTGTGGGTTAAAATTAATTGTCTGACATATGAACCAAACTAATTGAATGGTGATGTGAATCCTTCAATGCTCCACTGAGCTGCAGTGAACCACACTGCTGCCAAAAGCCCTAAAATACTGACTTAACTCTGAATATGCAACCATGAATCTTGACTTTCTTGACCCCTCCCCAACATATTTTTCCCTCCTTTCTTTTCCTATTTGTATCCCTAGTAGAAAGTGCAAATTGTATTGGTGTAGAAAAAAAAAAACCACAAAACCCAAACTCCAAAAAACCCCAGCTCCGCAGGCTGCTTTGAGCATAGCTGAATTTCCTCTCTGGATCTCTGGGTTTATTGATCAGAGGCTTGAACTTTTCACCCCTTTAGTAGAACAGGCTTTCTGATCATCACAGTGTGATGCTCGTCTGCGCACAGAGGCGCACAGAGGCTTCTGCTGGTGGGTATGATAATATCTGACATTAATCACATAGTGCTTTTCCCATTAATGTTTGTGCGCTTTAAATTAGAAGGCTACTGTGATTACATAGCCTTTTTTGATTCGTAATAATCCAATTAATCCAATTTATACAGGCAATGTAAGTGCAGAATTCAACCCTTCTCCACCAATGTTAATGAGTTAGTGACCTCGTGACACGTAGCTTCATCTCAGCCTCACGCCGTGGAGGATACAAGCCACTGAGTTCAGAGCAGCAGTGTCTTGATGTCACGTCAGTAAACAAGCGCTAGGAAAGCACGGGCCCTGAAACAAGTAGGTCTGAATCAGCCTAACAAGCCAGAAGCGCTGAACTAGTAACTCCTCGGTACCGTCCCTCCTTCCATGGGGCAGCACGGCTCTGTAACGCAGACTTTGCAAGGACCGGCCTTTTCACACTGCCAGCTATTTATAGCTATTAAGTCAGCAACATCAGGCAGACCCAAACATAGACAGAGCACCAGAAAAGTGCAGTCTGTGCTAGAAGCGGGGCCTGGGTGTATCGACCGCTGAAGCCGTAGCATATATTCGCCAGACTGGAAACACAGATCTAGAAAACCGAAGTGCTACCTGTTTACCTCAGCCAAACAGCCAGTAACTGACCAGGTAGTGAGCAGGAGTGCTCGAGTTACGGTGTCAAACCACCAAAATATGTAGCTGGTGAATGAGGAAAATCATAGGAATTTCATGGTTCATATCTCTCTAACACTGCAGCTCTTGACAAATGACCCATAACCTATACTTTTCTATACTAAACAAACCTTCTACACTAATCTATAGTAAATAAAATTTTCCTCTTGGCACTCAACCACCTAAGTGAGAGGAATAACCAAACTCGTACCCCTGAGCATTAAAACTGAAAGTCACATCAAGAAATAGCAGGTCAAGGTCCCCCCAGGGCAAGCTTGAGATCTCTGGAACTACTGTTGTCAAACCGGCATCAAAACCGAGCATCAGCTTTGCCAGCTTGATGGATGTCTGGTGGACAGGCTTGAGTGGTGGTTTAGGTAAGGTTACCTACAGCCCTGCACAGTGTACAGGCACAGCAAATACCAAGAAATTGCTCGGTACCAGTTTACACTTAATCAGGAGCCTCCAAGTTAGGGGACCAGGAAGAAAAAAACTGCAGGAAGGTGGGAAGAGGAAATTTTTGTACCTGCTTTATTTAAAATATACAATGTACAGAACAAGCAGTGAGAGAACACCCCGGAGCCGGGGCCCAATCCCATGGCCCTTGCACGCTGTGCTCACTAACCCCAGCAGTCCTATTTGGAGTGAAAGCGGACACAAGGCCATCTTCATCATCTTGTAAAACTGCAGCTGTTACTACAAACATGCTCAGAGATCTAACAGACCACAGATTTTCAGTAGGCACTAACATACTCGATACATCTCTGTCGGGCCCTGATGAAATTGGGTATTATTTCTGTAACGGCCTGTAGCACTGGGCTCGCACGCCCCTGCAGCCCCTGGGGTTTATGTATTTCTCCTATTTGCTGTAGGGCACAAGGAAGCTGGTTGCTCAATGCCTTGAAGGCTGCCCCAGTGCCCTTTGCCACCCCAGGACACACTTCTGTTTATCCCTTCAAGCATCCACCTCTCCTAAAACCATTCCTTAGCTGGAAACACGCCTTAGGGGCCTGCATCGCTCCCCCTCAATACCCGTGGGGCATGGCTCATGAAGCACACACATGCTCAAGAACCGTGAACTGCTGCTGCTGCAGCCCAAAACCCACATGGATTTCACCACCTGACTCACAGAATCCTAGAATCTTTAAGGTTGGAAAAGACCTCTAAGATCATCAAGTCCAACTGTCAACCCAATACCACGTCTACTAAACCATGCGCCACGTCTACACGCTTTTTAAACACTCCCAGGGACGGTGACTCCACCACCTCCCTGGGCAACCCGTTCCAATGCCCGACCACCCTTTCCGAGAAGAAATTTCTCCTCATCTCCAACCTGAACCTCCCCTGGCGCAACTTGCAGCCGTTCCCCCTTGTCCTGTCACTAGTTATCTGCGAGAAGAGGCCGACCCCCAGCTCGCCACAACTTCCTTTCAGGGAGCTGTAGAGGGCAATAAGGTCTCCCCTGAGCCTCCTCTTCTCCAGACTAAACAAGCCCAGTTCCCTCAGCCGCTCCTCATAAGACCTGTGCTCCAGACCCTTCACCAGTTTCGTTGCCCTTCTCTGGACACGCTCCAGGGCCTCGATGTCTTTCCTGTGGTGAGGGGCCCAAAACTGGACACAGTACTCGAGGTGCGGCCTCACCAGGGCTGAGTACAGGGGGATGATCACCTCCCTGCTCCTGCTGGCCACACTGTCCCTGATACAGGCCAGGATGCCACTGGCCACCCGGGCACACTGGGGCTCACGTTCAGCCGGCAGCCACCAGCACGCCCGGCCCGTTTCCTGCCGGGGTGGCTGGGAAGCTGCGAGGTCCGAAAGCACCGACTGCGCACGGGACAGGGAGGGGGACGCGCGGGAACCCCAACAGCCGCCTCCGCCGCACGCCAACGCCTCGCGCTTTTCCGCAGCGCACGCGCACACCTTCCGCCGCGCTCGCTCGGCGCTACGCCGGAAGCAGCTGCGCTTTCGGAGCAGGCGGAAGTGATCTCATCGCACAGCTTTCCACGTCGCTCCGCCTCGCATAGTGGCTCTCTGCCGGGTGACGTGATCGTGGGGGTCGGTCCC
>VWZZ01005932.1:989428-1018373 GCA_013399095.1 Psophia crepitans
GCCGGAGGTGTCCGGGCTCCCTGGTGAGACACAGTCCCCCAGCGGGAGGAGGGTCGAGGGGCGCTTTGCCGGCGCTCCGCATCGCGCCCGGCTGTTCCCTGGAGGGCTCCGCCATCCCCGCCAGAGGTGGCCTGCCCGCATCTTTTGGGGGTGGGGGGGAATAAAAAGTAGCCCCTCTTGGCTTGGTGGTCTTGAGCAGCGCCTCAAAGAGTGGAAGGCCGTGTGGACGCACACTGGAAGAGGGGTGACCCACTGGAAGAGGTGGCAGCGTTTGGGTTTTGAGAGCGCTGCCTGACAGCGCAGGGAGCGACACCCACAAACGCCTGCTCCAAGCAGTGAGGGGCTGAGGGAGCCCCTAGCAGCGAGGGAGGTTTCAGCTGAAGCCTAGGTGCAGGTGTACCCTGGCAATCGCCGCATTCATGTTGTCCCGCCTTCTGCCAGAGCATTACGTTGTGCCGTCATCAACAACTGCTTCATGGTTTTGGACAACTTCGCACTGTGAAGGCCAGTTTTTGCAGCCCATCTGTCGGTTTACTTCACTTGTGTATCTGTGCAAAGGGAGATGTTTTCTGTGAGCTCCTTTGTTACAGAAAAAAGGGGGTTTTGAGGGATGGAGTGGGAAGGGCTGGGGGAATGAACTTTTATGTGGCTCGTGCATGGTTTTTAGGAAGCTTGGTACTTCCCCATGTAATAACCTTATTTATCCTGGTCTTCCTGACTTAAGAGTTCTCTTCATCTATGAAACATGTACAGGAAAGGTTTTAAACAAAAGGAAAATTAAAGGTAGACAATTGGACCAAAAGACTGAATGTTGAGTTTAGTAAGAAAGGCTAGGTGCTCATCCCTTTGGAAAATCAGTTTCCTACCTACCTTAAATTATAAACCTGCTACAGAAGTTGTGGCCTTCATGTAGGCCTTATGACCCATTTGAAAAAAGCTCATCACCAAGTTTTGTTCTGATGGCCTGTTCGCTCTCCTGACCTCTACAGAGGAGAATGCATTGATTCAAAAACTACTTTAAATTCTACTTTGGTCTTCACATTTCCACTGAGATTACACAAATGCTTAGCTTACATTTTTAGTTATAACTGCTTCCTACAGCAAAGGCTGAAGGAAATGTTCCAGTGCAATTTCCAGCTAAATTCATAATGACATGAAACAAGATCGTTAGTTAAGTCATGCTGGGTGAAATCATGTCTTAATGTAGCACCTCAAATCCTATTTTGTAGGGAGACTTTTTGCAAATTTATACATTTTGACGACAATAGCTTGAAATTATTTTTTCGTTGTCTCATTCTGGTGTGACATACAGATTTCTTTGAAAAGAAGAATTTTGCTTTTTTAATTTCTTGGTTTTCTTGCAGAACAGATTTTAAGATACGATTTACATTAAAAATATGTTCCTAATAGGTGTCTTTTTTGATCCCTGAATGCGGCATACTACCTGAAGTGCTGAAAAATACTATTGCGGATGTTGGAGAGTACTACCTGGTGAGGAATTTATCAGTTCACGAATTGGTCGCTTATGAATTCATTGATGCTTTTGTGAAGAAAGGTAAGGAGGTAATGAGGACATGACAGATGCAGTAATAGTGTATATTTTTCATAGCATAGTAAAATCCATTGTTATTATTTATTCTGGAAAGTATTTTAAAGGAAGGGAAGAAAAAATACAAAGAAAATTCTGTATTAATTTATTTATCTGGTTTTTTTTCTGCTTTGTGGTGAGTCAATATTTCATTGCACCCAATGGGTCCAAAACTTCTAGGACTGTTCCCTCTTCATTCCTCCCTATTCCTTCTTAATTCTGCAAGACAGCTGTCAAGAGGGCTTCTGTATATCCTCATACCTGTTTATCTTCTACATCTCATCTTTATACAGATTACTGCAGAAATCAGCTCCCTTCTCTCTTTCCAATTCCTTCATATTTCAGCACAGAGCTATGTTAGCTGTGTTCCACAGCAGGCAAGAAAAAGAGGAAAAAATATGTTTTTTTCAGAATGGTGGTGATTTGGGGTTTTTTGGTTTTTCTTTTTGTTTTTTTTTTTATGGGCTTTTTTTGCTGATGGAGCTATGGCGGCTTCTCCTTACGCAGTAGGAGCAAAGATGTGAATAAACATGCAGCCTCTGCCCAGAAAACTCACTGTTGTATAATCAGAGCGTGCTGTTTTCATCAGGCAGACCCCACTGATTTGGCTCATGGTAAATCTTTTATCCTTCAGATGATTGTTCAGGGAGGGAAAAAAGCTTTAATGGGAAAAGGCAAGAGAAAAGAGAAAATAGAATCATAGAATCATTAAGGTTGGAAGAGACCTTGAAGATCATCTAGTCCAACCATCCCCCCACCACCTATTACCCACTAAACCATGTCCCTAAGTACCACATCCAACCTTTCTTTAAACACAGCCAGGGATGGTGACTCCACCACCTCCCTGGACAACCCATTCCAATGCCTGACCACTCTTTCCAAGAAGAAATTTCCCCAACCTCCAACGTAAATTTCTCCTCTCCAACCTAAACCTCCCCTGGTGCAACTTGCAGCCGTTCCCCCTTGTCCTGTCACTAGTTATCTGTGAGAAGATGCTGACCCCCAGCTCGCCACAACTTCCTTTCACGTAATTGTAGAGGGAAATAAGGTCTCCCCTGAGCCCCCTCGTCTCTGGACTTATTTTGGGCGAGCTTTCCAGGATTATTCTGAAATACTGTTCATCATTCACATTTAATATCACATGCATATAGTCTCTAATGAATGGCGATTCACATTTGAAATCTTTATAAGTTCAAAAAACAGTTTAAAAGGGCCAATATTGTAACTTCTAAAGGATATAAAGAAGTAATTTGGGGTGGGTTCATTTATTCTCGATAAAATGCAGGTATCTTTGACAACAAGGTATGCGCTACACAAGCATGGCAATAGGTCATTAGCTAATCTTATCACTGAAAAAGTAGCAAGAATCCCCTCATTCCAGTTGAAATAACTGTTACACTTTAGAAGAAAGAGAGTACTATATATATATCTATATATATAGATATGAAAGAAAGGACATATAAATTACTTAAAGAAACTTTGGCAGCACCATCTCTGATTAAAGCATCTTGACTGGAGAGTGAGAATTGCTTAACCTCACACAAACCATAGTCCCTGTGTGATTTCCCCTTACATGTGGGTGAAATGGAAGAATGAAATCCATTACTTTCTAAATGTGTGACTTTGGTTTTTTTTTTCTATTTCATGTATTCTCATTAATGACTCTTATGCTAGTAGTTTTATGGAAGCAGTATGACGTTTGTACACCAAGTTTACAGGATCTGACTTGTATTTTTATGAACACAATTGGTTGTGGCAGATGATACTACTAAATATATTTAGTAATGTGAGTATCTTCCACCTTGTCTTCATGTGAACTAATAATAAAATGTGTCTGAGAGAAAATGGGATTTTTCATTTGCTAAGTTGGGAAAGAAAATGTTTTCATATTGGGGCATATTGTTAATGTTACCTGTATTACAGGTCTTTTAAAATAGTGCCAGTCCAAGGTTTATAAAAATAATAACACAATGCAATTTTGCTCGAGAAGGTGGAAGAAGGTTAGTTGATGAATACACAAGGGTTTAGAGTGATTCAAACAGTCTTTGGCATGCTTGATTATCTTGAGGTGAATCTCTCATACTGTCGTGTCTGTCTTTAGAGACTCTGTAATCTCATGGTTTTCTGCTTTACTATTAAAGGTTCATGCTACGCACTTACCTATAACACAAAAATTGATCAAGATAATGCTGCAGCTCTGCTACCAAATGGTATGTTTTGTTTTGCTTTTAGTAATACATACATATTGATTATGATCTTAAGGGTGGGTTGTTTTGTTGTTTGGTTATTTTTTTTTTTAATTTGGAATGATGTAAACTGGAAAATGTAATGCTTACTGTACTTGCCAGCTTTATTAGAAATATAATTTAATTCTTTTCATTCATGCTGTTGAGTTACTTATTTCATCTAAAGGACATTTTTTAAAAAATCAGCCTCATTTATGTATAATATCAGATTGTCAATCCTTCAGCCATAATTGCAGTTGCTACAGAGGATTATTTTTGTGAAAAGATTGCATTCCAGCTTCTTGTTTCCTGCTGGTCTTAAAGACAGATTGTATACCAAAATAACAAATTATCAGCACTGCTTAGGAAAATTTTTTTAAGTATTCAGTGTTTATTCTTTGAGAATTATGTGACACGTTAAAATACTTTGTTGCAGTCTATCACAGTTTTATGACAAAATGTTCCATCTCAGCTTGGATTTTACAAGGAGAGAAAATAATGAAGGTATTTTGGGCTTCAAATGTGTCATCTTATTTCTGTAAATTGATCTATCAGCCCTCTCGCCCAAGATGCTGTAGTAGGACAGATGCCCATCAGGGCATAAGTAAATTCACATTATTCAGAGGAGGAATTCTTTTATGTGCTCTGTTAGCACAGTCCTAGCAAAATGGATACTTAATAGTGATTGAGTTTGTAAGATAGTTATTATAAGCTATGCACAGTTAATGCAGAGATAGCGTTACAGTTCCTGATGATGTCACTATCTGAAGTCTTCAGCAGCAGCCTTATTTGTTTGTATTCTCTATTATACTGCTATTTGTACAGTAGAATCAAAAGACTGTAGTAGAGATCTGTTGTGTGAGATTCTGTACCAAGTGGCAGCTGCCAGATTTGGTTGATGAACATGGAAGTGGAGTTGTTCCAGCACGTATCTGCTTATCACTAATACGCATAGTTTACTCTATGTGAATAGTCCCACCGGAGTTGGAGGAACTGCTTTTGTTTGTTTAGTTGAACAGTGCATGCATGACTTTACTAAGTCAGGCCCTACTGTAATGTAGCGTTCAACCAATGCCACAGGAAATGTTAGGGCACCAGTGGAGGAAAGATTGCGGCAGTGAAGTGAGGTAGTACAGTAAAAAAACCTTTGACTATCTCAGGAATAATAGTACCCTTTTCTCATTCTAGTTCATAAGACCTCTTTGATAAGAAAGAGTAATTGAGTTATAACTTTTTTTTTTAAAGGTTAATCTGGTAATCCATTTAACTGGAACTAAGGAGTCTGGATTACATTAGTAATACCACTGATCCAAAGCTAACGTTGTACAAGGTATATGGTTCTCAGAAGACTTCAAAGGGAACAAAGTATAAGATTATTTCTATTAAAATTTGTTTTGTTTATAGGAAAACTAATTCTTTCAGTGGATAAGGATACTTACGAGGAACTTGGACTGCAAGGCCGGCCTTCTCGGTATTCTGGCAAAAAAGTAATGAGATACAGTAAGTATTATTTATATCAACAACGATTATTTCAGATCTGTCTGTGAAGCTCCTTGTTAGGATGTTAAACCAGCAATAGTAAAACTTCCCTTTCATTAAAATTAGATACAAGGACTGCTTAAAGAGAAAAAATATTTGAAACAAATGTGTGATCCTTTGGGTATTCTATAAAACTTTATAGTTTCTGTGTTTTTCATTGTGTTTTTTATACTGGAGTGATGTAAGACTCAAGAGTTTTTGTATACTGTGCACAGTATCTACGCCTTCTGATATAAATTGGAAAATACTAAACTAGTTAAGGTAGAGCTTAAAATTTGCACACAATACAAAAAAACCCACAAAACCTAACCCATAAAAACCCCCAAACACCTCCAAACAAAACCAGTGAAGAGCCTCACCCAGGACTGCTTGCTTGAAAGGGAGAATTGTATTACATTTGACACATTTAAAATGGTAGTCTCTATATACCAAGTACTTTGAAAATGTTTTGATGTTTTAACAGCTGCAGAGGGGACATACTGAGTGGGAGTTTTGTTAATTATTTTTTTTTTAATAATTAAAAAACCCTGTGAACACTATGCCGTCTCAAATGTACTAGAATCTGCAGTAGCTGATAGGTAGTTACATAAAAATTTGTGAGGGGAAACTTGTTATCAATAATAATTTTGGCAGAACAGGACATCGTTTTACTATTCTGTTTGTCAAGTAAAATGTATGGTCAAGTTCCCATCTGAAAAAAAAAAGGTAACTTTTAGCCTGGGACCAATTCACCTAGAAGAAAACAGTTGAAAAAGTGTCATTGCCGTATATGTGGCTTTTGATGTCGGAAACTAGCATTTTTAGTGCTAATAGCTTGCCTAACTACCAAGATATTTTTAGGGTGCTGTTTTGGGACTTCTGTCAGTGCCATTACAAAAGGAATCTGTCCTTCCAGTCACTAGAAGGCAGTTCCAGACTCTGTCAAAATAAGGACAGCAGGAGGTGAATATTTATTTACATAATGGGGAATCATATTTGCATAATCAAATACTTTAACTTCCTTTTCACATATACAACATCTTTGTAATGTTCTTTGGTTTCTTTGTGTTCTTTCAGTTGTTAATGAATTTAGTATTAAAATTTATTTCAGTTGAGTACTAATTGCTTTTGTACATTTTTGCAGTTGTAACTATTGACTTGACTGATTCTGGCTTTCACCCTGATAGCAAGAAACATAACAGAGTGCTTTGGGCCTTGAAAGAAAAGAAACCTTTAGAATTTGACTTCCTACTAGCTTGGTATAATACAGGTAATAACTAAATGTAAAACTAAAATGTAACTGACGTGAAGTCCAAATATTTTTAGTTTACTGTTCTTTTCTAGTGATTGTCCAAATGTGTTTTTAGTGGAGGGAAAGGTTAGATTAAAATGTGTTTGGGTGGGATTTTTTTGGTTTTGTTTATTTGTTTGGGGGGGGAGTGCATGTGTGTTACTTCCTACACAGCAGAACATGTAAATTCAAGAACACAACAGTGATTCATAGGAGATGCATTAGTTGCTTCATTTCCTTGTCTCTATGTTGCCCAGGCTTTCTGGCATAACTTTGCCTATTTGATAGTACTGCCTCTTTTTTGTAAATCTGTGACATAACCATTATTAATATACTTTTTTGTTGTGTTTTTTTTTATTAGTACATATAAATTACATATTTGGTGTAGTACTTGAGATGGGGAACTTGTTTCATCAGTAGTTATAGGATATTTACAGAGTCCCTATTTCTGTCATGTGCTGTGTACACTGATACACATGCAGTCTGCTATTTTATCATTTTATTTTCCAGCACTTGTTTCTTGCTTGGAGCAGAGTGAGAGGTGGTTGTTGTAAGAAATTGTATTGTCTCAAATCACCTTTCTTCTAGAATTCTTTTACCTACTGTTTTCTGATTACATTACTTTTTCTTCTGGGATTTAAGTATTGTTCCTCCTCTGAGTATCATTTTCCAAAGTCCTCAGTTGCTTGCGTTACACGAGAACAGGCTGTATCTAGGGATCTGTAGCATTTGCATAGAACTGACAAAAGCTGCAGGAGTCTGTACTGAAAAAAAAAAAAGTTTTTCTTCATCATAGCTGTGTAGCTTTTAGTGTGGTTCTGCTTTGAGTCATGAAAAAGTCCCCACACTAGTGAGAAGGGACATAAGAGAATGCTTTCCCATCTGCTCTTTGAATTGTTACTCTTGCCTGGCTCTTCAAGACCAAGTCTGAGAGCGCAGCACTCATCTGAGAAATGAAAGCTGCTTACAAGCTCCTTTAGCCGTGTCCCATGTTTCACTTTAGTCCTTCATGTTTCCCCTCCTTTTTAAGTACTAATCATATGACAAAGATCCTTCCTTGTTTGTCATACAGAAATTTTTTAGAGGCTTGCAATTCCCATCCTTGTAGTCTTTGGGAGAGAGTCACAGTGAGGACTGTTGCTACCATAAATGGTGACGTAAATCCAACTGAGGTGGTGGATCTTCAGGCTCAGCTTGCTTGAATTTATTGACCCCGGACAGAAAGCAAAATGCCTCTATGGCCGGTATGTTTCTTGTGTGTGTTGCTGCCAGTGTAGCAGCATTCAGGAAGCATAGCATTCCTTTTCCTCACTTTCTTACATCCAAAAACTGGGTCAGGTCAATCATTTCCTGAATCTGGAGTTAAATTTGGATGCCTTTCTGGGCAGGAATCTTGTGCTCATAACACACAAAAGACTCTTAGTTCCTTAGTAATGACAAAATAAAACTTTTATAGGTTTTTATTAATAGACATGAGGCATTGTGTAGATTGGGCTGGAAGGGGAAGAGAGAGATGTATTTTGCTGAGAGAATCCATGTCTTCAGTGAACATTCTGCTTTCAGCCTTCCTGCTGATAACGGGTGTTTCTTGCTGTGGCCAGCACTGCTGCGAGCCTATAAACATTCGTGTCACTTTCCAAAAGCAGGATTTGTTTTGTTTTCGTACCTGTTTTTTTTTTTACTTAGTCGTTCTGGCAACAAGAGCAACAGAAAAGGGGAATGTGGAGTGTCTCATGTCTTCAATGACTGAGGCAAAACAACCTTTTCTTCTCTTGCCTCTTGCTGTAATTTCTACGACAATTTTAAGTGTTTATTTGCTGAAATGCACTGGCCTCCAAAAAACTTTGACGGTGTACCTGGTCGTTGTTGACATGGAAAGCTATGCTGTAGCTAGAGGAATTGTTCTTTTGGAGTCTTGACTGTCGTCTTTGAGATTTCTTGAAGTTAGGACTATAGCTGAAGCTCTGATATGTAATGGACATTTAAAATGTGTATTGGCTTTTTTTTTATTTGACTAAGAATTCTTGGGCAATATTACACATTCTTTGAACCTGTTAGTCTAACAAATACCAGTAGGAAGTACAGACCGAAAAAAGATCATCCGTTCTAGCATACTTCAGGCTTAAATATATCTCTATAAAAATACTAAATTAACAAGAATTCAGTGGCTGCCTGTCTTTGTCACTGTGCCCTTCAGTACTTGAACAGCCTTACCTGAAGAATGACTAAACAGGATCAGGGTAGCTGTCCTTTCTCTACTCTGCCATGTGATTATCCTTGAGTGGGTAAATACGGCTGATAGAGGTTAGGTAGTCTGTAAGTTTTGATAGCAAGTCTTGGATACTGTATTCCACAGTGAACCCTATCCTGTACTTGAATTTCTTCTGTTCCTACATGCTTTTCCTGTGGTATTTAAATACTGTTCTGGACTTCAGACTTGAAGTCTTGCAAATAAGGTATTATTTCTTGGTTGCTTGGAGACCCATTGTTACTTTATGAAAATAGAATACATGATCTGGAATTTCAAATTGAGGAGAATTGATTCCATGTCAATTGTCTTACTGCTTCAAGAAGTAAGTTGTTTAATATCTCTTAATTTGCAATATGCTTGGTTAGGTTAGGTTGGGTTTTTAGTTTAGCTTAAGTTTTTAGGGTTTTACATGCTGTTTTGAATCACTTAATAGAGTTGAAGAAACATGGCCTTTCCCACAAGTCCATCATGGTACATCTAACTGTTAAAGCCATACTGTGTTTGAAGACTTAGCACTTTTTTTTTTCTTCTCTGGTCCTGGTAAATTGAGATTTGTGATACGGTTTGATTTTTCTATTCTTGCCCCTTCTCTCTTCAATCCTTCCTGCTCAGACTACCCCAGAATTCCTCTTGACATCATTGATAAATCTGTTCTCAAACCTGTAGTCACCTGCTCACTCGTCCACTATTTGGAGAAAATGGTGTTCTGGGATGGCAGACACCTTAGCCAGGTGGGTAGGATGGTCTCTGGTCTTGATGACTGATTCTGGTATTTTTTGGGGATAATATCACCTTCCAAATATACCTTATCTGTAGATGATTTCTCAATTTGCTGTAAATCAATATTTTTTTTCTCAAAAACCTTATGGCTCCTAAATTAAGTTTGCCAACACATCTAGGAAAACAATTACATGGTCTTCAGTGGTGGGATGAACCTCTCAGGAAGGGTTCTTACCTGTCATTGTCCTCAGCTGAGAGAATTAAGAGATCCACTAACTTGACAGGCTGGATAGAAGACTGAGTACCTTTTAGAACAATGAAAGGGAAACTTTGCAGTTGTGAAGGCGTGTTCCAGGAGAATTTACTTTGCAAAAAGTTATAGTGTCCTATATTCTGATATCTGCAGGAATTTATTCCACTGGAATTGTTCATGTTCTAGTGATGCTGGGATCCCTCTAGACACTCAGTGGTTTTGGAGGGAATACTGCCTCAGTTCATTTGGGCTTGGTTCCCTTTACCTGATCTTAGAGGTGCATTATCTTTGTGTCCATCTACCGCATTTTCCCTCTCAAATTGCAATGCCTCAGCAATTTCTAGAGACGCTGAGCTAGAGATGACCTTAGTGAGGCATTGGAACAGGGTCCCCAGAGAGGTAGTTGAATCGTCGTCCCTGGAGATCTTCAAAAAACGCATAGATGCGGCACTCCAGGACATGGTCTAGTAGTCATGGTGGTGTTAGGTTGACGGTTGGACTTGATGATCTCAGAGGTCCTTTCCAACCTTAGTGATTCTATGATTCTGTTCTATGATTCTGTGATTCTAATGGTATAAGGCATGCATTGCCCTTCTACATCAGTGAGTACCTCTGCGTGAGCATGAAGGGAAATTACTACACTAATAATAATAATCTACTAATACTACTAGTAATCATAGAATCATGTAATCACAGAGTGGTTAAGATTGGAACGCCCACCCTGTAGTTGTGCTTGGGATTGCGCTGACCCACGTGTAGGACCTTGCACTTGGCCTTGTTCAACTTCACGCAGTTCGCAATTCATGCAAAATAAATAAGGCAAAATGTTTTCTGGCCTTGTGTGTCTAGGCTTGGGGGTGCTTACAGTGTGAGTGCATTTGCAGACCACTTTGTCTTGGGGAGAGTTAACACCTGTTCCTGCTCCCTTTCATGTGTTCCTTTTCAGGAACACTTAGTTCCTCTTTCTAATGAGTTCATTTTATTACTTGCCCAGTTAGTTCGGCTGGAATTTTCTATTGACAGATGTATACTTGCTAGTTAAATAGTAAATGTACTGAGCTATACTGAGTTGTTGGATCTTTTACTTCCAAGAAGATAAGGAAGCTGAAGATTCATAGCTTTTGCCAAAGGTAACAGCATGTAAGCAGTTTTAGACACTGTATTTTCTTGTATACATACACAAAGGTTTCATGTATTCAGTGCTCCTTTTGTTTAGTAGTTTCGTAACTGCTCTTTATGGTGTTTTGTTGTTAAGGTGCAGAGGGATCAACACTGATGTCATACTTTTCAAAAAACCAAATACAGGCCCTGAAGCCAAAAATAACATTCAGCACATTAAGGGACTTGCAGTGTCCGGTGTTACAAAGCAACGAACTGCAAGGAAAGCCAGAGGAGTCCTGCAGTACAGAGGAACTGTTTGAATGGCTAGGTGCTGTCTTGAATCAAGTTAGCTTGTAAGTATTTGAAGTGTTTGATCTTTAAATACATGTTAAGTAAGGAAACCCACAATTTCTTTTAAGAAAGAGTTAAATAAAAATTTAGAAAGACATGTTTCTGTAAGTGGGAAAGTCTGTTATGCACTTCAGTGCTTGTTGCAACACTTCAGTAACTTACCTGTGTTTTTAGGGGTGCCCGTGTTTACTGAGTTTGGCTGGGATATAGTTAATTTTGTTCATAGTAGCTGGTATGGTGCTGTGTTTTGGGTTTGTGACCAAAACAGTGTTGATAACACAGGGATGTTTTAGCTGTTGTTGAGCAGTGCTTACACAGTGTCAAAGCCTTTGCTGCTGCTCACAATCTCCTGCCAGCAAGTAGGCTCGGGGGGCGCAAGAGTGAGTGGGGGACACGGCCATGACAGCAGACGCCTACTGACCCAGGGGGACATCCCATACCACGTGGGGGCGTGCTCAGCAGTAAAAGCTGGGGGAAGGAAGGGTGGGAAACATTCAAAGTTATGGCATTTGTCCTCCCAAGTCACAGATACATGTGATGACGTCATGCTTTGCTGGAGATGGCTGAAAACATGCCTGCCAATGGGAAATAGTAAATTAATTCCTTAGTTTGCTTTGTTTTCACCATAACTCTTCGCTTTACCTACTAAGTTGTCTTTATCTCAACCCATGTGTTTCCTCGCTTTTACCCTTCTGATTGCCTTCCCCATCCCACTAGGGAGGAGTGAGTGAGCAAGCAGCTATGTGGTATTTAGATGCTCACCAGGGTTAACCCACAGCACCGTGATATCTTATGTATTAATTGTTTGGCCATTAGTTGCTTTGATATTAATTTAGATGATATACATAGATACTGCTTGTTTGGTACGTGTTTTGTTTGCTAAGACTTCCTGTAGATGATTTAAAGTATATTTATTTCAGTTGGGGTTTTTGATTTCTTGTTTATTTTTGTTTGTTTTTTTCTTCAGAGACAACAAATCATCTAGCTTCTTATCAACATATTGCTGCCCTCAGCCCAACACAATAGTGGAAAAAGCTTTTTTGTGCACAATAACAGGCTTTATAATTCCTGAGAAGATAATTCAGTTGTTGGAGCAACTGTGGTAAGGGCTGACAGGAGCATGTTAATGAAACACTTGTAGTCTTAACAGTTCTTAATTTTCAAAATCACTTTTAAGTACTTTTCAGTAATGGCATTGGAGGTAAATAGCAAGATATATAAAATGAAGACTTTTTTGGTTTTTAATTATGAAGTGAGCTGGAAGCTTTAAATCAGTATAAAAAAGCAATAAACAATTTTGGATACTTCAAATTTGAAAAATGTCTGTCCTATATTCTAGTAATGACTTTGCTTTTTATCTTAATTTTTGAGAAACAATGGCTCTACTAAGCCCTACATTTTTCAAATTCCCCCTGTCTATGAAAATCGGATGCCCTCAAATATGTCTAATTTAGTAATTTTAACAGCTGATGGAAAATATGAGTGACACCCTTCATGACACCAAAAAAAGTATCACAAGGTACTTCCAGGTTATTATGTCATTACAGTAAGTTGTAGTGAATTTTTTTAATGGAGTGTTGTAACACGAATGGGATAGCTGTAGTTCTAATTCCGTACCAAACCACATGATACTGGTGTATCATGGATCGGTGTGGTATCTGCCTGTATTGCACATTAGTGCTACTGATAGCAAATTCTGGCAGCTCCTTGCTCCACATGTGTGGCAATTCTTGAAGTGCCTGGTGGCCATTGATGTAGGGCTTACTAATGACCATATTGCTGTTGCTATATCTGGAATATGATCTTTACTGTTCGAGAAATTTTAAAGAAAGCCTCCTTAGGCTAGGGTTGGAACAGAAATTTCCTTGGCTTTTATTTGCTGCTTAAGCACAGTGGATAATGATTATTTGGCTTTGATTATTTGTAATCTGTTTCCTCTCTGGTGGTAAAAGTGTTTGTGTCAAGCACAGCCTGATTATGTTTCTTCCTCCTTTGTCTTTTTTTTGCCCTGATAGCAACTGTTCTCAGTAAATGTTCTATTTTCTAAAAGACAGTGCATGCTGTAGGAAATACAGAACAGCTACTTGCTGTAACTGGTAGGCTTGCCATGTCTGAAAGTATGGTACAAATAATCAGGAGTCAATCTTATTTCATTTCCTAATGTCTTCTGATAGAATGTTTTTTTTATTTTATTTATTATGTACTAAAGCAGGTTTATTTAACTGTTAATTACAAATTTTCGTTGAAGTGCCTGTGTCTGGTTTTTTTTTTTACTTTATATTTTATACTTGAACATGCTTTCTGTTCCATTATAAATATTAATTACCTTTTCTTCTTCCTTGCAGTTGCTATTTTGGTGAACCAAAACTGGCTCATTGGCTGACCTTAACTGTGCATGGCTTTGCAGACAGCCCTGTTTCCTGGAGAGAAAGTGAACATGGTTTCCACAAAGGAGGAGAGAACTTGTACAATTTTGTCATTTTTAGAAATCTGGACTACTGGCTTCAGATGGCTGTAGGAACTAATGATGATTGTCCTCCATAAAGCTGTGTTTACAGACGTTTTCTAATAATCCCATGTTACTGTACAGAAAACCAGTAAGATAGTTTTTATAAAAGTAATTAGATAACAAGTTAAATACTGAGAGGCTGTATATGTTTTTCCATTATTTATAGCCCTTAAAGGATGATCTACAATGGAAAGAATGGATTTTTGTTTCTTCCCTGTCATACAGTGCCTTCGGAAACACACAACAGTTCAAACTTTAAGAAGAAGAAATGTTTTTGAGAGTTTAAATTTTTGGGAGTTGACTGTAGGTGGTTTCCTCTTATCCAAGAGTAATTTTGGAATCTGAAAGTTAGCTTTACAGCTTGCTAGCGAAAATATTTAGGACGAAAGCTCATTTTGAGATTTAGTGGTTTCTTTAAGGATCTGTAAAACCTTAAATTCATGTTTAAGACATTTCAGTCTACATGCTGACAAATTAAAAAAGAAGATGTGTTCTTCATAATCTGGTAGGGGTGAGGTGATAGAGGGAGGAGCATTCACTGAAGATGGAAAAAAGTAAGAGCTTACTGACCTGCTTTTTGGATTTTGCACATCACAATTTCTTATCAGAAAGGAGTTGATTTTTAACAGTGGTGCAGAGGGCTGCTGCTTGCTTTCTTAGTTGATCACACACACTCACACTCCCACCAAATCTTGGCTTTTAAAAGTAGCTTGTGTTTCTCACTTATAGGACAACGCATGGAGCTAAGATTTTGCTGTCACATTATTGCAGACACATTCTGGGAAGAACACTATGGACATATCCTCAAACAATGCAGAGGAAGTGAAATGGGTTTTATTAACAAGGAGTAATGTTGAGAGCATAGGCAGCTATAAAGAATCCAGGTTAACTCCTGTTGAAATCCATGAAAGGTTGGATGGTGATTTGGGGGGAAGGGAGGACGGGCATTATTTAGTTTTTATTTCATGGAGTGGGTATGTATCATTAAAGTACCAATGCAGTGCTGACATGAAAGTTGTTCACTTGATGGAGTGAGAGGTTGGTACTGTAAGTTGGTGTATGACTAGTGGAAACATCAAGACCTCTTGTCAGGGTGAGTGGCACAGTAGAGCAGAAAGCCCATAGGAAGCAGTTGAGCTGTTTCTTATCTGTTCATTGGCTCTCTTCAGTGAGGAGAAACATCCTGGATGGTATTTGTTTGCCATACACCTCCACTAAACATGTAACACCTTTTGCTCAAGTTTTGTTACATGTTTCACAAACACAACTCTGACAAATCAGCATACAGGTTTCTAAATCATTGAATTGTTTTTCAAAATTATCCTGCCATGAGATATTTCTAGTAGGTGACCAGAAGCAGAAGTGCCCCTTGTCACACCTACAGATGTAGGCTCACACAATTGCAACTGAATGGACAGGAGTGGGAAAGTTCTTGGCTTGATACTTGACTAGAAAATATTGAACATGACTGGCTCAAACATTCTGTTTCATTACTATACATCAGTGCGAATGGCTGCAGTTGTTGGCTAAAGTCTGCTTTTGAAAGTGTCTGTTGAGGGATTATGCCACATGTGAACTTTCACAAAAGTCTGGCAACCAGAAGTGTCATCTTTTTTTTCCCTTGGTCAGAAGGTCTCTTAAAAGCCTGAACTCTTCCTGAAAGTTACACCTGTAGCTAAAGTTCTAATACAAAGTTAAAAATCTTAAATCTTTATGAAGAGTTGGATGAAGTTTGTAGTTGTTTCAGCAAACGTGCTTGTCTTTCTGTCAGATTCTAGTAAACCTAACTTTTTACCCCCACAGTATGTATGCTGCTTGGAAAAGAAACCAACTGCTGTCCAAAAGGAAATCTTGTATCAGTGGGTTTGTTTCCCTTATTAACTGATAGAATGGAGCCTTGATGCATATGCTTCATAATACTCCCAGCAGGAGTGCAGCAACTATTGGCCTTGGCTCTGAAATGGCAGCAGTAGGGCCAGGTGAAATGATTTTTCTAATTGACACCTGGTTGCAGAGCACCTAGGGATCATTGAGGAAGGAGCTGATGCAGTTCTGGTGGGTATACTGGGACCATTCTGGAAGGTGAGCTGAGAGGCAGGCATTTGAGCTCTATCACTTTTCCTCAGCGTGTGAGTACTAAGGTTAATCTTTTATGGATATCTAGGGAAATCTCATCAGTTTGGTCAGCAGATCCCTTTGCCTCTTATCTACATAGGCAAGGGACTGTAAATATTTCCTAAAGCTTAGTGTTATAGACAGAGTCATGTGACTGCTGCCTCCTACAATGCTTAGTTGTCTTCTGACCATTGTTTTAAATGGCTTTTCCAGCTAAGGAAGGGATTAAAATCCTGTCTCTGGATCTTGCAACTTATTTGAGATGCTGAGTTGGTTTCTGGCTTTTCTCAGATTTCTTGAAGCCTGTACAAGGTATCATTGAAAACCTTGTGCCATTACTAGTTGCTGCAGTTGGTCTACTCTTAGACTCTATGAGA
Organism: Psophia crepitans; assembly: GCA_013399095.1. NCBI lineage: Eukaryota > Metazoa > Chordata > Aves > Gruiformes > Psophiidae > Psophia > Psophia crepitans. The sequence goes on from VWZZ01005932.1 coordinate 1,005,728, forward strand.
CGATACTGCATGAACCACAGCCATACTTTCCCAGCAAGGTTCAGTGGTGGGCCTAGCTATTAGGAAGCAGGGTTTCCTGCACTTGCTGGGCTTTATAGTTGCACAGAAGAGAAACTAGGGGGGTGGAACTGACTTCTTTCTTAGTGCCTGCAACCAGTTGTGAGCTTGAGGGAAGCTTTTCCTGGGATGAGGGACAACAGCCTGTTCCCCACCATCTGTAAGGACTGTGTCTCCCTGGGAGACTTGCTGAGAAAAGGAACAGGAAGGCATTGCTCACATGCTTGGGGAACAGGTTAGGAGGGAAGAGCTGGGACTGGGCCAGGTGGGGTGTAATTCAAAGGAGAATTGGGCAGGGCACATGAGATAGAGATAAAAGTTTTTTGCATGAGAATGAAAGATGGCTGCTGGTGGTGTTCTTGCCCTTTGTGACTGCCTGTGAGGGAGGACAGGAAAATCCAAAAGGTTCCTGAGAGCTGCAGAAGTAATGGGGAGCAGCTGTGCACCAGCTGCTTCTGAGATCAAAGGGATGAGTGCTTACTAAGTTTTGCCTCGGAGGAGTGTTTTATCTACCAGGGGAAGGAGAGCCAAATATCTGAATGCAGAGACAAGCCCGGGGCAAGCTGGTTGCATGAGAAGTAGAGGTTTTTGTTGTCCTGGTATGCAGATAGAGGGTGATAAGACACTCCTTGAGAGCTAGGGAACTGCTCTGCTTTAACCTCAGCCTCTCTACTGAGCTGTGCATCCCTGCTTCTCAGCTGGTGGAAGGAAAGGGAATTTTGTTGGGGGGGGGGGTGGGGGGGGTGCAGAATCAGCTCCGAATGAGCCACAAATACCATGTGCTTTTCTAGCCAGGAGTTTGAGTAAATATGTATTCAGAAATACATACATGTATTACATGAATACGTGTATTCAGAAATATGTATTCAGAAATTGGTGGGTCTGGAACAAAGAGAACATGACATGGTGACAAAGGGGAGATAAAAGCTGAGGCAGTTGGATAGAGTGTGTTATGCAAAATCGCTTTAAATAGAATATATTTGCCTTTTTGGTTTGCAAATGCTGACAAAGAAACCTGTCTGGAGGTACAAAGGTGTCCCATAAGGGCAAGAATAGGAGCCTAATGGTGGAGATAGTATTTTGAGTGAGGAAGAGAATATTAGTGTGGGGGATTCTGAGAAAGTTAGAGATAAGGATGTGGAAGAGGAACGTTCATCACTTTCACTATCAGAATAGATTCTAGAGATGCTGTGGTTGCAGGGGGAAAGCAAGATTTGGCAGAGCTCGGATCTGGAGAATGTAGAAGAGGCAGGAATGAGCGCTAATCTAAGGCTGCTTGAAGGGGAGGTGACAAGGCTTAATGGAAGGAGAAGCATAAGCTTTGTTTTGGCTGCACCATGCTGTTTTTTACTGGGGAACATCCATTTTGGAGAGGCTAGCCAAGATGTAAAGTTTGATGTCTGGAGAAAAGCCAGCAAGGAAACAGGTTCATTATGTCATCAGCCTGGGGATTGCATAGCAATCACGGGAGTGAGCGAGATTGCTCAAAGATGGGTTGTAAGGTTTTTGTTGGATATAATTTGTGTGCTTTTTATTATTCCTTGCCACAGCCTGCCTCTTTTTGTTTATCTGTAAGGTTTCTGAGAGTGTTAGAGAAACTCCAGAGGTTTAAAACTGTCTTGAGAGAAGTTGGATGATGCTGATATTGTTGTTGATTGCAATTGGCAGTTGGGCTGCTCCACACTGGCTGTGCAGCACTGGGTATGTTTTGCACGTGTAGAGAGTGCCCCGCTACAACTACTGCAAAAATAAATACGTAAGGCAGAGAAAAGGTAAAAAGGAATGTGAGGGCTTAGAGAGGTATTTCTTTTCCCCCTCTGATGGGAGGTGCATAGCAAATCAGTGGTTGATCTGTGATTAGAATGAAGGCTTTTTGTAGCTAGTCCAGTACTCTAAATACTAGATTATAGTTCCTCTGATGCTGATAATGAAAGATTAATGCATGCAATTGACTCTGTCTTTAGTATTTCTTTATGTGGCAGCTATACTGGAACATGCTTGGACTGTTGCTCTGAATCAGTTTTATTCACAGAATGGAGCTTAAAGAGGAAAAACAGTGACCAATTAGTGAGCTATTAAGTAAACAAATTCTGAACATTAACAAGAATGGTAGAAATATCTACTATAAACTGAGGCAACTCTTCATAAATAAGTGGTGTCTCTTTCATCCTTGGAGAATTAGCTTATAGCACCGCTTAAAAATACTTGTTTTAATGCAGCCATATATAGTAGCAAAAAGGGGGAGCTAAAGTGACTTGAGCAGTTTTTGTCTTGCCAGAGAGCAAGGTGCAGGGTGCCTTAGCAATGCCAAGTTTCTTTTAGCTGGCTTTATTAGAACAATTTAGTGGGCTTTAGCTATTAGAATATGGATATGTTTTACTTGAGCAATTGAAGAATATCCTAAGTGGCGATATATGCTGTTGTCTCGCCACTCTAAAATACAGCCATTGATACTATTGTTGTTAATGTCTAATACAGATGTATAGGTTCACTAGATACCAACACTCTTTCTGCATCATATGCCAGCAGGGTTGCAGAGAATGAAAAAGGACTAAGTTTCATTATGTGATAGCAGGTGAAAAATAGCATGTTTATTCATTTCATCATGAAGACAAGTATTTCTAATCTTTTGTGACTGTTGAAGATTTTGTGTTTCTTCAGTGCTACTAAATCACATACGCATTTTTAAAAGGATATCACTTAAGGCTCTACAGGAAGCTGGTGCTGTTACACTGCAATTTTCAGAAGTTCTTGTGATTTGGCACTGGGATAAAAGCCTTGCTGAACTAGGCACCATACTGCTATTGGGATAACACTGATTACAGTTTATGAAGGGAGGTTTCTTTGTTGCTGAAGCAAATTAAGAGCTTAAATGGTCAGCTTTGCAGGGCAGTCACAAAACCAACCAGTGATATGTGGGTTCTTGAGCCTGTTTTTACTAAATCCAACTTCAGAGCTCCTGGTGTCATAGAACAAGATGTTGTAGCCCCCTAAACTTATTTAAATGTGCCCAAATATTTTTTATAAGCTTTATGAAAGGAGTATCATTTGTTTCCCCATAGCTGGCATAAATGCCATATCATGTACTTGTGACTGTTTTGACAGGTAGTTGCGTGTTCCAGACCTCACTCAGATTTGTACTACTATACAGGATGTTGTGACTCATATCTTTCATGTTAAATACTGTGGAATCAGAGTCTGAGATGTGGAGCCTCTATGGCTGTGCTGACCTTGAAGGTCAGTAGGGATAGCGGGCACTTAGCAATTCAGAGTAATGGATGTCTTGGCCAGGTGATTAAAAGTATTTGTGTGACCTGCATGCATTTGCAAGACCCCTGAATTAAGCCTTCAAAATTACATAGGCACCCTCAGGTTAGATCTGTAAAAGCAGTGGTGCCTACGTAATTTTGAAGACTTGTAAAAAAGACTTTTGAGGATCCGCAAAAGCACAGTATCGTAGCCTTCTTGTAGGCAGTTAATTCCCCAATGGCATCAACAGCCTTCAGGCTGGATACCCAGTCCTGCGAAGCACGCTTACTCTTGTGCTCAGAACAGAGATCTAGAAAAGTCAGCACGCTGAGTAGTGAGCTACCTACACTCGCTGGTAGACTGTGTGAAGAACCAGTGTCAGGTTCTAGCTCTGCTTGCTCTCATGGAAGTGGGGGTTTGAGGGTTTTTTTTGGTGTTTGCTTTGAGGTAGAAGGACAAGGTTGCCTGAAGAACTGTAATAGAGATGTCTGGGTTTTACTTGTAGTACGATGACCAGTTGCTGGGTGACCTACAAATAACTTCACAGTTGTGTGCTGCTCTGACACTTTCCCATTCAATGCAACGGACTTACTTGCTTTGTAAAGCACTTAGAGAGCGCCATAGGTTATCATTTGGTGTTCACAGAATTTACTTCAGAACCTAGAATCAGCTCTTGCCAAATCTGTTTTCCTCTGAAGACTGCTGATCAGAGAGGGGAGGGGTGGTTTTGACCAGGGCTCCAGGGCAAAACAAGTCCTATCTGTCCTCTGCCTGTCTGGAGGGTGATGTGAGTGAAGGAAGCGGTGTGGGGTTTACTCTGCTTAAGGCAAGACTGTAATGTGCTGGGAAACATGACTATTTAGTCAGCAGCATTGTAGAGAACAGAGATGAAGGGTAACTAAGGGTAACATGAAGCATTTGGGATATTTATAAAAATCTGAAATTACTTGTTAAAAGAATGGTCATGCATCGTTAAAGGCTACAAAAGCAAAGTGGGAACATGCTTTCCAAATCAGGAGGAGAGCAATCCTTAGCAGTTGCTAATCTATTTATGTCCCAGTTATGCTCAGAGTGTGGCTTTGAGGTCTGAAGCACTTGTAATTGCCTGGAATACATCACTCTGCTTCAAGATTCATTGTTCTGTCCTCCCCAAGAGGAAGGCTGAGATCTTTAGCTGTAGGACTTCCCTTTCAATCGAACAGAGACATGGCTTAATTCCCATGTATTGTTTTGTTGAAACGCTATTAATTATGGCTTCCATTATAAGCATGTCGGTTCTATGTGATCTAGGCAGAAATTGATGCATTTGGTGGGAAGCAGGCAGAGCTTTATTTTGGGGATTATACATGAGTTTTAGGAGCCAGGTTTTGATCCCTGATGATAGAGGTCCCTTAAACTTTGCAGGATCAGTAGGATGCTTGTTTGGTTCCCTGATTTCTCAAACAGTCAGAGACTTAATTTTTTTCTTTCTTTTTTCTCAACGTCTTGCTGCCAGGTTTCCTGTGCTATTCGCCAAGCAATGCTCAAAACATTTAGATGTTAAGCCCAACTAAATGAGAATGAACTCAAAGTTCCATGCCTTTCATGAAGATTTAGAGGGCTGAGATTCAGCAGGGATTGAAGACAGTTTCAGGAAGCTATGTAAGATGTAGCTTCAAAAGGGTTTCCAGCCCAACTTCTCTCCTTTGTGCCTTCCCTTGAAGACAAGTAAGTGTATTTTTAAATTGCAGAGAATTTCTGTAGCTTCCTTTCAAGTCCCCAAGGTATTGTTGGCCGTGAGAACCTCTCTATATGGCTCCTATGGAACCGACAGCTTGGAGTGTAGCCATGACACTTCATTTAAGAAAGCACACACACTCTATGCAAAACTTCACTGGTGTCAGTAGACTGGGTGGAAAAGTCAATTTTTATTCTATAGATTCATTTCTCTTGTGAATGGCAAGCTATGCTGGCTTTTCCTCCCTGGCAGTTGAAAACAGAGTTGCTGCTGAGTTTCAGCTGAATATTGAGACTTAGTTAGATTCAGGTGCTGTTCTCTCTGCTCCTTCTTTAACGCGTGGCTTGATCACATGAATTATATGCTGGGGACCTCTAGGGAGGGGAGCTGTGAAGAAAATGTCTTTCTTCAGGCATGTAAGAAGGTAGGTCTGTCCCATCCAGGACTGCTTTGGTATTTCGTAGTCTTGAGCAGCTTGCTTGCTCTTTTCTTACTCCAGTACACGTTGGTGGGCTCCTGGGTTTACTGGCATCTGTTTCTAAAATGGTTCACTCTGCTGAAACTGAGGAAACAGCCAGTGAGATGGGCTTTGCTGTAGGCAGGGCCCTGCTTGCCCAGCCCAGCCCTGCTTTTCACCACAAGTTGCCACAGCTTGTGTAGGTGAGCAAGCAGGATTTGCTTCCAGGGAATATACACTGTGGAGCTCTTGGTCTCTCTTCTGGAAGAGTAGTCTGACAACTGTCATCTGGACACAAAGTCCTCAGCACTGAGACCTCGCTCTCCTCTTTAAATCACAGATGGTATACGTCTGAGATGCTGTTGGTGGTTTGGTTTTTCCCCCTCTGCAAAGATCAGTAATTTCAAGAATACCTGCCATTTTCTGAAAGATTCCAAAAATGTGATTTGCAAACAAAGTTAAGGGCGTCAAAAGCTGCAGTGATAACACAGGACAGATGTTTGGCTGAGGCACTTTCAATAGCATAGAGATTGTTTCGTGAACCAGACTTTGTCCAAAATGTCATAGGTGTTTCTCCTGTAAATTGTGAGGACATGGGTAGAAGCACCTCAGGTTTTTAATAAAGTGTGCCACCTCATACAGCTGCTACTCTAAAATGGCTGTGGTACCCCCCCCCTTCTTCCCTCTGAATTAATTTTCAATAAAAAAGTGAAAGTGGATAAAGAAGAAAAGTAGAATTTAGAAATTGGTCTTGGACTGAGACCAAACATGAGAAATTTAGATAGTAACATAGAAAAAGATACAGTATTTTAAGACTAAGTAGTTTTTTTCCAAATGTAGTAAGAATCTTGTGGGCAGAAGAGGACAGAATGTATTAAGATGGTTGATTTCAGTGCAAATAGAGAACTCACAGCTCTTTCCATATTATCCTGAATTTGGTAAAAACATGGGGTGGTTTTTCTTAATGAACAAATTGCTTACCCTGCCAAATACCTCAAAGCATGTTCAGATTTATTCCATTTGCACTCAAACAAGATGAGATACTGCCCTATTCTAAGAGAAGATCGACAAATACCAGAATCTGTGCAAAAATCAAGAAGCTGATCAGCATTGTAATAAACCCTCTTCGTTTCTTGCCCTTGTGCAATTATGGCAAGGAAAACCCACTCTTGATTATAAATGCCCGTGAAAGACATTTAAATTTTTTTGTTAAACTACCTGCAGGTACGCTGACTTGTAAATAAGTACCATTGTGGATGGCATGTCATTGACTAAATTATCTGGTGGGGGGGGAGCCACTGGAGCTGTGTCCTTTCATCAGCTGTGAGCTGTTCTGCATGACCCTGAGTGGGAGTATATTGAGTCAGATTTTTCCAAAGAACCCTGTATCCACTTAGAAGTAGAAATAAGTAGCAGCCTTCTTGTGGACTTAAGTTTCTCCTGACTTCAAGGATCTTTAGCGTGCCTTTTTTTAATTTTTTTTATGTTATTTAACCCCTACAGATGTTTCACCGTGACTGTAGTTTGAAAATTACTGTGGTCAGTTTTACTACAGAGGGGATAAACTTGATTCCTGCTGTCTAAAACCTTTCTGCATTAACTTCCTGGATGTGTTCAATGAAGGATTCACTATCAGTAGTACCGCATTTAGAGGGAAACTGAGCAACTTCTGAGTACTTCACTGAAATTCTAACCAGTTCTCATACTGAACACAAAATGGCATGGCCTGCCAGCCAGCGTTATGTCAAGCACTGCACTAACGTGTAAAAAGTGTCTGTCTCTGCCTTCCAGTGCTTCCAGTCTTTAAAAACAAACAAAAAAATTTTAAAAATTGGGGAGAAATGGTAAAGTTGCACAAAAGATGTTGCTGTAACTAGAGAAGAGACACATGCACTGCAGAATGTTTCACCCAAGCTTTCAAGCATGATTGATTGTTCTTAAACAAGGCTCAGAAAGTTTGTCCTTGCCCCATGTACTGTGGTTAGACATGTAGCCTGTTGAATTGTGTCCCTGTAGCAGTTTTGAGGGTGTTATTGCCAGAGAATACTACCCTATTTACCAGGCTTGGAGGTATTGAGGAATTACCAAAGGGGATCTGTTGCTCCTTATTTTTTTTTTCTTCTTTTCTCCCAATAGCATCTGGCTTGCCTTGATGATAGAAAAGGTCAGCATGTGGAAAATCCAGAGACAGACTGTCAAGAACAGTAACTGTTTGAGATAGTGAAAACCTGTTTCAAGATATTGTAAAGAGCAAGGGGAAGTTTTCTGGGAGAGGAATTGAAGCCAGCCAAAGAGAAATCTGGGCTATTAAATTAATTAGCCTGTCATGAGGTTTTTGAAAGCAAAGATGGAGCTCTATTAGCATGTTGGCTTCATGGCAAGTGAGAGCTGGCTGGAGCCTGGTCATCTGCATGTTGTTTTGGGATGAATTAAAGTCTTAAAGCCTGTGGGTTTTGTTGAAAAATGACATTTTGAAAGAGGCAAGTTGGCTGCTAGGAGTCAGAATCACAACAGAGCCAAAATAAGCTTCATATTTCTTAACCCCTGTGTCACTTTGAGGTCCAGATTATCCGGGATGATGTGCAAATGCGCAAGGACCGAGCATTGTGAGATACCGGGTTTTAGCAAGAGGGGAAAAGGAAAATAAACTACACTTGTCCATTATGTCAATACATGGCAGGTATGAAAAAGACTGAGTTAATCAAACCTGATAATCCTTGAGGAAAGGGAAGAGGCAGCTACAGAATGAGAAAAAAAGCTAGGGATGTGAGTAAACTGAAAACTCAGACTGTGACTTCAGTGTTTGGCACAAGTCAGAAGAACAAATAAAGCACTGAGGTGGTAGGGGGCAGGGAAAAGAGAAGTGTCAAGCATAAACTGAGAGTCTCGAGCCAGCATGCTGTGCGTTGTGGTAGTAGGCATCAAGTTGGATTTGTGGGAAAGATGGATAACAGCAAAAGAGCTAAATGGTTTGAATGAAGGCGACCAAAGGATTGCTGTGCTACGGTCATTTTTGTACTCTGGTTTGAATCGGATGCAACTCTGTTGGACTTCAAAGAGGAATACTGACATAGTGCTGGGAGGGAAATGGGCTTTCTTTTTATTTGAAAAGATGCAGATTAGATAAAATTGTGATTTATGTGATTCCATATACATGGAGAGCTGGCATCAAGGGCTGAGAAACTAGCAAATTAATAAAGGGCCAAAGAGAAATGAGCTGAATCCCAAGGGACTACTTATTTTCTCCTGATACAAAATGATCATTAAGAAAGATAAGCTTATTAAAATTAGCTAGTAAATATAATTTTGCACAGATTGTAACCAACAGTGCTTGTGGTCTACTTCACCTATGTGTGAACAGGAGATTAGGATCCTAAATGCCTTAAGATCTTTAAAGCTGTATAGCAGCAGCTCTGGGTAGGTCAAGGTGGAGGGATGCCAGGCTTCCTCCAGTGCCCCTGTGTTCCTTTTGCAGGTATTGCTGACCTCTTCAGATGGTGAATGGTTTGACATGTCTGAGTCAAAAGCTGTTCTTGAGTGTCAGTAAAGTTCTGCTTCAAGATTGCTGTTGGAATAAAGCAACGAAGCAGAGAGAGATGAAGGGTGTTAAGTATGGGGCTGGATACAGTACTGATCTGAAAGACAGGGAAGGGTATAGGGGCTCCTGTTTCATGTGGCTCTTCGCCCCTTCCCTCAGTACATCCATTTTTTATAATTTTGTATTTACATACAGGGGATGCACAGTTCCTGCTAAAGAAGGAAAAATACTATTCAGATTAACTTTCTAGGCAGGAAAAGCCTGTGCAGATCAAATGACAAGCAAAATCATTGCACTGTTCCCACCTTCTGTTGGAAAAAAAAAAAATCATATATTTTTTATTTTTGCAACAGAGGACACCAAGGAGGATGCCTGCTATCTACATCCAGAGTTACTGGAACTTATGAAAGTTTGCCCATCGTCCATAATCTTGGACCAAGAATCTTTAAGGTGAAGCTCCTGAAGCCATGCCAGCAGACCCTGTTTTCTAGTTTTATGAACAATTCTGATCTTTACAACTGTTGAGATCAGAAATTCTGCTGTTAGGTCAGTGTGACAGGCAGATAAAATTGAATTCATAGTGTCTTGATACAAAGGTAATTGAGTGACTTGTTAGTAAAACACATTTTTAAAAGTGTTACTGAAAAACTGTGGTTAAAACTCTTATGATGGGCAAAAACTTGTAAAGTTACTGGGTAAGTTGTCTGTGCAGAAGATACATGTGAAGACTGCACATTATGCATTATGTGCATGCACTCAGCTGTTTATATATTGTAAATGTATTTTTTTAAACAAGATTTTTAAAATTTGGATCTAAACAAAATTTATTTCCCATTTGCTTTTACTGATGGCTGTGTGTCTAAACCTCATGGTTACTGTCAGAAATACCAAATTTCCCCACTGTCTTAGAGCATAGGTTTATTAATTTACACAAATTAAAAAATGTAGAGATGGGGGAGAATCTCTAGCTAAGATTTGTGAAAAGTTTGAGGCCATTTTGTTTTGCTCCAGGGCCATGCAATCTGTAATATGCTTGTCAGTTAAACGGTTTGGGGTTATTTACCCATTCTGGGCACCTAGCCAGCCTAACTTACAAAATTTCAATTATAATGATTGTTAGGAATAGTTCTACTTCTTCCCTTGAATTTCTTCTGCCTTGCTTCTTTTCTTCTTTGAGGAAGTCTTAAATTTTCCTGTCAGTTCTGAGGAGACCTAATTTTCCCCTTAGGGGTTCCCACAGAGACGCAGAGTCGCTGAGGCTCTCCAGCTTTATAACAAATGTAATCCTTCCAGAGGCACCAAAAGGCAAGAGTGTCACTCCTCAGGATCAAATCCCTGCTGCCCTGATCAACAAAGCCAGGTCTTGCTGCTAGGAGACCTACAGTGTTCAGGGGTTTTCAATTTTATGGTTTAACATAACATTCTAAATATACGTCTAATTTGAAGGCTGAGAGGCTTTGGCACTTGCATCGTTCCTCATTTATGGCCACACCGTTTCCGTGGCAGTTGCCAGCAGTTGGTTGGTGAACGCTTTTGAAGTATTTTGATGCCCCTCCACAAAACGTGAATCAAAAAGGTCATGGTCACCCAGCAGCTTTAGGACTGCAAGTACTGTGAGGTACCCGTGGTTTGAAGGCCCTCGGGTATCACAGCATTTACTGCGCTATTGCCACTGGCCTCACAGTCTCCGGGAGGAATAAGCCACTGCTTCTGTTAGGCTCCTAGATTACTTTTTTCCAATTCTTCCCAGTCTGCTGCTTTGTCTAGACATAGATGTGGATGGCTTTAATTATCATAGAATCATTAAGGTTGGAAGAGACCTTGAAGATCATCTAGTCCAACCGTCCCACCACCACCTATTACTCACTAAACCATGTCCCTAAGTACCCCATATAACCTTTCCTTAAACACCCCCAGGGACGGTGACTCCACCACCTCCCTGGGCAACCCGTTCCAATGCCCGACCACCCTTTCCGAGAAGAAATTTCTCATCTCCAACCTGAACCTCCCCTGGCGCAACTTGCAGCCGTTCCCCATTGTCCTGTCACTAGTTATCTGCGAGAAGAGGCCAACCCCCAGCTTGTCACAACTTCCTTTCAGGGAGCTGTAGAGGGCAATAAGGTCTCCCCTGAGCCTCCTCTTCTCCAGACTAAACAGTCCCAGTTCCTTCAGCCGCTCCTCATAAGACCTGTGCTCCAGACCCTTCACCAGTTTCATTGCCCTTCTCTGGACATGCTCCAGGGCCTCGATGTCTTTCTTGTGGTGAGGGGCCCAAAACTGGACACAGTACTTGAGGTGTGGCCACACCAGGGCTGAGTACAGGGGGAGAGGGTGCTGGAAGGTTCAGTTTCATGTTGCTGGTGTGAGCTGGGATAGCAGCTTCCTTCATGAGAAAGCCTGTGAGGTGGTGATAGTGTGTTGATCCAGTGTGGAAACTGGGCAAGTCTGTAATCTTAGGAACGTTGTACTCTGCTGTTTTATCATCGGGGATTTGCAGGGTCAAGTATGGCAGCAGTCCAGGCACGGCGCATAGACGCCATTGCGCAGCTCTTCAAACAGAGCTCCTGTTGTGCACGATAGGAAAAACAGATGTAAAAGATCCTTAATCTCAGCTGTCATCCTTGCAGAGGAGCTGTGCCTCTCTTTTCCTGCATGTCATGTAGATTCTGGGTGGGATGCTCTGATTCTGCTTTGTCTGTGCAAGTGGTTTCAGTTTGTGATGAGGTGGTGGTCTGAGAAAATCCAGCGCTTATCTTGCTTGTGCCTTGCACTGCTGGGTTGCTGTGTCTTCAGTGATAACATGTTTCTGGGGAATGTGCTGTGGGTCCTTGCTGTTAGTGCTGGAGCTCTTCCCAGGTTACTCTTTCTTCTCATCAGTATGAACTTAGAGGAGCAGTAGGAACATTGGAGATGGGTAAATAGTGATGGTGTGTCAGGTTATTATGGATTTCTGGCCAGAAATTTTCCATCAGGAAATTTCCTGGCTTCAAACCAGCTTCTTGGGGAACAGAACTCTGCTGAGGATTTCTGAAGTCTCTGAATGTAAAGTCAGGGACTCTGTGCAAAATTACAATGGACAACTTTTATATGGCTTATTTGTTTAATGATTTATATATATATATGACTGCTGTGTTACTTTGCTCATTTGGTTTTGAAAGTTCAATAAGTAAAACCAATTTACCAGAGGGGACTTGGAAAAGTGACATGCTGGGAATCAGTGATAACCAGTTTAGTGGTAAAATTTCAGTCTTAATGCCTCTGTGTCAAGAACTGTCTAGGGGCAGATGTGGCACATCTCTTGTTCAGCAGGTTTTGCTCCCAAAGCATTAACTTACCACACAAGCACTGGGTGGACCTGTCCTGCTGAAGGAAGTGTAGCGAGGGAACTGTGGTGGGTTAACCCTGGCTGGAGGTCAGGTGCCCCCCAAAGCAGCTCTATCACTGTCCATCCTCAGCTGGACAGGGGAGAGAAAATGACAAAAGGCTCCTGGGTCGAGGTAAGGACAGGGAGAGATCACTCACCCATTAATGTCATGGGCAAGCCAGACCCAACTCAAGAAAATTAATTTACCAATTTACCAATCAAAACAGAGCCAGGTAATGAGAAATAAAACCAAATCTTAAAAAC
>VWZZ01005932.1:1018793-1058818 GCA_013399095.1 Psophia crepitans
TTGAGTGGTGTGTTTTGAGGTGGTTTTTTTTTTTTTTTTCCTTCTTAACTATGTTATCCCAGAGGTGCTACCACAGTTGCTGACAGGCTCGGCCTTGGCCAGCGGCAGGTCTGTCTTGGAGCCGGCTGGCATGGGCTCTGTCAGACAAAGGGGAAGCTTCTGGCAGCTTCTTGCAGAAGCTGCCTCTGTAGCCCCCCTGGCTACCAAATCGTTGCCATGTAAACCCAATACAGGAACTGAATGGCTTTTTAACACAGGCTAACCAGACATCTCCAGAAACTCCCCATATATTTTCAGGTTTTGAGGTATCTCATTAATAGCATTCTTGTGTGCTTACCACTTTTTTCATTGAAAACTATGTTTTCAACCAATTATGTTTAAACAGTTTAATGTCTGTGAAAAATCAATTTGCTGAGCCACAATGTCTAAATCTGTAGTAGAATGTAAAAGAATTGAGTGGGTGTGAGAAACTACTGTCGCCCTCATCTAATGGTTGGCAGTGACACTGGGGATATCCATTGCCAGGGAACCTGAACTGTGGACCTTGGGGCTGTGTCTTTTTAAGGGTTAAGTGCAATAGCCTGTCATCTTGTGCCAGGATCGTTCAGGAGCATCAGGGATCTGAATTATTTTTAAGTGTTTATGCTACTTCAGAGCTGGATTATGTAAGGTCTCTAAATTTCCTGCTTTACATAATTAGGACTAACAGTTTGCAAAGATCTTCCACTGAAGGAATTAGAAATAATTCTACCGCCCCACAGACTAATATCAATAACTTCAGATGTTTATAATTCTAGGGGAAAGTCAGTCTGTTCCACTGAGCTGAAATAGATCGTCCAAAATGTCAAAAAGATTGTGGAGATGTTGCCCCTGTTTCCTCCATCAGAGGTTTATTTTGCTTCAAGAAAATTGATGTCAAGACCTGATTTATTTTTTTTCTTTCCCTTCCCTTGGATGCATGGACTTGTTTCATTTCTATCCAGAATACAATTTTCTGTCAGCATAAACGACCATGTAATTGCTTCAGAAACATTCAAACATGAAAGTGTGACTTCAATTATTCCTAGACACAATACAATGCTGGCATTGCAAATATTGCTGTGGTTGTTACAGCCCAGTTCTTGTGATCACAAAGTTAAGTTTGCAGACTCCTGTTTCGACATGATTGGTCTTGGGAAGCCTACCAAGAATCAAGCAGAAAAACTTGTAGTGGACAAGGTAGCTTCCCTTTGCTTTATTATTTTGATCCCTTTGATTCAAGGGGTCATCCAGTTTAAAAACTCCCAGCTTTGCATTGCTTTAGTTTTGTTTACTGTTATTTAGCATCTGAAATAATTCTCCCAGCATGTAAGTTCAGGGTTTATCATTTTCCAGCTTACATCCCCACCACTCTGGGCACACAGCCAGGGGGGTGGAGGGGGATGTGGTAGAAAGAAGAAAGGGAAGAAATATGGGGATGTGCCTGTCTTTTGACATTTGAACATGGAAAGAAAACTATGTTATTTTGTCACTTTTACATCATGTAGTGCAAGCATGATTTGTGTAGAAGTGTGCATCACAGTTATTCCTGGCTTATCACGTGTTTTTAGGCTTGTTTTGGGTTTTTTAATAATACTGTTTGATTAAAGATCCCAGACCAACTTGAGAAGCTCAGTGACTTTCAAAACAACTGTATTTGTAAGGAGCAGCATCTGCATTTCACAAAAGTTGCTACTAGCAGCAGTCAGTTTACCCAGCAAGTGATTAGGGTGACTTTGAGGGTGGCTTCAGTGAGTGCCTTTTCCTACTGAGACAGATGGTACAGTGAATTTAGTGAAAATTAATTAATAGGGGAGAGGCAGGGAAGACAAGAAGAACTTTGAAGGTTATTTATATTCTAGGTTTTGTCTAGCAATCAGAACATTTTTCTGAAAATGGAAATAAAGGGTTATAATGAATGAGTCTTGGAAAGCAGCATCTAGAAAATAATGGTTTATTAGAGCATGATGAGTTGACTTCTTGCCTTGCAGAGTTACATAGTTGCTCTCTAGTGTGTGTTTAGTTTAATGCTATATCCAGAGGATGTAGTAAAGATGTGTTACGTTGGACCTAATGGCTCACCCCACACGCTGTCTTCTTGAGTAGCCCGTGTGGTTACATTTCAGTATGGCTACAAGTGGCTGGATTATTCTTCAGCTTGATGGATTGAGGCAGATCTTGGAAAAAATGCAAAATTTCAAGGAGCTGCTTTGGCCAAAAAATGTTTCAGGTACTGCAAAAGACAGGTATTTGTTTTGGTTAAGTATTGCAATCCTGTTTATCATTGAAGAAATGAATAAATTATTTTTCTTTGAACAAATAGCTTTTTCTTTATGCTTTTTAACAGACAGTAAAGGATGATCCCTGTCTTACCTGGAACATGTGAATTGATCTGTACTTATCTCTGTGCTGGGTTATGTGGTATCATCCAGGACAAGATGTTGGGTTCTTAAAGACTAAAGCATATAATGTTGCAGAGCCTGGTGAGCCTGCAGTTCTCTTTCAGCATTGAGGGTGATAAAAATGAGGACTTAAGGGACAATAACTGCCATTGTTTTATTTCTCCCTGCAGTTCTTTTCACTTCTTACCTGCTGTTTCTCGGTGGTTTCTAATTCCCCTTATTTGTTGTAGTTTTCCCTATGCAGGAGGGATGAGGAGGACCAAAAGAACTCCATCACCATCTTCTCATTTTGTATTGCCCTTCAAAAACCTTTGCATGTCAAGCTACTCTTCATCCTGTGACTACATCACAAGGTAATTATATTTGGTTTTTGTTTGTTAATAAGTCTGGTGCATGGTTTAATCTGACAGTCATATCCCTCATGAATAATAAAAAAAAAACAACCAACCCACAAAGCAGACTTGCAAGAAGTATTCATGAGAGACATCTGAGGGCTGTACAGAGCGGGCCTGTGGTGATCCTGTGCTGCACAGGGGTTCCTCTCCTGATACTTCCTCCCTTGGAAAGGAGAATTCACCTGTGTGCCACCTGCAGTATAACTGAACTGCATGACTTAAGGTTGCCAACTCAGACTCTGCTACAGTTCTGCAGGACAGCCTCTGCGTTGACAGCTGCTGGCAGTTCCTTAGGAAGGAAAATCATATGGCAAACTGAAACTGCGTTGAGGTGTCTCCTCCCTCCTAGTCTCTTCAGAAGTGTACTTGTCATGACCCAAATGAATGTGATGTGCCTCCACAACAAACCTAGGCAGAGTATAGGCTCCATTTATTGAAGAAAGTATCCCCTGTCTACTTGGCCAGAAATGTTTGTTGTCTGCCTCATTCCCTAGATGCTTGCAGTTCTATTTTATCCACTGTTTGCGTAAAGTGTGAAATATACCAGTGTAAAGTTAAGCAGTTTATAGCTCAGCATTATGTGGGGTTTTTTTCCTATTCAGATATGCCTGACTTTGAGAATCGAATCTCACCTAAAAAGATGATTTAATTCCTCTGGACCTTGTTTTAGAACAGTAATGGTGCAGCTTCTGAAGCTTAGAAGTGTCTTTTCACCATGTCAGCAACCCAGAGAAGGACTCGCTGAACGAAACTGCTTCAAATCCTGGATTCATGCAAATTAAGAAGATGGAACAAGGAAAAGACCTATAAGTGAGTTCCGATCTTCAGATTATCCCAAAATACGTTTTGTTGTAGGTGAGATGACTCAGAGCTAAAACCTTGCTCTGCTTTCTATTTTTGCTGAAACTAACGTATCATCAGAAGGTGCACTTAAGTGTATACAGGTGGTTTTCATGGCTCTCTGGTATTGTTTCCTGACCAGGAGAAAAGTTCTCTTATTTACTTCAAAAATGAGCTTGAATGTGAGTGAAGTTTTGTGGGGAAAGCATACTCTAGGGCCTCAATGCAGTCAGTTGCCAATGCTTGTCAATTCTAAGTGTCTGAGACATTACCTAGTTCAGGAAGAAACCTGGAATGCCAGAGAGCGATTCCTACACTGCATTACCAAGGCTTCTGTGCTGCTTTTAAGTTTCAGCACCAACACTGACAAGTGCTGTACTGTGTACTACAGCGATGCAATTAAGATAGCAGACAATCTTGACAGGAGACTTGGGGTTCAGGACTGAGAAGAGCTAAAGCCAGCTGAATTTTATATTCCAATACCAGTTCTACTAGCCACTGACTAGACTTCTGACACCCAGACAGGTGTTGTGATCTGCCTTCATGCCTGAAGTAGGAAAAAAACATCTGAGGAAAATTTCTTCCTTGTTTGAAAAAAGAAAAAGCCACATGGAAGTTCTCTCGGGCATCATTCAGAAAGATACTGTTTCTATGTTCTTGCATTGCACCCTTGTCCAACAATTCATGGTGCTCCAAAATTCTCCAGATACAGGCTGTTCACAATGAGTTCTTGACTTAAGGTAGAAAAGCCATTTTTAAGTTCTGTTGCTTCTGTGAGGCTGTAACTCCAAGCTAGGTACCTTCGAAGTGATGCTGCCTGCAGCAGCCTCCCCATGCTTCTCCTTGGACCCAGTCAAACGATTGTGGCTACAGCTGGTGCTTCAGGTTAGTTTAGCTATGCTCTACTTCAAATTTGTGTAGAATGATACAGGCATTAGCAAATGAACCAGGCTAGGCAGAGACCTGTGTCTTCTGTGAAGAAAAGCCTTGAACATGCTCATTTTTAAAATGTCCTCATTTATGATCTCTTGGGCCTTCTGGCTTGCTATTAGTCCATATTTTTTCTGTCTTTCTTCTATTATAGTTTTGCAAAGAGTAATCTAGACTTTAACTTTCACACACATGAAAGGGTATTTACTGACTTACACTGAAAAGAACTGGACAGTATTTTCCTAAAGAAACAGTATCCCTATAGTCCAGTATATAGACAAAACGTGCACATTAGTTAGGCATAAGAGCATCACTTGTTAATAGCGTAACGTTAGTTACTGCCTTTAGTATAAAGGTGGGCAATTGCACAGTGATACTGACAGGGCATGTGACTTGGTCTGAACTAAAGACTTTTTTTCCAGCCAAAGACAGGAATTTACGTGGCCACCAACATACTCACATCTTAATACGCAAACTGTAGGCAGTATTACAGCCGGACTGATAGTAACACAAGCAATGAAGCAAGGAGGATTATTTATCCAGTTGAATTGCCTACACCTTCAACTGATCTAATTATTCTAAATATCTCTAGCTCCAAGCCCTCTAGTATGGTGGAGTTCTTTCATGTTTAAGAAAAGCATAAATAATCCTCCAGCTGAAACTGATGCAAACTATGCCCAAATGTTTCTTACAGTGCCAGAAAAAGGAATCGTAATATAAATTTCAGTCAACCTCCAAAAGGTTTAACATTACAGTACTGTAGGTAGTAAGGTATCTTTCCTTCTCCTTTTCAATAAAAACAAACTTAACTAAGGAATTCTCACTTCACCACAGCATTGTGGGAAAATGATCCATTTTTAAGAGATTCTGAAGAAACTTTTACTGATGTTCTGTTAGAACTGTAACAAAATAGTTAAATTACTTCCTATATCTTTTCTTCCCCCCTTCTCTCCTCTTGAAGGAAACTTGTATAGAATTTACAGCAATAAATTAATTTTCAGTTTTTCATTTGAAGGAAATTAAGAGCTTAGGTAAGTTAAAGACTTCAAAATTTGTTTTATTTTGTTGAATGTTCAAGATGTGTTTCAGCAACTTTAAAATCAGAATGGGAATGTCTTTGAAAAAGACAACTATATGAGAGAACCACATTTAAAATGTGTTAAGAAATATTAGTTTATTTAACCAGTTTTCACAGCTGAATATTTATTCTATAAAAACTTTACAGATTGTACAGTTTATATATAGTTCAAACTACTAGAACAAAAAAAGTAGGTCCCACAGATGCAAAAATACTGTACCAATCCAAGTAAAGGCAGATTTACACACTGTACAGCTCTCCACTGGGAAGGGGAGGTGGGTCAGTTCCAAGTAAAAACTTCAAAACTGTACAAAAATAAGGTTTGATTTCTTTTTCATTCTTCATAATACATTCAGTAAGATTGCAAGCACAGATACCCAAGTAATAATAGATATCTGCAGTCAGGAATCAATAACCACTCCTGAAAGGAATGCAAATAGGTCTATTTACACAGGGCACTCTTTTACACCATACTGTATATAGTGTATATTTAAAATAATAAAAAAGCATAGACAAAGAACATTAAACATCTAATATAAGGTAGTTTTTTTTTTTAAAAAGGAGTTTTTTTTTTTACTTAATAGAAAACCAAAAGAATTTTAACTTATTAAATAATATATTCTAAGTGAACCTAAAATTTATGAACATAAAATGCATTTTTGGTGTAATACATCAATTAAACCAGCAAATAGGAAAAAAAAAATAAAAAAAAGAACCAAACCCCAAACTGTATATAAAGTAGTATTCTCACCCAGCGACAGAAGCACTTATGTAGTTATTAAAAAAAAAAAAACCAAAACAAAACCCAGAGAGACTATTTAAAAACCCACTAAAACTAACTTATAACTTAGGATATTCATATATAAGATATTCAGTGATTCACTAATACTGCAAAACAAGCTTTTTTTTGTTTTGTTTTTTTTCCTTCCTCCTTTCCCTCATTCCCCTTCCCCAAGAGACAGTGGTTTCTTCATGCTGTGTGGGTAAGAATTAAACACATTCCTGCCCCCTTCTTCCCACCCCTCTATACCTCCCTCCCAAAAAAGGACAGAGTGTTTTCTTAGCATTAATCCTGAGCACACTCTCTTTTTGGGGATGTGTGTGATTTCATCGTAGTTGGGTTTAATTCCCCAAAATTTTAGAATGTTCCGTTACTTGAGGTATTTCAACCTTCTTCTGAGACAACGTCTTGTATCTTAGCTGACTCGTTGGGCAGTGAAAGTAAGGGCTGGCTAATACCCGTTTCAATTCTGTATTCTAATGAAAAAGAAAAGCATTATTCCAGACTTCCCTGCCACACAGAAAATAATGCAACACCATTCACTTTTTAGTCCATTTCTATTTGATACAGTACTAGCCAAAGATAACAAAAACTAGATCCTCTGAAGAGATGTTTGGTAGTGCACTCTATCTTTTTTTTTTTTTTTTNTTTTTTTTTTTTTTTTTTTTTTTTAGCTTGTGTGTGTGTGTGTCTACATACACACTCACACACATATTACATTTTTTAATATATATATATATAAAAGACATACATATATGCACACACAGTTTTTTGTGTGTGTGTGTATATATCTATATGTAACAATTGGGGAGAAAGGGATTTTGTTCAAATTTAAGTGATACAGTACTTTCTTTTAAACCCCTTGACAATAAAAGGGGAGGGGGGGGTTCCACTCTTGTTCCCAAGCTGAGCAAGGGGTGAGTTTCTTTAGGTTTTAAAACGGGCATATTTTGCTTGCCCTGATGTCCAAGAAATACAATTCCAGTGTCAATGGGCACCTCATCAGAACTCGTCAATTTTCTTCTGCAGATATTTTAACATTGAGTCCATCCCTTGTGCTGAGCCCCAGATTTTCTTCAAAACTTCACACTCCTTTTCATTTGCTTGTTCCAAGTCTACCTTCATGATATTACGTACTAAAGCTTTGGATTCTTCAAGTACCTAGGCAAAAAAAAAATAATAAGGGAGTTGGGTCAGTATTACATGAGAACTGAGCAATGTCTGCAGTTACAGGTTTATATGGACAAAGCCTGAATGTGAATATGAACCTAAGCTTAGCATCATAGCATGTCCATGAGTTGATAAGAAATGTTTCTCAGAGGCTTTCTTGTAGCATCACACAGGAATTCCTTTACCCTATAACAGCACAATTTACATAGTGCACCAAAATGTGGAAGTAATGAAAATCATGACTAGGAAAACAATTATGTATGGTTTTATCCTGATAACTAGGAAAAAACTTCCATTTTGGTGAAGGGAAATCACAACACTATTACCCAGAACTGCTTTAATAACCAGGCAGACCTTGAATCTCTTGGGCATTTAAAAGAGACTGAAAAATCTTGTTTGCGTTTTCATTTAGAAAACAATCTGTTTCAAAATCCAAAATTTCTAATGCACAGAACAGTTAATTTCTACTGCACCTCTTCTCATAAGAGACCATCAAATATCGGGAGTTTCAGCTACTTTGTGCAACTGCCAATAGTGCACACAACTGTGAAAGCACTAGGTGTTACTCATGAAACTAGAAGTTCAACATAATGTCAGACTGCATTTATTTCCTTGGTGATTTAAATTACAACTCAAGACATTAAATTACAATGCAAGATTTCTGTGTTTCTGTGCAGTTCTTAGGGTAATTGTTTACACTATTGATTAGAATAAGTTGGACTTAACAATATATTTTGGTTTTAACACAGTTGCCTAAGAGTCCAGTGCTGGTTTAATATTCTTAACCACAATGTACTACGGCACTGATGTGGTTTAACTCCAGCCAGCAACCAAACACCACACAGCTACTTGCTTACCCCCTCCTCCCAGCAGGATGGAGGGGGAAGAAAAGTGGAAGGGTAAAAGTAAAAAAATTCATGGGTTGAGGTAAGAACAATTTAATAATGGAACCAAAATATAACAACAATAATAATACATTGCAATGAAAAGGAAAATAACAAAAGGAGAGAGAAATAAAACCCAAGGAAGACAAGTGATACAAATGAAAACCAGTTGCTCACCACCAACCAACCTATGCCCAGGCAGTCCCCAAGCAGCAGCCCCCCTGCCAACTTTCGCCCTTCTTTTTATTGCTGAGCATGACATCATATAGTATGGGATATCCCTTTGGTCAGTTGGGGTCAGCTGTCCCAGCTGTGTCCCCTCCCAACTCCCTGTGCACCCCCAGCCCTACTTACTGGTGGGGTGGTGTGAGAAGCAGAAAAGGCCTTGGCTCTGAGTAAGCCCTGCTCAGCAGTAACAAAAACACCCCGTGTTGTCAGTGCTGTTTCCAGCACAAATTCAAAACCCAGCCCAGTACCAACTACTATGAAGAAAATTAACTCTATCCCAGCATCTGCTAAAGAAGAGTCAGTTACAAACTTAAAAAAAAATAAATCCTCAAAGCCCCAGAAATAAAAAGATACATAAGAAAGTGTTAAAAGCCTATACTAAAATGCGGTCCTTGTTTCATGAAAATACCACACTAACGATGTAGTGTAATAACACATCTTATGAATCTAATTATTAAAAAAAAGTAAGAAATAAAGGAAACTTACAACTGAATTACATGTGACAAGTTCCTTAATTCGAACCATTACTTCCTGTGTGAATGTTCCCGGCCAAAACACTTGAGAGACGAGTCCTTTGGCACAAGCTTCCTGCGCTGTCAACTTCCTTCCACTGAACAACATTTCATTGGCCTGAAGGGATAAAAAGTTACTTCTGGTATGAAATGTAATGAGACAAAACTTATTAAAGGAAAAATGTTCAAAACAAATAAGGAAAATGCCTCCACTATTTCAAATAGTTTTATTATAGCTCTTCCAACCGGTAATTAATAAAGAAAAAGACTTGCCTACAGATAGCTGGTCGGTGTTGTTGACTATACTACATCAGTAGTTCTAAAAATACGGATTAAGGTTAAACGTGACAATGCCTTTTGTCATTTCCCATTCCTGAGTGTTCATTAGCTCTAGCTTTCTTGCAGTATTGCTGACTTGGTTAACTGTATATGTGGTAATAGGTTATAATGCCTGGCAGATCTGTAAAACAGCAAGGAATACATCAGCTCACCCTTTATAATAACGTTAGTTGTAGCAATGAAATCTTTGCTAAAAATTTACATTATTTGTAAATTATAAAGATAACCCTGTTTTGGTAGTAGACCTCCTGGGAACTGCCAGTCTTGGTAGGAAAGAACAGTTAAATATTTTGCAACTAAAATGTTTTTTAGTACTGAAAAGGTTTGAAACCTAAGTATATGATTTATTTCCAACACCTTCTCAAAAGTTTTCAGCAGTATTTAATTTATGATGCACCATTTAAAATAACAGGATCATCTTATAAATTCTAAGATGACCTCCAAAACCCACTGAAGTGAGCAGGATATATTCCAATTTTGGATCAAATTCATAGAAAATAAACATTCCCATTTTATTCAGGAGTTCAATATTGAACTGCTACATCCTTTCAAAAGCTGATTTAGCAGTCTTATTAAAAAAAAAGAACAACCTGCAACAAAAAACCAACCCCGTATTTAAAAGATCTAGCACTAATTTAAAGGTACAAAACAGAGCAGTACATTCTATGCAATAACTTTAAGTCTTTTTGATGTGTAATTATCACACCCTTCACTATTTATCAGCTTCCCCATTAAAGCTTCATCCTACAACGTTTTACACTTATGCTTTAATTCCACCTTTAGTGAAGTTTCTTCTATACTTAAACTTTTTGTTTGCAGTGACATCTGCATGGAAACAGCCAGCAATGATTAAAGAGTCAGTAACTGTCAACCTCAAAAAAAGAAGAAAATCATTTTACATTGAAAATATGACAAAGCCATCACTGAACTCTTAAAATATAGGCAATAAGGCTGTTATAAAACACCCAAACCTGGCAGGCATAGCATTTCTGAGGGCAAAATTCTGAGTTTTTTAATGTTTTCTAATACTGGACATTGTGGTAATTATTACAGCAACTTTAGTGAAGGATCTGAAGTTCTCTCATTACTGCAGGTAATGTTCCCAATATTGTCATTTTATACCTGAAGAAATTTGAGAACTCTGACGTCTGTTACTTGTCCCTTTGGAACGAAATACAAAGCCTGGGTTCTACTGGCAGTTTGGTTGCTGACTCTCAGTCCATTGGGAATGTAAAAAAATAAAAAAGAAATTTCCAGGGATCTTTTACATAAAATATATCACCAGCACTTCTCTCATACGTAATGTGGAAAGTTGTGATTCACATGTATTAGTTTAAAAAAACCTAAGTGTCAAACTAAAGATGCAAATTATCTACCCCTATAGTTCTACCTTCCATGAAAGCAAAATCAAATATACAAGGTTCATTAGCTATCACTATACCTTCTAATTTTCCAGATTATATATGAATAATACTAACCTGAAACACTACCCAAAAATCAGTGATATGCACAAGTTTGTCAAAAAACGGGGATAGTTCTCCTAAGGAGATACGGAAAAAAATTCTTCCAAAATAGTTTTAAAAGATACTTAGCATTTATATCAAATATCAAATCATGAAGCCAATCTAACTAGGAGTTAGGAAAGTCAGAAATTTAAGTCAGCTGGTCAGGTCTACATATTCTTCTCCTGTGTCTTCAGTAACGGGGATAAAAATGAACGCTAGAAAACCTTAATACATTTTTTCTAAAACTCAGTAGCAACTGCTGAGTTCGCCTGAACACGAAAAGCCACAGACTGTAATGGTGCAGTTTGCTTATTTCTGCCAGCCGTAACATGGCATTAGCAGAAAACCTCACATGAAATGAGCACTTGCTCCCATTAGTGTTCTCACTTGACAGGTTTTGAGGGGAAATGTTTTGCTCTGCCATCTTCATTTTTGATCTACACACAGCATATGCTGGAGACCCACTGCTAAGCAGGCTTTAATCGTATAACCATGCCTCGTATCTGCTGTAAAAATTAACACACTTGGTGGCTACTTTCCAAGAAATAGAATACAGCGATAGAAATGAAGATTGTTAAAATATTTCATTAATAGAAGTTTCTCATTAATGACCTTCATTTTCTACTCAGTCTGTCTTTCTCCTTCCACAGAGGAACTTCCCTGGGACCTCCCCTGGTCTGTCTTTTACAGAGAGAGCTTTGAGGCTGACAGGGGACCACACATGGAAGCCCAGAGCCACTAGCTGCCGTGGAGCACCCCGGCTGTTTTGCACTATGGTCAGGAGGCAGCTGGTCTCTGTGATGCCTGAGATGAGACCCTGGCTGCAATGTGGACTATGGGGTACATGAAGATGGTGGTCCATCACAACTGACAGAAAAGCATAAGGAATACCACCATCGTGCTGGAGAGCAACAGGGAAACCCACAGTGCACGAAGGTTGATCATGTGGCTCTTGTGCTTTATATCCAGGACCAGAAAACCTGACCAAGTACTCCACACCAGATGCACAGTAACATACCTCCCCAAACAGACCTTAATCTCTATTATAGGCTATTTTCAAAACTCAAAAGCCAAGTAAGTTTAAGAATCCTTCTAAAACTCTTGGCATTCCCCATACAGTATCAGTTTTGAATCCTAAGCACTGGGCTTCAGATCTCCTGTAACAATGACCTCTGCTGAACATGTTCTGTGAAACACCCCTCCATGATAGGCCTGCTCACCAGCCAACACTGACCTGGTAGGGAAAATGGAAATTCCATCAATCTTGTGATTGAAGATTTTTACATAACTGCTGCTGATAAAAATAATGCGCTGAATCAGACTTACAAGAGTTAAGGGTGGGACTCATATTGCTGAATTAATACAAGTTTTACGATGCATACTGAGGCCTTAGTTCTTTCTTTCGCATGATATTTTAGTTTTTGTTCCCCTGAATGTTTCTTGTCTCACTCAGACCATCTCTTCTGTCTGTTGACTTCCCTCTCCCTTTTATAGGTAGAACGCATGCTACTTTAGCAAAATTTTTGGTATGGATTCTGAGTATATTCCATGAAATCTGCTGACTAAACTCCAACTTTGGCCCATACAGCACTGATGCTGCTATCCTGCAGAGGGCCGAGGATAGTATGAAAACAGTGGACTTTATTTTTTTCCCTTTTGCACTAATATTATGGAATTGTTATCACTGGAAGCTTTCAATTTAAATCTTTATATTTAAAAATGAGAGTATTCACAAACACACATGAAAGCCTATACTAGGGAAGAGCTGCTTGCCTTTTTTTTTTGTACAACTTCTAAAGAAACGAAAAGTAACAACCACAAGTCTCTAAAGGACAGGGATGGATGGATGGACGAATGGATGGATGAATGGCCAAATAAAAAGGGAAAGGAACAATCAGTAGTTTGAAACATGCTAAGATATTCAAGATACTCTTATAACTGTTAATCTATTTCAGTTACCTTTTCTGTTCTCTTCTAATAACTAAATCCAGACATCACACAATTAGTCATTAGATCTGTTCGAGCTAATGCTTTTAATATCTCTGAAATCTGCATTTTTATATCAAGAAATGCCTACACGGAAAAACTGGCTTCTATAATAAACAGTAATTTAGAAAAACCAGGTGTAGCTACAAGCCCTTGTTTCCTAATGTTACCATTCAACTTCAGATTGGAATGGGGCCTAGGTCTAACCGTTTTCAAAGAACACAGCGTAAAAAATAGTAAGCAACATGAAAATAATGTGAGTGAGAGTGTTTTTAAATAGCTTTTTGTTACATTTGATTCTTTCATCTAATTGAAAAGCAAGAAAAAGGGATACTAAGTAACATGTGTCTGACGCTTTCAGCAACAATGCAAAACATTACCAGATTTTTTTTCAATAAATTGAGTGCAAGACTGAAAAAAAAAAAAGTCCTTCACAAAGGTGATCTGGACAGAGTATTTCTTGCACAACATGCTAGCGTTAAACATCAGCAGAGATCTACAAAGCGAGAAAGTTTGACACGACTTCTTGAGAACGAGTGCACAAAAGCCAAGTTACTTATTGTGCACACCGGCACGAGACTGCTGCTAGCTGGTGACACAGCGCTCTGCTGCGTAAGGACACTGAGTGCAGCCCAGCCCGTGCTCCGCCACATCCTGACGCTACGCTGAACCCAAGACACCGGTGGCTGTGGCTGCTTCTCACGAGGCATCGCAGGGCAGGTGTCCCCTGGCCTGCAGGACAGAACCCTTCTGCCTGTGTCGGGGTTAAGGGTGCCCATGACGTGGGATTAGGTCCCGCGCCTGCTTTCTGCTTTGTGCATGCAGGTGAAGACTAGTTTGTAACAGCATGGAGCGAGAAGCTATAAATACTGGTTTCTTATTAAGATTTTTCAGCAGAGAAGGAAAAAATAAAGAAACGACACCACAGCAAAGGCAGAGAGTCTTGAAATCACTATGGATAAACTATCACAACTGCATTGTGAAGCTGTCAGCCCCGACCCTGCAAGCTACTTACAGAAGCCAGGCCCATTATCCGAGGGAATGTAAGGGATGAGCATCCATCTGGACTTTGTCCAAAAGTAGTGTATGGTGTCTGAAACCAAGCCTTCTCGTTAGCCCAAACCACATCACACAGAGGCAATATAGATGCTCCGAGTCCGATGGCTGGGCCATTTACTGCTACAATGATAGGCTTCTTAAACTGAATAAAAGTATTCACAAAATTCCTGAAGAGAAACAGAAACACGGACTCACTACATGTATAAAGAGAGTAAGATACACCAGCCCTTGACAACTCAGTAATAGTTCATCTCCACAGTAACACCACTTTCAAACCAACCTGATTACCGTCCACGCTGAGGCGGTTAGCTTGGTGGATGAGGGGAGAACAGTGGATATTGTCTACCCAGACTTCAGAGCGAGGCTTTCAGCACTGCCTCCCGTAAGACTCACAGTCAAGCTGTTGATGTATGAGCTCGATGAGCAGAAAGTGAGATGGACTGAAAATTGAATGGCTGGCCCAGAGGGTGGTCAACAGTGGCAGCAAGTCTAGTTGGCAATTAGGAGGCCAGTAATTAGTGTTGCTAATGGTGGTGGCTAATGGTATCCTGGCCTGCATTAGGAGGAGTGCTGCAGGAGGTGATCCTTTCCCTCTGCTCAGCACTGGTGTGCAGTTATGGGCTTCCCAGTGAAAGACAGATGTGGAGCTACTGAAGATGGTCTAGCAAAGGGCCACAAAGATGATGAAGGTACTAGAGCATCTCACACGAGAAAAGGCTGAGAAAAGCTGGGACTGTTCAGCCTGGGGAAGAGCAGGCTTGGGGGGGAATCTCATCAATGTGTACAAATGCCTGAAGGGAGGGTGCAAAGGGGATGGAGCCAGGCTGTTTCCAGTGGTGGAAAGTGACAGGACCAGGGCAATGGGCACAAACAGAAACACAGGGGGTTCCCTCTGAACATCGGGAAACACTTTCTTACTGTCAGGGTGACTGAACGGGTGGCCAGCAAGGTTGTGGACTCTTCATCCTTGGAGATATTCAAAAACCCTGCCTGGACATGGTCCTGGGCAGCCTGCTCTAGGTGACTCTGCTGGAGTGGGGGCAGGTTGAACAAGATGACCTCCAAAAGGCCCTTCCAACCTCAACTGTTTGCTGATTCTGTGAAAGCCTTGCATTTCTCCCAGCCCAAAAGCAGCACAGTAATTGGGCAGATGCGGATTTAATGCCACTTCTACAACCTGACGTGGTGCTTGCAGGATATTCACATGCCTCACAGCCCTCTAAGCTGAGGCTGTAGTTATACCTCAGCTCTGGGCACCAAAATTGTGGTTACAGCCCTGCATGGTCTTCACTGTGTTTATGTATGACATTGATATAAGGTATCTTAATATAATTTGGAGTGAGTCCAGAGGAGGGCCATGAAGCTGATCAGAAGGCTGGAGCATCTCTCCTACAAGTTCAGGCTGAGGGAGCTGGGGGTTGTTCAGCCTGGAGAAGAGAAGGCTCCAGGGAGACCTAATTGTGGCCTTGCAGTACCTGAAGGGGCCTACAGGAAAGCTGGAGAGGGGCTGTTACTGGGGCATGTAGTGACAGGACAAGGGGTAATGGGTTTAAACTAAAAGAGGGAAGATTTACATTAGATATTAGGAAGAAATGATTTACTGTGAGGCCCTGGAACAGGCTGCCCAGAGAAGTTGTGGAGGCCCCATCCCTGGCAGTGTTCAAGGCCAGGTTGGATGGGGCTTTGGGCACCCTGGTCTAGTGTAGGGTGTCCCTGCCCATGGCACTATAGGGGATGGAACTAGATGGTCTCTAAGGTCTCTTCCAACCCTAACCATTCTGTGCTTCTACCTATCTATATTTTTAAGTGAAGGTGTATAGGTCTAAGTGAAGATGGACAAAGCATTAATGAGTTTCCTTAAGGAGTATTTCTGGACTTCTGGGAGACAGCTTTTCCTAATAAATAAATAAATCTGCCTTTTAAAATTATGTACAAGCCATAAATAATAGAGCTTCATTATCACAGAGCGCACATGTGTAAAACTTCCTTTCCTCATCTCCCTTCTCTTGGTTGGTCATAATGCTATAGGTGCTACGCTATTAAGTTACAAATGCACATTCTCATCCTCATTATCAACACAAAATGACAATTTGTTCCAGTACCCACAAAGCATGGATGCTTACATGCTTCTCTGTTCTCAAACAGTAAATGCCTTCAGGACTTTCTTAGGAAGAGGAAAGTGTGTGTGAATGTACCTTGTGTGCATTAGACCAAGCAGACTTCTAAAACCTCAAAACAGAGGTGCAGACATCTCTCAGTTAATCACTACCACATATAAAAATGAAGCTGTCCATATTTACTTCAAGTACATGACAAATTCTGATTGCAATATATTGTACAACGTACAGTTGTCAGCACTTGAAAATCCATCTGTCATTCAGAGCAAAGGAGTGTTTTACATTTCAGTATTAGATGCTGAAATATGGGATTTCTATGAAAGTTTTTTAAAAGGGGGGTTAGTGGTAATTTTAAAGTTCTCTTTTTACCTGCATTACACATTTTTGTATTTCTGGGAAACAGGACATTTTTACTATACTGCATCCATCACTAAAGGTTATCGTGCTGCTTCTTATCTCATTCTACTGAACTGAAATAGATGAATGCAAACAAATTTCTACTGGAACCATGTTATACAAGCTGTCATACAAACATCCCATCCAGAGAATTAAGATAATTGTAATCATGTCTGAATATTCCAGAGAGGACCATCTCTAGCATATATGCAAAAAATACTTTTATTCTGTTTGAAGAGGGGCAGGGGGGTTGTACATGTCTTAAGCTACCTTTATCCATTTAATTAATAGCAAATAACAGGTGACAAATCAGGCTTCTGGAAGGGCCTGAATTAAACTAGTGACAGAAGCTCAGTGTTCAGAGCCTCCGTCCCCTGGCTGCATCTGAAGCCGCTGCATGAACAACTTTGACATGGTAGGATTGAAAATTTGCCTTTGAAAAAACTATCATCTCCTCTATGAGCCTCCAGTGAAACAGGCGTTACATGTTACCAGGCTTTTTAGGGACACGAATATTGGTAACGACAGCAGGAACGTGGGTCTCTGAAGGAGTATAGATACTCTGGGAGCATACAAGAGCTAATCCAAGAGCCCAGGCCCTCAAAAGCAGTGCTCAAACGGTAAGCTACTTGTTTGCACTGGTAAAACATGTCTCCAGGATCCATACTTTTTTCCGTATATATTCTTCTAGTTTGCAGTAGCTCAGCTCATTTTGTTTAAATATTAGGTCTGGTCCTGAGTTCATTAGTGTTAATCAACGACTCTAAAAAACATATGACATCCAGAGCAGCAGAACGATGGATAAAGTTACTCATTCAACGCACATCTTGTATGTGTGTGTGTTAAATTTGTTTCCCTAAAGCCCTAGGGCTGTTTAGGTCTTTAAAACTGGTTTCAACTGGAGGAGTATTACCATACCAGCAGTTTTTATAGTTAAATCTTAGTAGTAAAAATGACCACCCAAATAGAAAGGAACAGGGAGCATAAAGCACTGCACACTTGTATCGCGTAACAGGTGAGATCTTGTTGAATTAGATGCTTTTCAAATTAAAAAAAAAAATAATAAAACAAGCCAGACTACACGATGAAGAATACCCACTCAGATGACTGAAGATAATCTTACATACCTAATAGCTTCTGCCATCTTAGTGCTTTCCTTTTTTCTATCATCTGTTAAACGTCGTATAAAATAAATAAAGTCAAGACCACAGCAGAAAATGCTACCAACGGCACTGAACAGCACAAGTTTACTGTCATCTGCAGCCGCTGTGTTCAGTGCACTTTGGACTTCCTTCATTACCTGAAAAATCAAAAATACATTAGAAACTTTTTATTACATCACTAAGAGTGCTCTCCTCCTCCCCCCCACGAGATCTTTGGCATCTTTGATTTTTCCTTAGGATCCACTCAACTGTCATATTAGAAAAGTCGACTTTTCCCATTATCCCAAAATGGGAAAGTTAGGAAAAAAGTACTCAAAGCTTCAAAAATTTAATTAGACTGAGATAACAAAATCATTAAGAAAAGATCTGTTAGATGTTATCGGTAACTAAAGCACGCATTCAGCATTTCTGTAATTTGGACAGCAGATGGCATATGCAACCAGTTCAGAAAAAAAGAACCTTAATTCAGGCTAAAGCTTGTTTCCAGTTGCACTTCACGAATCGCTGCATGTCTTGTGGATGTGCCATCTCTTACAGGTTCAGGTAACTCAGCATGAATTACACCTAAAGTCAGTTGTACGTGTAACATCTTGTGTAACAACCTGAAACTTGTTTCGTGTATGCTTGTGCCTGAATTACAGGCACAAATGAGGCACAGACTTAGGATTCCCTCAGCACCCTCCCCCCCACAAAAAAAATCAGAATCGTTCTGACCTCTGGATTTAGTGAATTATTTTCAGATGATTTTGTTGACAGCAAAATGTGTGTGAATCCATCCTGTTTCCTGACAACAATGTCTCTGTACCGGTACGCACTCTCCGTTTGCCTCACGCTGAAACGTAGCCTTTTATCAAAAGGTTGATCCCTCCTGTCATCAATAAACCTCCGTTTGTTGGCTGTCACTCCCGTTACAGATGTCTGTATGTTGGTTGTACCATTGGCTGCTAATGCTTCCATAAAGGTGGATGTACCTGGAAACAGAATGTTATTGGTGAAACTCTTAATTGCGTTTCATAGCTCAGCAGTTTCAAAATCTCTATTACCATGAGAACACACTAGTCATATTACGAGCACACACTAAATATGAAACTCTGTCTCCTGGAAGTTACTGAAACGCTACAGAAATAGCGGAGAACAAAATTAAAGCGACAAAGGGATCCAACAAATTCGTTTTACAGTTGTGAGAAAATACATTTTGAACAAGCCAAATGGACCAATCTTCACACAGTTATTTTTAGAAGGAAGGGAAAGGTTTATTTTATGTTCCTAACGCCCGTGCACTTCAGTAGGTTAATGCTTTGCTTTCTCCCTTTCCAACCTAAGTCATCTAACAGCATCAAGACTGCAAAGAAAAAGCAGAAGCCTTTTGTTTCAAATGACATGAGAAGTTAATAGAAGGAAGAAAACAACACCTACAATAAGCCAAATAAAGAACTTGATTGACAAGATCATATAAATCATACTAGTCTTTAAAGGAAAAATGGAAATGAAGAAATACAGACTATGAGAGGGAAACAAGACCCAGGCAGTGATGGATATTTTAATGGATTCATAGACAATGAGATATTTCTCAAGTCTAAACAATTTTTGCTATTAGAATTGGCAAACAGCACATTGTGTCTTTCTGGTCTTGTTCCCAGTCACTTCAATAGACAGAATGCGAAGGCACGCAAGGAAACAGGCCATTCCTCGTGACTCACAAGGGACAGGTTTTTCTGTACTCCACGTTAGAAACAACACAAAATAATTAGCACTGGTAAGAGAAAATAATACCCTGGCTCTATAATCCTGGCTCTATAATCCATCTGTGTGTTAAAGTCTCCCTGCAAAATCACCATAAAATGTGTCAAATTAAAGCAATGGAGTATGCGGGGTGGGAGGGGACAGTAGGGTTAAAAATGTTGGAAAAAATGTGTTACAGGGCAAGATAGGAAAGCTTTGGAAGCCTTTTCCTGAAAATTGAGGTCTGAGACTCTGTTAAAATCTACTGGAAACCCACAGCCCTTATCTCACAAACAGGTACTTCAGGACATCACGCACATGAGGTCTTAAAAAGCACAGTTAAACCACATATAAGTTGTTAATTAAATGTCATTGGTAGATCTTGCTTTATTCTTCGTTATCTTTCTGAAGAAGATATAATATGAAAGTCTGAATAATATGCAATGCTATTTTGTTCTGTGTGGGATTTTTTTGTTTGTTTTGGTGGGGTTTGTTTGTTTGTTTTAAACAAGAAACACTTGTGGGTTCAGTGAAGACGTGAGACTCACCTAAATAACCAGAATATCCTATACCTCCACATTCAATCTGGAGTATTCAGGTGCTGCTTACTTTGACTCATACAAAGTGTGAGCGAAAGACAAACGAAATAAAACTTTAGAACACTACACTTTTTTCTATTTGTACTTCTGAAACTGACTTCAGATATAAACGAAGTTTTTATACTAAATATGCTTAAATAAATAAATCGCTGATTATAAATCTGTTACGATTAATTAGGCAAGTTGTCTGTCAAAGGAGTTATACAATAATAACGTTTTATTACTTTTAAGTCTTTCTTATTGCATCAGTGTATTTAATCCTCTTACCATATCACTTTTTGTGAACTTGCAGACAAGGAGATTTGTCAATTGTTTAAAGTGAAGAGTAAGAAACTGAATTCAGTTTGTGATTGGTCTGAGACAGAGGTGGACAAAATGAAATGGAAAATTAATATTTTATATTGTCACAGAAGTGTCACATTTATTCCTAAATTTTTCACAGCTTATCAATTACTTTTTTTTTCATTTCAGCAGAAGAAAAAACCGCGATGCATACCAAATCTGAACTTGATGAGGGGGTGCTTCTCATGCTTTTTCCCTTGTAATCCACACTATGTTGCTACACTCTTTTAAAAGAATTCCCTTCAAAGGGAACAAACGCTGCTCTTGCCCCATGTTTCATTAAGAACACAAGATGAAATGGTATCACTGGCCACAATGGTTTGTTTTTCCATAGGAAAGATAAATTAAAACAATTGAAATCACCTCTGATTTCTAAACCCTGATATAAGATTTTATGGCTTCTGTCCTAGCCATAGTGGAAAAAAGCAGAGAACCAGGAGAGCACAATGGACTAGGCTAAGCAAAAAGAAGAAGAAAAAAAAGTCAGTAAACCTGTGTAAGAGCTTTGAGCAGATCCTTTCCCACGACTTGTACTCCCAAAGACGTACTCAAATACCAGAAAATAACTTTTGAGCTGTACAAGGCAACGACTATACACTTTGGGAGACAAAACTTTTGGCAAGAGAGACCAAGATGTAAACACCACACATGGCTTTTCATGCTCATTGAACTGGCAAGAAACCTTCAGTTTTCATCGAAGCTCTGCCTGCACTTGTCAATAGTTGCAGTTTCAAACCGCAAACAAGGGACAGCTGCAGTTCAGTGGCTGACCACCCCTACACCCAGCCTTGCAAACCCACTTTGAGGGTACTTCGGCTGGAATCACCATCCCATCGGCTTTAGAAACCGCACCTCTGGGCAGGGAGATGGGGCCAGCTGGTGCGGATTAGAAAACAGCACCGAGAAGGTTAAAATACGCTCGTTCGTGTTTGTCGTTATCGCACTAAGTTTGTGACCTTCTACACCTTAGAACCCAGGGGGCTCGCTCTTCTGGCATTCGGTCCTCAAACGTGAGGAGACAACTCGGAGACCTAGAGCAGGACCTCATGCTACATATAAACAGGCAAAGGCTACATCACCTGACAGTGCTGCAGGAAGCGAGGATGAAAATAAAAAAAAGTGCCAGAGAGAATTAACTGTACTGCCATAGATCTCCTCACATGAAAATTTTGCATTGAGGTTACCTGTTTTCAGGTTAATTATAACTATATTTTACAATTTTAAAATGCAGCTTTCATAACAAACCACAAGCAGTTCTGCCTTTTAGTATGTTATTGGAGATGGCATGTAAAGACAAACAAAACCCCACAGCCCACTCCTTCCAAACTGAGCCTTCCAAAACCAATAAGGGCTTGGAAAGAGACAGTTTACCCTGGGTATTGTCAACTAATGCAGAATTATGTTTGTTTAAGAGGTAAACAAACAACTCTTACAGTTACAAAAACCCCCTTCCAACTGCAAACTGTTAATTAATGTAATGTGATCTTCTCAAAGGTGAAGACATACTACTACTGCGCAAAGCTTCACCGTACAGATGCAAAGTGAAATTAAGAGGACAGCTTGGTTTTGCAGCTGCTGATCAAAACCCGATAACAGTCACCATTTTCATGCAGCTGCTCTTAGAAAGAAAAAAAAAAAAGCAGCAGCTATGGGCAACAGATAAGAAAGGAACTAGTCTTGTTCAGAAGGCAGACAGATGCAAAATACAGAAGTTGGAAGAGGGCCAGAAGGGCAAAGGTATCATCATTCCCATTCCACTGGCAGATGCCAGACAAAAGCCACCTCTCCAAAATACGAGGGGGATAACTGAAATGCACGATGCCCTACATCTAGATGAACAGTTAAAAACAACCCAAGTAACACACCTAGTTCCCAACAATCCTAAAGTTCCAGTCCCAAGCGCCTCCCTAAGCTATTCGTGCCTCGCTGCTGTTGTCTCCCAAATCCTTGAGAAGTTCAGTTCAGCTTACACAGCACGCCCTTCCCTGCAACACCACGGGGACACATCCGAACGGGGGCTCCAACAGCAGCCAAGCAGCTTTTGTGCGCTTCTGTTCGAGTGCGTGTGAACTACTGCTGGAACGCTTAATTCAAAGGTCTGTCTGACAGCACGCTGCTTCCGAAAGGTGTTCTGCAGATGTCTAAGGAATGAGCATAAGAAGGCGGGAGGTGTGAATGATGCTGAGTATTTTCCCCAACTCCAGCCACAAGAAATTTAGTGATGCCTAAAACATGCAGGCCCAGCACCATAGGCTGCACCCAAACCCATGTAAATAAATCCTTATCCCCCATGGGATTGTCCAACTTACTTTTGGAACCACTATGGTTTTATCTTCCAAAGTATCTGTTTGCAGTGAGTTCTGTAACTTAGAATCATAGAATCACAGAATCATTAAGGCTGGAAGAGACCTCAAGGATCATCTAGTCCAACCATCCACCCCCTCCCATTACCCACTAAACCATGTCCCTAAGTACCACATCTAACCTTTCCTTAAACACCCCAGGGACGGTGACTCCACCACCTCCCTGGGCAACCTGTTCNAGGGCAATAAGGTCTGCCCTGAGCGTCTTCTTCTCCAGACTAAACAACTCCAGTTCCCTCAGCCACTCCTCATAAGACTTGTGCTCCAGAACACAACTTCTTTACTTTCTTCACCCCTTTCACCACATCCCTTCTCCAGACTGATTTGTCCCAGTCTTATTTACACTTTCTTCTTTGGGAAGCCAGCCCAAGCCCATCATTTTTGTCCATGCTTCTTCCTCTACTACTACAGGGTCCAGAATGGTACGCAATATTCAGAATGGGGGCTTACAACGTGGCATATTTGAACCTTCTCTTTTGTCCTCTACTGCTTTTCCATCATAACTTATAACAATTTCTTTGTTGTGTTGATTTGTTTTGTTTGTTGGTTTGTTTTGGGTTTTTTTTGTTTTGTTTTTTGTTTTTGTTTTTTTCGTAGTCAGGAATGGGCAGGTGTTTGCAGAAAACTACCCAAAACAAACCCAACGCCCTTCTCCTGAACAGTAACACGTAGTCAGGAACCAGTCACTGTTCAGGCACGGGGTTTTGTTTTGGTATAGGTATAGTTCTGCCTAGAAGTCTGTTTTGCCCCCTCCTCGTTACTTCGCGTTCATCTGCACTCACAGTAATCTGTCATGTTAATCACAAAATCTCAGTATTTTCACTATGTCCGCAGGAGCTTCAGGGACCCTCACGCCCCTCCTGTACCCTCAACACCAACCACATCCTCTCCTACGCTAAGTGAAAAAATGGTTAATAAGAAGCATCCCGCTTGAATAAACAAACAACAACAATTTCTTTAAGTGTTAACTGCAAAAATAACACTGTAATTGTAGTTGATTACAACTCAAGTACCAGAAAGGGAAAAATTGCTTTCTAGTCCCCTATTCTAGTCCCCCTTTCTAGACACTCCACAAGACTTCACGTCAGCTGTCCAGTGCAGGTTGCCTCACGTTCCCTTCTTGCCTATGACCAGCGGTGTTTTGCCACAAATACATACGTACCAGCACGCTCTAGCTGTAAACACTATTAAGCTTTTCCAGTCTTAACTCTGCACTACATCAAATATTTCACACAATGAGACACCAACCCCAGACGGTGATTCTGCAATGCAAACATAATATGTAACAGTTTCCAGTAATTTTTCCACCTCTGCGTCAGCAATTACACAGCAATTTTTTCTTAGAATTGCAGTGTATTGGCACAGATTATAGAAATTCAAACTAAGGGTTCTAAAAAAACCCGTACATGTTGCCATTTTTCGGCCGAGCATATGTATTTAAGGTACTCACATTTTGGAGTCAAACAAAAGTTCCGGCTTCCTTTGAAATATCACTATAAATATTTGTAAGAAGAAAAAATTTCTGAATTTATTGTCCATTTCACCTAAAATACTGTTTTGCTCAGTGTTTCTGAAAGAGCGTTCAGAAGGTACGGGTC
Organism: Psophia crepitans; assembly: GCA_013399095.1. Classification (NCBI taxonomy): domain Eukaryota; kingdom Metazoa; phylum Chordata; class Aves; order Gruiformes; family Psophiidae; genus Psophia; species Psophia crepitans. The sequence continues at coordinate 1,043,221 of VWZZ01005932.1, forward strand.
ACATTTGAAGGAAAGCTACACTTTCCTTTCATCCTTCCAGAATACATTGCTGTGTTCATGCAGCACACAAAACAACAGCGCTACCAAGAATAACCTGCATGTACCCCAGCATGGGAACAGGCATCCCCAAGGATACCTGGGAGGAGAACGGGGTGGGAAAACGCGCAAACTTCTTCAAATTAGGGGGTGCTGATCGCTGTGACACGCTGGCATTGGGGCCTCCACAAAACTCTTGTTGGGGGGTGGCGTGCGTGCGCACTAACTTTCTTTTCAAGTTTTAACTTTTAAAGTTAACCACTTCTTGATTCTGTTTCCAGGAAATAGTGATGTTCTTCAGCCACCTTCTGTTGTTTCTGCAAATACGTCACCTCTCTGTGACGTAGAGCGTACGTTTTAAGCACAGACTAACAGTGGTAGCACTTGGTCAAACACCAGCGATAGGTAACTACAACTCAGCAGTAAATAGCCCTGCAGCAGCTGGCCAGCTTGGCTGCCAATGTCTATCTTCAGTTAAAAAAAACCAAACCAACCACTTTCTCGTGCCCTTAATCCCTCTTTTCCTGATATTTTTATATAGGTGTTAATTTTAAATGCCACTTTGAAACATTGCTCTTCTAAAACCTGCATTTCTTCCAGGACGCTGTTGTGGACAAAATTAGCACAAGAGAAACACACACATACCCTTGGCAATATTTCTCTACTCTACAAGTTTTTCAATCCTACACTGATTTTTATCTAGACTACTATGTCACATTTAGGGTAATATGATCTATCATAGCCATTTTTTTTCCTTCTGTAGACAGTTTTCTTTGTTTATTTCATTACTTACAGCATGAAATATATTTACACGTTTGCAATGGTACTGTTCGGAAGACCACAGAATAGAATGGAATCATTAAGGTTGAAAGAGACCTCAAGGATCATCGAGTCCAACCCCCCCCTCCACACACACACCTATTACCCACTAAACCATGTCCCTAAGTACCACATCCGACCTTTCTTTAAACACCTCCAGGGACAGTGACTCCACCACCTCCCTGGACAACCTGTTCCAATGCCCAACCACCCTTTCCGAGAAGAAATTTCTCCTCATCTCCAACCTGAACCTCCCCTGGTGCAACTTGCAGCCATTCCCCCTAGTCCTGTCACTAGTTATCTGTGAGAAGAGGCCGACCCCCAGCTTGCCACAACTCCCTTTCAGGTAGCTGTAGAGGGCAATAAGGTCTGCCCTGAGCCTCCCCTTCTCCAGACTAAACAAGCCCAGTTCCCTCAGCCACTCCTCATAAGACCTGTGCTCCAGCCCCTTCCCCAGTTTCATTGCCCTTCTCTGGACACGCTCCAGGGCCTCGATGTCTTTCTTGTGGTGAGGGGCCCAAAACTGGACACAGTACTCGAGGTGCGGCCTCACCAGGGCTGAGTACAGGGGGACGATCACCTCCCTGCTCCTGCTGGCCACACTGTCCCTGATGCACATAGGTGGCAGCGTTACTGGTTGCATTGGACATATGTTATAGGCTATTGAATTATTTTTGCTTTTGAATGTCTTCCCTTCCCAGAACATAAGCATCCATGTAAAGATAAACTTGTAATGCCAACCAAAAGTGCAATTAATCAGAACGTAAAATTCTACTACTGGAAGTGGGCAATCATTACAACAGAAAATGGCATTTCTGATTTAAGTCCTATAAGCGGTCGTAAAAGAAAATCTACATAATACTAGACCCAACATTCGTTAAGGCTGTGCCCATGGTCTTAAGACATGTTAAGACAAGGATAACATTAATAATACATAATTTGGCAACAAAGCTCTTAAAAAGCCTGATTAAGTCCTACTGCCTTCAAAAAAAGACCTTTCTATTTTTATGGATAAGGTATTAAGTAAGCTTTCCACACGCCGTCTTACAGTGGAAAAAAATGCTCCCCTCCTAACAACTGCAAAAGGCCTTCCAAATACATCTGCATTCTTGTTATTTCACTGGAAACACATAAATAAACACTCTTCAAATGAGCAAATTCTTTTTCTGCTTTATCATGGTACCAAGATATATTAGGATTGCTCTGTTTTCCCCTTCCACTTCAGTTTTAGACTTATTTTGGAATGATTTTTCTTCCATTGAATCTATAATCAGGTTACTACCGACAAACGGAAAACAGTGCTCGTGATCATTCTCACCACTTCAGTTGTTATTCAAGGTGGCTGTAAAAAAAAATTTTTTAAAAAAAAATTCCCAAGCCCATCTGATATTACTCCAGTCCCAAAATCCCAGCCATATTTCACAGTAGCACGCACCAAAGTATTTGGTAGGGGAAGCAGAGCCAGATTTCTTTTTTTCACAAATAAATACAAATAAGAAAAACCTTCCCCAGGTTACAGATTCCTTTTTGAGGCCTTTTAACACCAGGAACATTCCATAAGGAAGAACTTGCCTATCTTGTCCTTTGATATTCTTGGAGCTGCAGGTTATGATACCGCAGTGTTCATTCGAAATGCTCTCGAATTTGAGAGCTAAGTAAGGACATCTCCCGGGGCTCGTCTGTAGAGGAAAGCTATCGCAAAATAGGCTAAGGCTTAAACTCAGAGTATACCCAGCTATTGCACACCACACTCCTAAGGCGAACGCATTCTATATTAAGAGCACTTCATCACAATTTAATCCAATCCCCAAAGCGATCTAAAAAAGTGGCTCTTCCTGTGGAATAAGAGCGCCCCAGCGTAAGGCCGGCCTAGAACAGATACAGCCAGAAGACATCGCAGGCCGTGTCCTGTATAAACACGAACGCACAGATGCTACGCACACATGACACAATTCTTGTAGGGACATAAAAACTTTCTGAAACATTTCAGCTAAACTGTTGATGAGAAACAGGTGGATGGGTAGAGCACCACTAAGCAGAATACTTTAGTCTACCTGAAAACGTGTCAATCAGCATTCACATGTCATTCTTACCACATAGATGAGGCTACCAGAGTTTGCAAGAGCTCCATTCACAACTGCCCACAGAAATGTTTAGTGTTTCACTGCAAAAAGTAGCAGGCAAACGGGGCCAGAGAACTTTCAGAGGTGCAGGACACCAATGTGGATGTTTAAGGCTTTACAGGAGAGTGTCTGGAGTGAGCATCCCTGCTTTGAAGGCGCATCTCTTATTACATATCTGCCTCAAGGAGCTACGTGTGCCTTTCCAGCCACTGCCTGACATCTGTCACTAACAGAAGATGTCTTGATCTTCTGTGGGTTCGTTAAGAGGTGGTCAATGAATAAATTACTGAAAGCCTTAGGAGCGTGCAGCGCAGAGTATGAAAGCACCTGCAGCCGCGTGCCTTAACACTCTCTGCTGGCTTTGGCTGGGATGGAGTTAATTTTCTTCATCGTAGCTAGCACAGGGCTATGGATTGGATTTGTGACCAAAACAGCATGGATAAAACAGGGATGTGTTAGTTCCTGCTGAGCAGGGCTTACACAGCGCCAAGGCCTTTGCTGCTTCTCACACCACCCCGCCAGCGAGCAGGCTGGGGGCGCGCACGGAGTCGGGAGGTGACACAGCTGGGACAGCTGACCCCGACTGACCAAAGGGATCACAGAATCCTAGAATATCCCCGGTTGGAAGGGACCCATAAGGATCATAAGAGTCCAGCTCCTGATCCGATACCATATGACATCACACTCAGCATACAAAACTGAGAGAAGGGATATGGACAACGGGGGCAGCACATTTGAAACGATGGCTCTTGTCTCCCCAAGTCCCCATTAGGCGTGACGGAGCCCTGCTTTCCTGGAGATGGCTGAACCCCTGCCTGCTGGTGGGAAGTGGTAATGAATTCCGTGTTTTGCTTTGCTTGTGGATGCAGCTTCTGCTTCAGTCATTAAATTCTCTTTATCTCAACTCATGTTTTCTCACTTTTACTCTCCCCGTTCTCTCCTCCATTCCGCTAGGGGCAGGGGGCAGTGAGTGAGCAGCTGCGTGGCGCTTAGTTGTTGGCTGGGGTTAAACCACCACAGTCCTTTTTGGCACCCAGCTTGGGGTTCAAAGGGTTTGAGATAACAACAGATTTGATAAGAACGTGTTAGATGGCATTTATAGCTGTTACTGCTGTTTAGCTATTAATTGGCAGGCTCCTGCTCTTGCCACGGGGCTGCCTTGCCTTACTGTACGGCAGAGTCCGGTGCTCGTTAGTGGCTGCTTTTTGCTTTCGCTGCTCGCTGCACTGCTTATCGTCTCACTCTGCTGTGCCTGGGAACATTCTGATAACAGCAGTGGCGATGCACCCAGGCTGGCAGGTGGCCAGGGCATCGCTGCTCTTTCTGCGCTGCTGGACCGGACCGGCTGGAGCTCCTGTGTGCACTCGAGTCGAAGGGACTGTGACCTGTGGTGAGTCCATGTGGGAGCAGGACACCCTGAAGCATCTAGGGCTGTGAATAAGTCCACACCAGAGCAGGTATATCTCAAAGCAACTGTGGCCGTGGTTATGTCTGTGCCGCAGCAGGTATACCTCTGAAGGGATTGTGGCCCAAGTATAAGACACCTGGAAGCATCTGTGGCCGTGGAGAAGTCCATGCTGCAGCAGGTACACCTTGAAGCATCATTGGCTGTGCAAGAGGTCATGCTGGAGCACCTCAAAGTGTGTGGCCATGATGAGCCCACGACAGAGCAATTTTACTTCTGAAGGGCCGGTGGTGGTGGGTAAGGCCACACTCGAGCAGGTATATCTCTGAAGGCATTGTGGCCTATGGAGAAGGCCAGGCTGGAACGAGTCAGCTCGAAGCGACCATGAATAAGTCTATGCCGCAGCAGGTATACCCCTGGAGAGACTGTGGCTCATAGAGAAGGCTCCACTTGTAGCAGGAATGCCCCTAGGGAACTGCAACCTGTGGATAAGTCCAAGCTGGAGCATGGGCAAGGGAAAGAGTTATTTGCAATAATGGTCTGGCCCAAAGGGACCAGGGGTGGAGACAGTAATGGAAATACTTTTGAATTGTTGTAACCCAGGATTTGAGTTGCTATAGGAATTACTACAGCAGGAACCACCTGAAACAATGGGAGACAAGCCTTACAAGAAGCAGCAGTGACCCAACGTGAGCTGGCTTTGATGCCCAGTAACTCCACGCTACACGCCATCTCCCTGGTCCTGAGCAACCACTGTAACAGATGGAGCCCAAAGTTCATCTATCCCATGACATTTTACGGACATTTCACGGGGGTGGTCTATAGACTAAGGGAAAAATATCTGTGTATGGTATCAAAGGAGGGCAAGTGGGGGTGGATAATGAGGTTGTATTGGATAGTGTGGGACCTGAGCATGATGTTATGGAATAAGGGGTGGAGAACATGCTGGTTTTGGCAGGGATGGAGTTAATTTTCTTCATAGTAGCTAGTACAAGGCTATGTTTTGGATTTGTAACTGAAATAGGATTGATAATACAGAGAAGTTTGTTACCGCTGCGCAGTGCTTACACAGAGCCAAGGCCTTTTCTGCTTCTCACACCACCCCACCAGCGAGCAGGCTGGGAGTGCACAGGGAGTCGGGAGGGGACAGAGCCAGGACAGCTGACCAAAGGAATCACAGAATCATTGAATATCCCCAGCTGGATGGGACCCATAAAGATCATTGAGTCCAACTCCTGATTCCATACCATAAGACATCATGCTCAGCATATAAAGCTGGGGGAAGGAAGAAGGGGGGAGAAACATTTGGAGTGATGGCGTTTGTCTTCCCAATTCACCATTATGCACGACAGAGCCCTGCTTTCCTCAAGATGGCTGAACATCTGCCTGCCACGGGAAAGTGGGGAATGAATTCCTTGTCTTGCCTTGCTTGCATGTGTGGGTTTTGCTTTACCTATTGAACTGTCTTCATATCAACCCATGAGTTTTCTCACTTTTATTCTTCCCGTTTTCTCCCTCATCCCACTGGGGGTTAGTAAGCCAGCAGCTGTGTGGTGTTTAGTTGCCAGTCGGGGTTAAACCACAACACATGGCCAGCTATACCCTATACTTGCGTAGCCTACGACACGGAGCATTGCTGGCTGCTGCTCATACAGGCCATCTGTTCTGCAGTAGCACCGCCTTACCAGAAATTACCAACCTTGACAGAAATAACTGACTGGGGTGGGAAGGAGAAGCACAAAGGAAGAGTCTTGAGTCTTTTGGGTACCTCTTAGAGATGAATGGCACATTCAGAAACGCACACGCCAAGCAGGTTCTTACTTTTGATTCAGAGGTACTCAACGGAAAGTAGTCTCCACTGGAGAATCAAGGATTTGAGCCAAGAAGATTTCTTGGAAGACCCTGCTTTTAGGGAAAGCACGGAACTGCTATTTATACCACATCTAAAGAGGCATTCACGAATTCTTCTATAGGCAGTCTCTCCCCTTGTTTTCCCAATATTTGGGGGAAAAAGGCCACATTAAAAGCAGGATGATGAAAGGTATCTTTGCGTAGCCCATGCAAGAGGTGCTGGATACTTAGATGGTCTGAACTGAAAAAGTGATTTAGAACAGTGTATCACCTTGGCAAATTTGTCCTTTTATATTGTTGGAGAGGAATAAATCCGAAGTATGATGTACTGGCAACAGCTGAAATGAGGCATGATGGAAGGAGTAAGTAAATATAACCTGTGCTCTCAAGCTGAATCTGATCTGCCCTGTTCGTTTTTGGCAACACTAACTAGGATCAGCGGGTCTCTGAGGACATGCCTGAACTGGACAACTCACGGAAAAGATCCATAATTCTTTACTCTTCCTGTATTAAATAATAAGAATTAACAAACAAAAACCCCCAAACCCCAGAGAAAGTCTTAAAGTCAACAGTAGGAAACTACTGAGAGTAAAAGACTTGGATCAGATGCTTTGCATGAGAAAGTTATAGGATATCCTCCCTCAATCAGGCTTTGTCCTGTATCACCGCAGGCAACTACTAGAAAACACAGGAGGCATTTGTCTTCACATCCTCTTGCCCCACAGCTTGACCCCAGTACAAATGGTACGGCTCTCCACATGGTGGGATTTGAAGAGATAGCAAACAGCTTGAACATGGCCATGAGTCTTGGGAAAATGCCCATCATAAGAACACATTTTCATCAAGCTTTGAAATCAAGAATATAGCGGTGTATAAGCAAATTAAAAAAACCCCACACCCAGGGTAAATCACAAGAAAATAACCCAGCCAGAAGCAGTGAACAGAGAAGGCAATGCTCCAGCCTCAGCCAGCAGCTGGGAGGAACTGGAGGCCGTGAGCTGCCCTTACGCAGCCAGATGGATCACGCCTGCATGGGCTGCGCTTGTGCGCGTACCCTCCATACTGCTGAGAAAAGCAGTCAGCTTCCCTTTAACACCTTACGCTTCCATAAACAGGACAGCAGTCAGTGAAGCACAACAGCGTACGAAAGGGAAAATCTCCCCAACCAAATACCTAAACCGGTAACTCTGCAAAGCGCGAAGTAGGTAACACACACTGCCACCGGTGGGAAGTGCCGGTGGGAAGTGCCGCAGAGCTGCGGAAGCGGCTTCCCCCAGGCTACGAGCAAGTCCCTACAGAAGCCAAGTCCCTACAGAAGCCAAGTCCCTACAGAAGCCATTATTACTGCAGTTACAGGCGGTCCCGACTCCCAAAAGCTACTTTCCCCTGTAAAAACCAGCTTCCACACCCCGCCCCCCCGAACTGTACGTATCTAGATTAAAGTACAAGCAGCAATACTGATACTATTGCTAGTCAGGAGAGACGGCTAAAGAAGCAATGGAATAAGCACTATTATATTAAGTGGGACATATTGCTTCAGCCTCATCAATACATTAATATGAAACCACAGCCTCTGAGAAATTACAAAGACTGATATTAGGAAGCTGAAATTTTGGAGGAAAAATAAACAACAACAAATTCAAGAAATTAGGAAGTTGCAGATGTGGCAGAGGAAAAAAAAAAACACAACACCGAACCAACAGAAAAACCAATGTCATTTAAGGCAAATTACAGAACAAGTTTAAAAAAAGACAAGCCAGTGAAGATCTCTGTCTGAGAGCAGGACTTGGAAACTACTTTCAACCATGCCAAAACCAGGGGAGGCTTAGTTAGGGACCATAATGCCTGTTGCAACACAAACCCAAGAACAAAGTATACCATATCTGATGCTTTAAATCAAAGTGTGCAGTGGCCTCAAAGAGAATTTTGTAGTTTGTGTAGCTGGCAATAGGCAAGGAAGGTTTAGTTGACTATTTGGAGATGGAGGTAGGAACATGTCTTTTCACAGGAGTTGTACTGGTATGATCAGAGTTCAGGAGGCAATTCGTAGATTTATTTTTTTTTCTAATATCATCGCAGCAAATGCATGGAAGGGCTTGGATCCACAACCTGGCAGTTAGAGAAAGCAGGGGGCAAAAAAAAAATAAATCTCCATTTGAATTTTGGTCTTCGGAATTGTTACAGTTCCAATTGCTGCAATTCCAAAGTCCAGGACTGGAGCCTCAAATGTTCAGTGGGAAGTTCATAAAGCTGTGCTTGGACTTAGATTTACTTAGAGGTGGTTGATGGGTAACGGGCTCTGAACATCTTTAGATACAGGGGATGCCTAAAATGCTGAATCTTGCCTGAGGAAACAATCCATTAAGAATACACAGAGAAGCCAAAAATATCAGAGGAAGTCACTACATAAAAGAAGAATTACTATTAAGGAAAGCAAAGGTCACATACACACAAATAACAGGACTAGTACATAACTAGTCACAATTGTGAGCTCAATTTTAATTTCGAAACCGTTTAAAACATGTCATAGATGAGAAAGTGACAGATGAACTACACAACTGGCTGCTCCCTGCAACCTGCCAGAGACCCACCTGTTCAAATCAGATTCCAACCACTAAACAAACAGAATAGAGAAAATAGAAACAGGACAGTATCAGCAAGCAGAATTGAAATCTAATTTCTACCAAGATGAATGCTGCATGATTTTAGATGTGTTATGCAAAAAGATAATTCATTAAATACTTTTTAGACAAATAGCAAGACACCCCAGTCATAAGGAGTGGGTGTATAAATGGAACTAAACTTATACAGTAATTGAATTATTTTCTTCAGGAGTGAGATGTAGCTTCAGTTAACTCCACATGGTTAAACAGGTCAATAGGAACTGAGGGGAAAAATAGAATGTGCTATACTTACAAGAAAATAGGAAGTAAAGAACACTGGGAAGAATACAGGGAGATGCTAAAACAGATAAAGAACGGGTATTAGAAATGCAAAGTAAAACTCTAAAGTTTTCATAGTTACAGATGCTAAACACAAATTATTTTTCCAGTGATTAAAAAAAAAATGAGAGGAGAATTAGACCAAAAATAAGAGAGTGAAATGTAGTGTAAGTTACAAAGTCAAGTAAAATATTAGTGGGGAAACCAGCATGCCATGAGAAACCAGAAAAGATTTATAATGAGCATGAATATATTGTACATATAACAAATGACAGACTAAAAGGCTTGAACATGGCGAGATTGCTGACTTACAGTAAAAAAAAGAGAAACAGACAAATGCGATAGTCTATATGGGAAATGTATCATAGTAAGTGAAATACCTCGAGGCTTGCTCAAAGACTAAGAAATTTGGAAGGCATCTTGGGTAACAGAATTTGTATGGATGTAGTTTCAGAAAGAGTTGGGAAAAAACTTAAAAAAAAAAAGAAAGGCCTTAAACCTCTGCAGTTTATTTCTGTTTACAAACAAGACTGCTCTCAAAGTTATGTTTCAAAAGTGTTCCAATTAAAGCCTAGTGGGGATCCAAAGCAATACTCAGGAGAGCCGCACTGGACACTGCAGAGAAATTTCATCTTCTTACAAGAATTCATTCCTTACTTGCCATATATTTTACCAATATTTTGCAGTTTCATACCATGACAAAACATGCATCAGAAGCTTTCCTATCATGTATATATGTACATATAATGTAAATTTCAGGATTTTAAAATAATATCTCAACACAGGAGCAACCCTATTTTTGCTCGGCATCAAAGCCGTATACATAGAATTATTCTTAGTACTGGAAATACCTTGAAAAGCAAACATTTTCTACCTAAAATCAATTTTACAAGATCTTAAAACATGAAAGTTTCTACTGATGCCAAAAAGTGGAAATTAGTAACAACAAGGATTTCAGGGTTATTGTATGATAAGAATGATAACATTCTCCATCATTATAAGTTTGATACACAGAGTTATTCTGAGATCAAATGGAGATGCAGGGTTTATTACACATTGCCATAAGGTCAACAGTTAACTGAAACAAAGATATATCTTAAAGTTTCCTATTATTATTGATCTATTATCTATACATCAACATATTGACAATTTAAAAACACCTTGTCCATTTTTAATTACTACAGTCAATGACTTTTCCTACATAGCTACATTACAGAAGATGCTATACCATCAGGTGTTTCCCCCCTCAGCTCAGTTAAAATATGATCAAGTTCTCAAAGGAATTTATCTTCAAGGTGTTCTTTTGAGCCATTATAATTGACAAAAATGCTGCAGTGGGATATGTTTTTCATTAATTTTTAAACAAAGGAATGGATGTAGTGTTTTGTTAAACTAAAAAAAAATAATATTTACTTTTCGCTTGCTTTCTGTTCTGTTTCAAAGAGAGACTATGAACAAGCAGCAGCACAGTCACACGCTGACTCAGATCAGACCAACACTGCAAGCCTGTTAACCGGGTTCACCCCTGCTACAAGGGGGACGAAGTCTGCTGCAGATCTGTCCTTGGGCTCGATTGCTCTTGCCAGCAGACTGGCACTCCATTTAGCTGGCAAGTTCAGGAAAATCAGCCAAGGATCTTCAATGAGCTTCACCACACCGCGCGATCAGGGCAAGCAGCACATACTGAATTATTTATTGGTACTCAGGTACCAAACTAGTTTACATAACATGAAAATTAAGACTTGTTTCCCTTCATTGCTCTGTTTCTTCCCCATATCATCTGCCAGACCAGAAATAAGTCATTCATCACAGGCATTTCTGTCTAACGCAGAAACAGGTCAGCTGGGTTCCTTAAAACCTTCACTCCCTCCACCAATACATCTGCTCAACAATTCCACCGGAGCTTCCACCAAATTCCAGTTTAAAACTATTTACCTTTCCTTTCCCAGTACGACAACTGAAATCCTAAACCAAATTTATAAAAAAAATATTTTTTTTTAAAAAATCAAACATAGTAGTTCAACTGCAGCAGAGTATCTGAGAAAAAGTATTAGTGTTTTCCTCCTCTGGGCTCATTATTTGGACAGAAATATCAGCTTATGACTAAATAGCAAGAAATGAGTAATAAACTGACATAAACAAATGAAGACATGCCAAAAACCCCCACAAAACCTGACAAAAATTAATTCAGCAGCAGGAACAAGGGAAACGATTTTGCGGGTGCACTGGGTTCACTTTCAGCTTGATCAGCTCCCGAGCGCTGCTGCTGACCAAGCAGGGCAGCGAGAATATGTGGGAAGGGGGCAGTGGAAAGAGAGGATGGGATAACTGAAAATAACACGAAAAGCACATCTAAAGAGAACAGCAACACATTTCCCTCAAGGTTAAATAATATACTGTCTAGCGGATAACAATTACAGAAAAGAGTAGGTATTTCCTTATGCAAACCATTTAATTATGAGATCAAGTCCCAGTATTGCAAAATAAACTCCAACACTACCGACTTTTCCACATAGGAAACTGGCAGAATTGAAATAATCAGAGAACAGATATCACTGTAGTGCTATCTAGTCTTTCATGCTCTACAATCAAAAGCAGTTAAAAAAACCAACCCCACAAAAACCTGTTGTGAACCTATCTTCTGATGTTTGTTTACACTGTACAAAACAGCCTGTGATGTAAACTCTTCAAACTTGCCCAAACAGAAAAATCGTGAGAAAAATCGTTGCAGACATCTGTGAGCGAAATACAGCATGCTTCGTTGCTGCCACCAATTTGTAGTTTATCAATGCTTAGCCAGAAACCAAAGAAATCAGAGAAGTTGTCACAGAAAAGAAAATGGCATCAGAAGCAGGCAGGACGTCCTGCCGAGACATGAGCCAGGGCGTGAGGTGGGAGGTAAAGCCACGCACCCGCTGCGGCTGCCACAGTCTGCAGTGGGATGAAGCACAAACAAGGACAGAGAAGCACAACTATTCACCACCTCCTCTTCACAAACAGGGACTTCCCTGCCTGCTAGGTCCAGCACTGTCCCCACAGACATGAATTTTGACTAGAATAAATTCTAGAGTAAACTGCATGGAATAGGAAAGGAGACTAATGTTCAAGCTGAGGCTCCACAAACCAGTCTAACGAACGCTCCAGCAAGCCCCTGGAAAAGTTGGGTAGGGAGCGCCCTGACGTTTCTGAGGATTATATTAGCTCCATATGCACTCAAAAAGTCTATTTGGGATTGTTTAGTTGCTGACTTTGTCAGCCTTTTGAGGGACACAGAAAACAGCACAACTGATACAGCCTCTGAAGCTGTTGGAAAAGTTGCTTTTTCTAAACTAATAGCTACAATCAATAGTAGACTTCATGTCAAAACACATTCCTTCTACGTGCCATGACGTGTTGCCCATCATTAACCAGCCCACGAAACAGCTTTGTCTTCAGTGAATCACACCATGTGGTTCTCTCACAACTGCTCCTTCCAAAGACGAGTCCTTCACCGTCCATCACTCTGCATATACTGGGCAGCAAGCAAAGCCTTTCCCTTCCTTTTAGGCTGGTTAAGGTTTAAAACATTAGGGTTTAAAGTTTAGATTTTCCCCTTCCTTTTCATGTAGCTTATATATATTTCCCTGGAATATATGAAAAATAAGTATGATTATGACCATGAAGTAGGAAGCAATCAAGAGCAGAAGTGGGCAAATAATGGATTTTGGCTCAGAGGGTGAGCTGGAGACACAACAAAAAAAACCCCAACGTCACCAGGTGGTTCTTTTGTTTTCAGATTTACTCCTATGTAACATCTTTCAAGCTGTTCTGAACCAAAATAAAAATTCTGCTTCAAAACAAAGTCAGATGTGTATTTAATAAATTGGACTCCTTTGTAAATAGAATTCTGCTCTTCCCTGCTCTGTGCTCTGCTTTTGTTACAGTTTCTATTGTTACAAAAAAAATGTTGCCCAGATCCATTAAGGAGTAATATAATTATAGCATTTATTACTGGAGTTAATGCAGTAGTTTTAATTATTTTGCGCTATAAACCTGAATACATATTACTCATGTAACTTGTAGCAAAGATAAATAAAACCCCCCAAAGTCTGCAAACACTAATACAGCATCCAACTCACTAAATTCTCCTTGGGAAGGTTAAAATTAAAGCAGAACAAAACCAATACTATATCCTACAGGTCAATTTAAACTTTAGTCCCACATGTGTTCAGCTGAAAGCCAGAAATGATTTAATTTAAAGTTTTAAGATTGGAAAGATGTTTCCCTTATATGGTAAAGGGAAACCAATGGCTTGAATTCAGGCCTGCGCTGTTTCAGGATCGCCCTGTGGAAGGGTCTGCCAGTGATTTCCCCCTGCTTTGGTAGCTTAAAAGCCCCCAAAACTACACATGTTGAGACAACTTCTCACAATTATTTTCCTTCCAAAAGCGCTGGAGAGCAACCCTCCTTCCAGCCAGGACCCCTCTACAAAACCCAAGCATTCATCCCACGCAGGCTCACTGCTGAGGGAGTGCTGGTGGCCCCGGACAGCCGTACTACACAGCCAGGCAGGTAACCAGGACCCGCAAGCCAAAGAGTGAAGTACGGTCCATCTAACACACGTACACTGCCCTGCGTTGCAGCCCCACCTTACTATACACCCAAGCGGTGTCTCTTAAAGTTCCGATACAAATAAACACTTAAGCAACAAGTAGATTTCAACCCGGACTTAGAAAACAAAACTGAATTCCCCCATTTTGTAGTCCTCATAGGAAAACATGGTTCAACGGAAAACCAGTGTCTCAGGCACATGAATTAGCTTCACTGAAAACCTCCCTCATTAAAACCCTTTTTCTTTGCATCCTTGACTAGCTAGAATTATCACTATTTCTGATGTCCCGAGGGCATCTACAAAAGCAGATGGCATTCTGACTTTATCGCACTACCTAAAACACCTTCTGCTCCACCAGATGACCCTCAGAAAGCACATACCTGCACTTCGCGGCTCCTCGCTGTTCTTCCCCCCGCGCGGTGACTCGCCAGCTACCAGCCCCTTCCCCACCGGGCACATCGCTCAGCTGCGGAGCCGCTGGTGTCTCCCAGCGACCCTGACGGGTTCCCCCCGCATGTGAAAACCATTCGATTGAATCAGCAGCACTACCTGCAGAGCAGTCTTTGGGGAGGAGGGTGCGTTAGATGACAAAGGCCCCTTCCAGCCCTATTTCCCAGTATTCTGTGCTGCAGATGTGGTCACCCTACGTCGCATTCATGCCTTTTTGTCCTGACCTAAAGGCAGTGGCTGAACACAAAGAAAAGGTACCTGGCCGATGGTATCAGATGCGGATTAGCAAACTGTGGACAATGACAGTCGGATTCTTAGCTAATTGCTGCTTTCAGTCCTGATGGGGAGCTCTCAGCCTGTGTCCTTGACTGAACCCTGAGGGGGGAGAAGTCCTCTTTGCGGACATGCCTGAATATTTGTCTGGAAAGCCGCAACCACAGCTCCATACCTCTGCCATAAAATTAGGGTCTCCTGCTATGTAAAGTCTTTGTCAGATTGTTCCTGCAGAGCGCAGTCTCCATTCCGAACCATTCATTTCTGCCATGAGCTCACTGATGTGAGAACAACTTCTGTTTTACGCATTATTTGTAAAACACTTCCAAATCAGGAGAGTGGACTCTACGACCGGGTACAAGAAAATTATAACCTTTTAACAGTTTCAAAATAATGCTGAGAAAAATAGCCTGTGGTGAGAGGAAACTTCTAAATGATCAGATTCAAACTGACAATTCCCTTTTCTCCAAGGGGAAGGAGTACGAACAGCCATTCAGCAGGGGAAACTGCTAATCTCCTCGGTTTCAGCACAACCAAACTCCTATCTGAATTAAACAGGGGTGCTATTATTGGATAAACTTTGTGCTATACCCTTTGGACTGGCTCAGGGAGTTTATGGCCAACTCTAGGAGTCATTCTCTGAGACAACCTTCTGCAATGCTTGGTGTTGAGCTAGAATTTGGCAGGGTTGCAGCAAGAGAAGTAAAGCCAGTCCGATGCTTCTGATATTGTTGGCATTTAAGTGCAGACCATAGTAAAATCACCTTCACCCTGATAGGGGGGAGCCAGGAATATCCATTAAAACAATAGCAGGAGTGGACACAAAACGTGCAGGAGCACCATGTTTCCCTGGCTTACTGCATTTATTGAGCGGGCATGACAACAGTTACCTTTTGAGGGCATTTTTTTCCTTTGGTGGACTTGCAGTCCACTTTGCAACTGCCTGTTTTGTCCAGCATTGCCCACTGTTACTACGTTATTGTGAATGCTGAGGTTAGCTGATCATCCAAAGGGTCTTGGGGGAAGGGGAAATTGGGTTTTCCTTAAGTCTCAACCAAAGCACAGCCAGTTCCCTCTTGAGGGGCTTCAGGTTCCTTGCCCCCCCCCC